>JAZKJV010004949.1:0-450413 GCA_037367405.1 Ottelia alismoides | reverse complement strand
GTATTTATTTGAGGTAAAATTTATTTTATAATTTTGTATTTTATGTACATTTTTATGAACAAATCAGAAAAAGAATTAGCCAAAAAGAAATTGAAATGAAATTATTAAAAATACATGTAGTATTAGGCTATTTACAGGTGAAAACTCCTTTAATTTGCGGTTTTTTATTGTTAATTTATTTTGTATAATCTAATATACAATAATTAGTGTTTTATTTACAAGAGTCATTTTGTTAATTTATTGATTTTATAGATATTTATTTGGGATTTTACTCGAGGATTTTGCTAAGATCAAGATATTGAGATGATGAATCGTGGATTCATCACCCGACCCAGCCTGAAGAGGGTCCGAACCCTTTCCCACATCATACTACAAGAAAACTCTCACCTATTTCATGTGCACTCTCTTCCTGTATCCTTGAAGGATATGGTGAAATCCCCAAGCGCATCACGGAAGCGTGAGCGTCGTATCGGATACGACGAAGAACGACTAGTCGTACTAGTTGTTCGGTGCAGCGGAATTTAAAATTTTTTATTCGATGAAACCACATGATCCAAGAACAATTCTCGGATCATTTCATCTATAACCACAACAAGTATAATGCAATACCTCTTGAAGCGTGGTTGATCGAGTCTCTAAGAGAAGAGACCTCCTGTCTCAAGTCCGATCGTAAGAGAGTTTGCTTGCGAGCGCGGGATGAACCGCGTAGTCCTCGCAATCCAAGAAGTTGATCCAAGCATGGTTGCTCCTGATCTCGTCGTACGAGATCGAACGTCTCCTTCGTGAGCGAAGCACTCCAAGTAGATGAAGAACCGCAGAGCGTCGAAGCGGCAGCACGATGGCGCGGGCATCGACGATTCTCTCCACCAAAGTATGGTGGACGGTCACTTAGAAGAGGGGGAGAGAGGGCTGTCGAGTATGGAGAAAGAGAGAGAGAAGAGTGCTACAATAGCATGTAAAGAGAGAGCAAAGCATGCCTCTCTATTTATAGGGTTTTGGGATCCATGGATCTCAATCCATGTGACATATAAAATCAATGGATGAGATTGATTTATGTCAATCCAATGGTCAAGATTGTTGTTGGTAAAAACCAACAACTTGTGATTTAATTTTGATAAAAATATACTTGATAAATCAAATAAATATTAATACCAAATTAAATCAATCAAATAAGGAGAGAGAGAACAAAGGAGATCAACCTTCCCCTTTGGAGGGAGGTGACGGCCACCAATCCCACAAGGTATTTGGTACCGCCCCCTCCTTTCCTAATGGGAGGGCAATCTAATGGATTCCCATGAGATTGCACATCTCCTTGATTTTCTCTCTACTTATTTTCCAACAACTATTTGTTGGGATTTTAATTCACCAAAATAATTCTCAATTAATTTTGGGAATATTGCAATCTTGACATTGGAATATTGTGAATCATATTCACAACCCAAAACAAAATGTAATTTACATTTTCAATTAATTAGACAATGTGTATCTAATACACATTAATAATTAATATACTAATATAAATTATATTTAACTCTCTCTAATACATTATAAATCACATTTGTAATATATTATGAATAATTGGATATTACTATCCACATTATTCTTATCCATAATAATTAAATCACATTTAATTATATTGGATAATTTCTCATACATCATGATAATTATATCACATTTAATCATCAACTTCTCTTTGCTTAGATCTTATGGAATTGTTCTTAAACCATTTAAGAGCAATGCTACTTCTCCTCAGATACTTGGAGATAAGGACGGGGCGATTGTATTGTTCCACGTATAGTGACTTGGATATTGAGATCACATCTCAAATCCAGATCCCATGGACCTTTCATAGATGCTTAATTAAATCAAGACCGCAAACCTATTCTTCTCATTGCATCTGAATCTCATTCAGATCAATGTCCAGTAAATGGACTAAGGTTAGGTCACTTCTCTAATGAGAGGAGTCACTAAAATCCATACCTGTTCATCACTCCCTCGGAATGGAAGCGTCATGGTTATACAATCGTTTATGATAAAATCACCCTTCAGGTATTCCCAATACCTGTACATCCTGCATATTGGAAGACTCATGATCATCATGAAGATATAGATCACTTTTATATTGTCATCTTCATAGTCTGATCATTAAGTTTCTCAATCTTGGTCCTTGGGATATGGTACAGATCATTGATGAAGCTCGGATTCACCATTCTAAGTCTCATTAATTAAGCTCAAGTCCCTCAAAATCAACTGCATTTCGGCATCTATTTCGCATAATTAGCATTTATGCATGATTTCATAAGAATTGCATTTTAGCGTTAATTTCTGCATATTTTAAGAAGCCAAAAATCCAAGCCCAAATTGACCTGTAAATAGCCTAAGTTCCCCTATTTTTAACTCCTTCATGCTAACACCGCATACCACAAACTCACTTCCACTGTGTACACATCACTAACAAGAATAAATGAAAAATACAAAAAATAATTAACCCGGTTAAGTGGACCAAAAACTCAAACCCTAGTTTCAGGATTTTCGGACTAAAAGCCCCATATCTTCTCCATCCAGTGTCCGATTTGATCCTACTCACTTTTGAACTAATGTACATTCAATTATCTTCATAACAAGACCAAGTTCAAGTGAATCGGAGCTCGTATGTGAAAGTTGGGTTTTGGGCCTCTTTTGTACATTGTGTTTTTTTCGCGGTTTTCTGACTTATATTTTATGTACTTATTTTCTTCATTAATAAAAATCCAAAAAATTAGATTAAGGTCTCTTTTATTTATCTTTGAGTTTTTCCATATTTTTCCGGATTTTTATCTTGTTTTAAAAATGACAAAAAAATACAAAACCTAAAAATCAAGGTATTCTATATACATGGGATACCCCAAAATTCACGTTTTACATTTGACCGAATTTGGCTTTGATGTCTTCATGAAAGTTGTAGATCTCGTCGAGACGAGCATTTTCGTGAAGGAACTTTTTTGATCCGAGGTCATTTGATATTTCTTTTGGATTTTACAAAGGTTTTTATCTCTGATTTTTCTGGTGCTGACACGTGGCAGACCCAGAGGCCGCCACGTGTCAGCGTTTTTTGGGCCTTTTATATACTCGTTTTTATAAAAAAAAAATATTAAAGCCACGCACGTGCGTGGCACGTGCCACACAGGCACGTGCTCCGCACGTGCCCCGCACTCTCACCCTCTTAGCCACGTGGCCACCACGGGGCCGTTCGATCTCGGCTGATCGAACGGCCGTGGACCACCTTCTACCTCCCGATCGACCCCTCCGCGGATCTCGCAACCACCTCCCCCGCGCCGCACAACGGCCGCCCCGCTTTCTCCGCCCTCCTCCAAACGGCCGCCGACTCCTTCGCCAACCGCCCGCCTTTATCCCCGCAACCACCAGTCGCCAACCTAATCGCCTCCCTCGCCTATAAAAGAGCCTCGCCGACCCCCGACCAACATCATCCGCCGATTAAGCTACAGGTCGGAGGAGCCGCGGTGACAGCGCCGCTTCCTCTTCATCCCTCTCCGGCGAGGTCCGAGGCCCACCCCTCGTTGCAGTACCGCACTCTGTTGCGCGAATGCCCCTGCTCCGGCTAGCCGTCGAGCCAACGACGTTCGTCATCAACAACGCCTACGACCTACGGTGTTCCTCACCGCCTTCAACCTCCAGCAGACCATCTCTACTCCGCCTGCGTCCACGACTACTCCGACCACCTGCAACTTCATCTCCGACAACCCTCCAGGAGAGCCTTCACCATCGACCCGGCCGTTACAGGAGCCGCTCCGCTCTCTCTGCCTTCGCCAGCCCCTCTGCCGCCGCACCAGACCGCCAGTGGCCAGGCACGCAGCCCGAGGCCCCAGCACGTGCCTTGCACGTGCGTGGGGAACTTCATCAGCCCACGGTCACGTGCGCAGCACGTGACTCGTGGTCATATTGCAAAGCCACCCCTGGAGGTTCCACCTTTCGCAGTCCAGCCCCGCCCCCAGAGGGCACGTGCCACGCACGTGCCCCTCTGGGAATTTTGCAAGGGCACCCCTACCTGTATCCGGTAATTCATTTAGGCTATTCTGCATTTTTATTTATTTATTTTTATTGCATAGATACCCCTGTCTTTCCCTTAAATTTTGAACCTTTACATTACATCATTTTATTTATTTAAAATCTGCACTTTGTTCCTCATATAATTCTCTACATTTTGACATGCTGTGGATATTTTTCTAATTATTGGTTAATTAATAATCAATTTTTCTGTGGAAATTACGAAGTTTACCCAGTTTGTGCTCTGAATTTTGTAATTGATTAACCGTTGTTCCAAAAATTCCCCAAAAATCATACATTGTAGAGATAATTTTGCTTGACATTGTGCCTCAAAATCTTTGCATTTGCATGCATAACTTGCTCTATAAAAATTATTTAGCACATTTCAGTATTTAATTTTTAGTAGGTATTCAACCCTACATTTTCGAGGTCTAGGATTTTTTTGATATCCATTACCTAGTGATAGATCTTAGATAATTTTATATCTTGAAAATAAGTAGGTTTAATATTTATTATAATTAAATATGGAAAATCATTCTGTTTGCATTTAAAAATCCATAAAAAATTCATATTGCATCAAAAATTCCAAAAAATTACAGTGCACGTATTTCATCATATTTTACATCTCGGCCAAGTTTCGTATTTTTCGGACATCATTTGAATGTAATTTACATTTTAGTCCCTAAAATAGGTCGAACTTGCATTTTGCATCTCATATTGCATTGAAAAATTTCCAAAAAAATACCGCCTTGAAAACCGAACCCGAAATTTGATAGACATTAATCTAAGTTGTTCCTTTGCCTCCTTGTGATCGAGCTTGGGACTTGCCCAAGTAAAATAAACATAAAAACCACTTGATTGAAATTGAATAAAATTTGTGGTTATTTCTTGACTGTTTCCGATCGCCGCCTACAACGAACGACTTTCATTGTTTTCACTCACGAACATTAAAAACAACTTCTTAACTTGGCATTTTTGGACCCGTCAGATGGCGCCGTTGCCGGGGAGGCAAACGACTTAGTTTTTTGTTTTGAAAATTTTTGTTCGGTTTTCCGAATTCGGGTAGTCTGACCCCCGAATTTTTCATTATAAATCTCATAATTTTTTTCAGCATTTATTTTCTTATTTTATTATTTTTTCAGTCACTCTCTTACATTCTCTCTCTTATTTTTCTTGCGAGGTACCCGGCGCACGTGGAGCGATTTTTCAAAAGACCGACGCATCTTCACCGACATCCGAAGAAACCGTAATTAATTTAAGATCGAGTCGAGTCGTGAGAGAGCGTAGAGTCTAGGTTTTTAATTTCTGCACTTTTAATTTCTGCTCATTTATAGCGGTGTCCGTTTGGACTCTTGCGTGTGTAAAAGGACCTTGAACTCTATTTGTGGTGTGTCGTGGCCTGTTTCACTCTCCGAAGAGGGTGGGGCCCAACTTGAGTGGCGATTAGGATAGACCTGCACATACAGCTCTTAGAGCATTTTTATTTTTGATTGTGCTCGTAGGATCTTAAGCCACACTTCACTTTAATCAAGACGCACATAGATCATTCAACTTAGCCAAATTTAATTCAATTCTTCCCCGCTAATAGAACTTTCTACTTAGGTGCGGCTTTTCATCGGCTTGCATTCATTTAGTATAATTTTTTCAATTCTGTATTGCATCCCACATAGAGATTGCGAGGAGACACTGTAAGTCTTCTAACTGAGCATCATTATAGTTTTCCGCGTGCATCGGCTTTTCCCGAATTCCTCTCTCTTGTTTTATCACATAAATCTAAAGGAAATTGGGACTGGACGGTTGACGTGTATTTGTGTTCATCTAAATTCTTCAGTGATCGCCTCATTAAAATTGGGACTGCT
The DNA here is from genome assembly GCA_037367405.1 of Ottelia alismoides. NCBI lineage: Eukaryota > Viridiplantae > Streptophyta > Magnoliopsida > Alismatales > Hydrocharitaceae > Ottelia > Ottelia alismoides. The sequence continues at coordinate 444,510 of JAZKJV010004949.1, read as the reverse complement.
AAATATAGCCGATCTTAATAACCCATAAAATCAAGAATTTTTGCGGGAGAGCAACCCCGACATTGTTTGATTTTATCTTGCAGCGAGGAGAGAGACGCACACTAGGATAGAGCCCAACTCCAAACCTAACATCTCGTTTAAACGGCTTGCAAGATTGAATTTATCACCAACTAAAATTGAAAAGATAATAGCCGAACTCTTACGGCTTCATTGTGTGAGTTGGTGAACCCGGGGTTTGAATTGTGTTTGCATTGGTGTGCGTGAACCGATTTCAAGATCAATAGCCGTACATTCGATAAAAATTCTCTTAACTATCCCGTGCAATCATCTCTTCCCTCTCTTGATTTGAACCTCATAATAGAACTCTTGTCTAAAAACTCTCGCAGATCCAACCCCCTATTCCTCTCAAAAATGACGGAACACCCATCGGAATTATACTATGAAAATGAATTCGTGTCGGTTAGACCCAAAACACCTCCTCCAAGAAACTCTCAACCACCATCTCTTTTCACCAATCCGATAGGCTTCATGAACGACAACCCCTTCTTCAGACATGCTCCACCATACCAAGATCCGACCACTCATGATCAAAGAAATAAATTTTACTCAGATCAACTCCACATGACTGGACCATATGAGCAGCCGCCTTCCATGATTATTGAGGAGATATTTTCTGAAATTAATGATCATATATTGGATCTTCCAAGAAATTCTCCTCCCAGCACAAATGAGAAAATGGAAGATGAAATTATCGAACACACACCGACTGCGCCTATGATTGATCATGAATTGAATTTTGAGGATGATATTTTGAGGATAACAACAAGATTCAATTCAATAGAGGAGAGATTTCAAAAATTTACCGATCGATTCATCGCATTCTATGGTGGCTCGGACAGTAAAATGAATGAGGAAATAACTGGATCTGAGATTGAAAATTCTGAGGATATTCAGGGACCTATGGACAGTTCTGAAAATGATTATACTGCTGACCACCACCCTGAACACCAGAGCCCCTCTTCATATGAAGAACACCCCACACCCCCACACCACCCAGAAAATACCAAAAAATGGAAATATTTGAAAATCACAAAAAAATTGAAAATTCAGAAAATTTCATAAAAATTGAAACTGAAGACGATCTGAGGAATTTGGATCCGACTGTACGGGAAGCACTGGAAAAACGCTTGATGTTCGAACTTCCCTTTATACAGGCCATTGAACACTTCCCCGACCTTAAAAAATTTATAACAGATAAATTAATGAACAAAAAGTCGGGCAGGATACGAACAAAGACTAAAAGACATATCTTGTCAATGGCCTCCTCCTTGGTGTTGAGGAGAAAAACCAAGAGCCGCATAGTGAAGCGGTTGCCCAGATTCGACAGTGAAATCAAAGACACAATTTTCACCCATGCTCGGATTGATGACGATTCACCGATTAATATCCTCCCGACCTCTGTCTTTCACGAACTCCAACTCGGACCGATTCAGAAGATACGAGAGATTATTCAATTGGCGGACCGATCAATAAAGCGGCCGAGGGGAATTATTTCTGTCATCATGAAATTCCAAGGTGCTCCGCTCAAGGTAGAATTCACGATCATTGATATTGAGCATCAAGGATAATTCACCCAGTCTCCAATCATTCTCGGAAAACCATTCTTGGCAATGGCCAAGGCGAATATCGATTGCGAAACTCGGGAAATCAATTTCACAGCATTGGAAGCACTTAAAACCGACCTTATCTTTGAGGAACCACGATCTTCTGAGGCAACCCACGCAGTCCCCGACAACCGTAACCATGAAACGGTAGAAGAGCCCTACCCCACGACCACACCTGAGATAGCGGTTGTTGATGAGACTATTGGTTTAGAAAATCTCCCCCCTGCTCCATTCCCAGCCGCTCTCACCATGGACAACCATGTATATGAATCATATGTTCCGGAGACTTATGCATGGGCACACCCTGGGTCAACCTACTCCGACTACATGAATTACATCAACTCGACTCAGGAATGCACCAACATCGAATCAATAGAGAAAGAACATGCAGAGACTCTCCCCAATATTCAAATCCCCGAGGATCTCAAAATTAACAAATCTTTCTACTACGATCCAGAGACATATGCATGGTCACACCCTGGAGCAACATTCTCTGAATATCTTGTCCAAATCATCCCAAATCGAGAGTGCTCAAACATTCGGGAGACTGAGAGCAAGCACGCAGACCAAGCACCGACCAAGGAGAATTTCAATGGCTATTCATCTGGATATTCAAGTGAACCGACACCTTCACGACGAAATAAAAAGAAATTCACCTTTGACCTTTCGGAAGAGGTATCAGTTGATGATCCCTCATCAGGTCCGGAAAAGATGGTCTACATGAGTGAAGTCTGTTCGGCAGCCCTAAAGCCATATCTTCGTAAGGATCCAAAATTCAATCCCCGTTGGACAACTCCCGTTCCTAACTACTACTCATCCAAAGCTGATGCTCCTGCATTCTTCAAGTACACTGGAATTCTTTCGTATGAGTTGACTGAGACCGGTGCTTCTGAGTATTCATCCGAGGACAAACTGATTGACCCCAAGAAGGAACGAATTCTGAGGAAACAATTAAAGAAACAAAAAGACCAGAATACTTGGAGTATGTCCACTTTCAATTACTACTCCTCTGAGGATAACTCTGATGATGGATATATTTCATCTGACTCAAACACTTCATCTATTATCCATCATGATTTTTCTGAGGATGACACTGATCATAGTTGGGAATCTTATGCTTCATCTCCATCTCGTCATTACGATCTCCCACCACAGGCTCACAAAAAGATCAGCCGAAAACCACCTTAATCATCGGCTACCCACCCTCCCTCCCGACCACATCGGTTCCCTTGTACAGCTTCTTCTTCTACTCAGGCCAAGGCCTAAGTATAGGGGGGGACCGATGCCATATGTATATATCATTCTTCTCCTAACTTCCGATCACTACATTTCCACCCTTCTTCCATACTTAGGCTGATCAGAGCCTAAGTATAGGGGGAACCGACATCCACCTGTATATACTCTCTTCATTCACATATCCCGATCTCTCCTTTTTTTCTTTTCATTTTTTTCACTCCCTTACGCTTAGCCCGAGCTATGTCATCTTTACGCTTCTTGTGCTCTGAGGACACAACACCCGCTAAGTATAGGGGGGTCTGTATATATACTTTGTGTATATTTTAGCCATATCTCGTACTTTCGCGTAAATATATACGTATTTACGGGGTGGGTACTAACTTGAAAAAAAAACACACAAAAAAAAGAGTTTTGCTACTAACACTGACTTGCCCAAATTTTTTGAAAAAAAGGGCTTCTTATTCCATTTTCTGCATAAAAAAATCCCTTGCATAAAATGTCAAAAAAAATTTATTAAGAAAATGTGTCTGCATTGCACACACCTACACTTCATCCAACACCGCATGCATTTGCATCTGTGAAAAGTCATTGGGTTCTGACCGAGTTATGAGCCGAAACCGAGAGTGGTCTGGACTTGACCTTAATCCACCTAATTTTCAGAGGAACTTCACCGAGAAATAGGATTTTAAGAGCTTCAGGTCTTTTAGACTTAATTCCTTAAGTTCCACATGACAATGTACAACGTTTGACTCTTAGTGTCTAACCTGGTCTCTTCATTCTGTGTACAACTCTGGAATAGAGAATTAATTTGTACTCTCGCACTATGCACTTAGCTCAACCCAGACGGGATGTTGGAAGACTGTGTGAGTCTCTTTTCTGGTAGCGTGGAAATCTAAAGACCGGAGTACGGGTTGAAATAAAGCTTCGGAAAGGGATGGATGGCTGGGCACAATTTTTTCTAAGACCCCAAAAAATGTACGGAACAAAAAGATTCTATATCCGTAGGGGCATAACAAGATCCAAGCAGAACCACCAAAAATTCCAAATACAAAGAAGCATTCTACCAAATAAAAAATCCGACCAAAAAGGGTCCAAGCTTCAAGAAACCTGCAGATCTTGGTGGAGACTCGGCTACACTGGCCATCTTCACAAGGAGAGGTGACTACACTGGCCACCCTCCAGTTCTTTTCTCTTTCTTCTATCTTCTCCCTCATTCGATTGTGAACACAACGCGACAGACCTTAGAAGGAAATACCTGACTCCCTGAGGACGAGTTACTGGAGAGGAGAGGAGCACGGTAGTCTGGCATTCTGAATGGGAAGAGCTAAAACCCTTCACACACATGAGTCGGTTGTTCAATATTCATAGGGTATACTTTGGGAAGAGGATTGATCTAAGATGACTTCTGAGTCGAAACTGTGACAATGATGTGTAGAACTTGAGGGCTGTTGATTTTAAAATTCTAAGTCTCACAGAAGTTCCGCCACATTATTAATCCAAAGGTCGAATTTAGTCTCACTTTCACCTTCAGTTCATGGTCTTGGTATGGAATCCAGTCTCATTTCACTTCATGGCATTCCTTTTTGATGCTCAGGGACGAGCATGGTTTAAGTATAGGGGGATGATGAATCTCGGATTCACCATTCTAAGTCTCATTAATTAAGCTCAAGTCCCTCAAAATCAACTGCATTTCAGCATCTATTTCGTATAATTAGCATTTATGCATGATTTTATAAGAATTGCATTTTAGCGTTAATTTCTGCATATTTTAAGAAGCCAAAAATCCAAGCCCAAATTGACATGTAAATAGCCTAACTTCCCCTATTTTTAACTCCTTCATGCTAACACCGCATACCACAAACTCACTTCCACTGTGTACACATCACTAACAATAATAAATGAAAAATATAAAAAATAATTAACCCGGTTAAGTGGACCAAAAACTCAAACCCTAGTTTCAGGATTTTCGGACTAAAAGCCCCATATCTTCTCCATCCAGTGTCCGATTTGATCCTACTCACTTTTGAACTAATGTACATTCAATTATCTTCAAAACAAGACCAAGTTCAAGTGAATCGGAGCTCGTATGTGAAAGTTGGGTTTTGGGCCTCTTTTGTACATTGTGTTTTTTTCGCGGTTTTCTGACATATATTTTATGTACTTATTTTCTTCATTAATAAAAATCCAAAAAAATTAGATTAAGGTCTCTTTTATTTATCTTTGAGTTTTCCATATTTTTTCGGATTTTTATCTTGTTTTAAAAATGACAAAAAAAATACAAAACCCAAAAATCAAGGTATTCTATATACATGGGATACCCCAAAAATTCACTTTTTACATTTGACCGAATTTGGCTTTGATGTCTTCAGAAAGTTGTAGATCTCGTCGAGACGAGCATTTTTTGTGAAGGAACTTTTTTGATCCGAGGTCATTTGATATTTCTTTTGGATTTTACAAAGGTTTTTATCTTTGATTTTTCTGGTGCTGACACGTGGCAGCCCCAGAGGCCGCCACATGTCAGCGTTTTTTGGGCCTTTTATATACTCGTTTTTATAAAAAAAATATTAAAGCCACGCAAGTGCGTGGCACGTGCCACACAGGCACGTGCTCCGCACGTGCCCCGCACTCTCACCCTCTTAGCCACGTGGCCACCACGGGGCCGTTCGATCTCGGCTGATCGAACGGCCGTGGACCACCTTCTACCTCCCGATCGACCCCTCCGCGGATCTCGCAACCACCTCCCCCGCGCCGCACAACGGCCGCCCCGCTTTCTCCGCCCTCCTCCAAACGGCCGCCGACTCCTTCGCCAACCGCCCGCCTTTATCCCCGCAACCACCAGCCGCCAACCTAATCGCCTCCCTCGCCTATAAAAGAGCCTCGCCGACCCCCGACCAACATCATCCGCCGATTAAGCTACAGGTCGGAGGAGCGGCGGTGACAACGCCGCTTCCTCTTCATCCCTCTCCGGCGAGGTCCGAGGCCCACCCCTCGTTGCAGTACCGCACTCTGCTGCGCGAATGCCTCTGCTCCGGCTAGCCGTCGAGCCAACGACGTTCGTCATCAACAGCGCCTACGACCCACGACGTTCCTCACCGCCTTCAACCTCCAGCAAACCATCTCTACTCCGCCTGCGTCCACGACTACTCCGACCACCTGCAACTTCATCTCTGACAACCCTCCAGGAGAGCCTCCACCATGACCCGGCCGCTACAGGAGGCCCTCCGCTCTCTCTGCCTTCGCCAGCCCCTCCGCCGCCGCGCCAGACCGCCAGTGGCCGGGCACGCAGCCCGAGGCCCCAGCACGTGCCTCGCACGTGCGTGGGGAACTTCATCAGCCCACTGTCACGTGCGGGGCACGTGACTCGTGGTCATATTGCAGAGCCACTCCTGGAGGTTCCACCTTTCGTAGTCCAGCCCCCGCCCCCAAAGGGCACGTGCCACGCACGTGCCCCTCTGGGAATTTTGCAAGGGCACCCCTACCTGTTATCGGTAATTGCATTTAGGCTATTCTGCATTTTTATTTATTTATTTTTATTGCATAGATACCCCTGTCTTTCCCTTAAATTTTAAACCTTTATATTACATCATTTTTTTTATTTAAAAATAGCACTTTGTTCCTCATATAATTCTCTACATTTTGACATGCTGTGGATATTTTTCTAATTAATGGTTAATTAATAATCAATTTTTCTGTGGAAAATTGCGAAGTTTACCCAGTTTGTGCTCTGAATTTTGTAATTGATTAACCGTTGTTCCAAAAATTCCCCAAAAATCATATATTGTAGAGATAATTTTGCTTGACATTGTGCCTCAAAATCTTTGCATTTGCATGCATAACTTGCTCTATAAAAATTATTTAGCACATTTCAGTATTTAATTTTTAATAGGTATTCAACCCCACATTTTCGAGGTCTAGGATTTTTCTGAGATCCATTACCTAGTGATAGATCTTAGATAATTTTATATCTTGAAAATAAGTAGGTTTAATATTTATTATAGTTAAATATGGAAAATCATTCTGTTTGCATTTAAAAATCCATAAAAAATTCATATTGCATCCAAAAATTCCAAAAAAATTACAGTGCACGTATTTCATCATATTTTACATCTCGGCCAAGTTTCGTATTTTTCGGACATCATTTGAATGTAATTTATATTTTAGTCCCTAAAATAGGTCGAACTTGCATTTTGCATCTCATATTGCATTGAAAAATTTCCAAAAAAATACCGCCTTGAAAACCGAATCCGAAATTGGATAGACATTAATCTAAGTTGTTCCTTTGCCTCCTTGTGATCGAGCTTGGGACTTGCCCAAGTAAAATAAACATAAAAACCACTTGATTGAAATTGAATAAAATTTGTGGTTATTTCTTGACTGTTTCCGATCGCCGCCTACAACGAACGACTTTCATTGTTTTCACTCACGAACATTAAAAACAACTTCTTAACTTGGCATTTTTGGACCCGTCAATCATATGCTTTCACAAAGCATATATCTTACCTTCAAATTCATATCATGCTTCTAAAGCATGATGGCCATGCATGGAATTTGATCAATCCCAATACCTCATGAGTGAGCTCATGTCTCCCGGTTCACAAGTGAACCTGTATGATCCCTTTGAGAGATCGTATTACTCATATGCCCTTACATGCACACCAGCTCGCCGGTGTATAGACCTTGATCAGGTCATTGATGAATCTGTGATTCATCACATCAAAAGTCAAAAATAGAGCCTTGTTCCCGAGAAAATAGAGGCATATTTCCTTTTATCTTGCATAAATAACACTCATGCATGCATCCATAATTCATGCATTATAGCAGCTCATCTGCATTTAAATAAGTAGCCACAAATCCCCTGTAAAATACCTCTTCATCAAAATAACTCCTTCTCTATAATATAGGTATATATTCCTTAATAATAGAGGGAAGAATGCCAAAAAGCCACCCTTGTAAAATAGCCCAAACATCCTGGGAACCCTTGTACATTAAAACACACATAAAGCCCTCATACAAACCTCTAATTAGGTCTACTCACTCTTAGAATACTACATATTAAAAGACCTTTAAAATGAGACTAATTTCATTGCAATTGGAGCTTGTATGAGAAACTTGGGTTTTTGGGTCATTTTGTATACTACATATGTACATTTATGTATCCTTGTATTTATGTACCATATTTGACCTTATCTCCGTCTTTGGTCAACATGAAATTTGTAGATCTCATCAAGATCTACAACTTTCATGTTTTGAGTTTTTCCAAATTCGGCTTCCTCTTCGATCTACACGCATTTTCCCCTCCAGCCATTCACAGCAGGCCACGTGGCACCCTCTGATTGCGCCACGCGGCCCGCTGCCCTTCGCCTCATCCGCCCGTGCCCTCCACCGTTGGATCGCGCTTCAGATCCAACGGACCAGGCCCTTCCACGCTCTTAACCACCTCCCAGCCACCCGATCCGCTCCACACTTCATCTCCACCGTCCCTTAGCGCCGCGCTCTCAGCCTTCCACGTGGCGGCATCTACGCCGCTCGATCGCGCCCCCGATCCTCTCATCACAGCCGCCCATCTTCCAGCGAGTCTCGACCCTCAGATCAACTCTACCCTTTCATCTGAACCATCCGCTCGCGCCTCGCCACAACGCGCCACGTGGCGCTCTCATAACCCCTCATCTGGGCATCCCAGATCTAATCATAACCGCTCGCTACGCGCTGATCTCCACCGTTGGATCACAAGATCCAACGGTGGAGACTTCGTCTCCTACCTCGGGTGCCCCCTCTCTCCCACGATCTCTGCCTTGCGGGAGGGGCACCCCCTTCCTATTCTTGGAAGCGCTCCCTCCACCCTCGCCGGCCGCTGACCTCCCCACGACACACCCCACTCATCCCTCTCCCTCGCCAGCTCCCTCAAACACCACCATCTCCGCCACACTCGCCCCACGACAGCCACCAACTTCGCCACTCACCCAGCCAGACCACCTCCTTCTCCCTATAAATACCCAGCCACCGGCACCGTTCACCCCCATCCGCCACTCCAGAGAGATCCCTCGAGCTCCAAGCTTCCTATTGGTGACAACAATTGGCTGATTTGTCGAGCGACGACAGAGCTTCTTCTCCGGCGAGATCCTCGGCCCACCGCCGTGTCGCAGCCACTCCTCCGAGCAGCTGCTAGAGCTCGGGACCTTACCGACCCCTTGAGCGACGACCTGGAGCTCAAAGCTGAGCCCCAAACCCCAGGTAACCCCCTCCATTCCTCCTCCGATCTTGTTCTTATTTTCCCTTTATCTTCTCCGCTTTTATTCGCCGTCATCAGCCATCTTCGCACCTCCTCAACAATCCGACGAGCTTCGCGATGAAGCTCTGATTCTCGCTGGCATCTCTACACTTTCCGATACCCTATTTCACCAGCCATCGACCTGCAGCTCCGCCACCTGGCCGGAGCCCAGTCACCCGACCATTTCCCCTTGCCTCAGGCCTCGCTGATCACGCCACCCTCTTCCACGATCACCTGCACGCCTCGGCTACACTTCTAACCTTTTGCAGGTACTCAATTCATCATTGGCCGGAGCCTCGTCGGAGCTCTCCTCGAGCTTCATCGACTCCGAGCTCCAGCCCTCCTTCAGGGATCCAGAGACCACCGGAGGCTTCGCCTTTCACTTCCGATTCTTCCGAGCAAGGTGGGAGCTGACGAAGCTCATCACCGGAGCTTGGCAACCGAGGCGGAGCTCAGCTGCCTTCACCGGAGCGCAGCCCTTTCCTCCGCAGGCGGCGGAGGATCGTTAGAGAAGAAGGAGCAGCAACCGTTCGATCATCTGATCGAACGGTACTCGCCTCGCCACGCGTCCCTTCGCCGCCCTCATCCTCGACCGTTGATCACCCCTCGGATCGGACGCCTCACCAGCCGCCACGCGTCTTCATCGACATCCCTTGGATCCATCTTGATCCAAGGGCCTTCAGGCCGCCACGTCGCCTTCTCCGAGCCTCGGCATCCAAGCCTAGGCTCGGGTAACCCGAAGCTGCATCGAAGCTGGGCCGAACCTCAAGAAGACCCGAGCCTCGCTCCGAGCCTCCGACGCCCTCCGAACCTAGGTCCCCCCACGTGAGGAGCACGTGCGACCTGGGTTATTTGCACCGACGCCCCTGGAGCTTTCAGAAATTGCGAAAAGGTCCCTGTGAAGCAGACACCACGTGAGGAGCACGTGTCTTGTGGAAAAATTGCATAGAAGTCCTGCATACTATCGGTAATTGCATTTTAGTCCCTGTCAGCACGTTTACTTATTGAAATTTTATTTTCCAGTATTGCATTTACACCCTTGTGTTTGCACGTGTCCATAGCATGCATTTTTCATCATTTTGGAATTCTAAAAATTGCAAGTTGTTGAGAATTTTGTCCTCTACCTGTTAGTACACGTGTTTGATTTTTGTTGGTATGCTTGAATTATTAATAAATTAATTGGTTCATTTGTGTCATATTTTGCCCAGTAATGCCTTTTGATTTTTAATTAAATATCAGTGCCTTCAAAAATCACCAAAAATTCACAGTAGCTTAAGGACATTATTTTCAACACTCCATAAAAATTTCATATCATTTGCACGCATAACGAGGCCTCAATAAATAGTTTAGTGATTTTCTTTAATTAATTTTAATTAATTCATTTCACAATAAATTTAAGTTCTGTTAATTTTCCTAGGTCCCTGATCATTAGACCCTCCTAGGATAATTTTAGTTCTTGGAAAAATTGTGATTTGATATTTATTAAAAATTAAACACTGAAAATCACTCTGTCTGTTTATTTAATTCACAGAAAAATTATTTTGAGTCGAAAAATTCCAAAAAAAATTAGTGTAGTTCATTATCATCATAAATAACCATCTGGCCAATTTTCATTATTTTTGGACTTCGTTTGATACATCAATTAAATTTAAAGTTAAATTGGCTAAGATTTGTCTGCATATGTCTGCATAAGAAATAAAAAGACCAAAAAAAATTGACCCTCGAACATCAACACTTGAAAATTGCTGTGATCCACCTAAGGAGACAGTTGCCTCCCTGAGATCGACCTTGGACTCCACCAAGTAAAAAAATATCACCGCTTAAAATTGACCAAAATCTGACTTAAGTGGTTTTTGATCAACCTCTCGTATCCGACTGCAATGAACACTTAAAAGTAATTTGGACCATTAATTTGACCGAATTAACTAAGGGTGCGGGAGCGATATCAGTCATCAACCTATTGGTCTGCCAAATGTACATACTCAGACATATAGCAATACATCTGTCTCTGGTCAGAGGATGTTTGCCTGTGATGTGACAGCATTCATCATAGGTCTTTGGTTATCTCGATCTCGTTAAGTCAACTCATTGACTCAACTAATCTGATACCTCCGAATCAATATTCCCATGCAGAGGACCTGCGTCAAGAGGTCGATCAGATATCAGTCTAATGAGATGGGATTGCCATCTCCCACTCAGACTGGAGATCACTACTTGTCAATCATTGATGATGCTTGATGAGTCCTCTATCTAACTCCTTAGATATTCATCCAAGCATCAGCCTCTATGATTCACTTAATGAATCAACAACTGTATGATTATTAAGTTGGCCATCGTACATAACCCTTATCGTACAGAGGGACCTTATAGTGCATTCATTCATTCAATATCAGAAAGGGAGTGAAACAAAACCAATAACTTTTATTGATAAATCATTTATTACAATAACATTTATTGTAGGAATGGTTCGCCTCGGGCTCACATTGCTAACAATCCTGTCTTCATAGTTTATAAATCAAGAAAGACAGGTGTGTGGCATATGAGTTGATGATCATTGTGTTTCAATTCAGAATTAATTTTCCTTAATTAGTCTTTGATTTATATTCTGTCGGTTATACTTGAATTTGTAAATATTTATTTTTTAATCGGAATATTTTCTATTATTGAACCTTTACCCAATATGGGCCTTATGCTAATTTTTTAACATGTAGGGTCTGGTGCATCTGTTGTCGTTAACTGGTAAGTTTGTTTCATTCTTTCAATTTATATGCATGTGAGACATTGGTATCTAGAATTGAGTGCACGTGTGTAAAATGAGAAATCCTCGGATTTGGTAAAATTGAATCTTACTTTTTTCAAAAGTATTATGGCACATGTTTTAAATAATTTTGGCTTGTGTACCTTGAGTTGAGATTAACTTGAAATAAAATACTCAAATTTAATAATCTCTAATGGGTAGAGATGGGTCGGTCGGCCCAAGCCCGACCCAAAGGAATTGGGTGGGCCTGAGCTTGGGTCTAACAAAAAATTTGTGGGCCTAAGCCCGACCCAAGACCCGAATTTTTTAAATAGGCTTGAGCATGTACCCTCCAGGACCCGACCTAGACTGACCCATGCTTAGGGGTGTAAGAAAATTCTCAAATTCGATATTCGCTCAGGTTCGGCTCGCTAAAAGTTCGATTTAGATTCGGTTCGGAAATAAACGAACCGAACCTGAACACAAGTTTAGGCTCGATTAAATAAACGAACCGAACCTAAAAATCATAGGTTCTCTCAGGTTCGATTCGTTAAAAGCTCGATAAACATATACATATTTATAAATCCTTATCCATAGAAGTGGATTTATTTTGAGATGGGTGGTTTTTATCCCAGGGTAAGTGAATTTTGCCTAGAGATAACTAGATATTTACGGGATAACCAGGTTTTATCTCGGTATAAACTATCCAAACATAAATAATCACATCGTGTTTACAACATCTATCATCTATAGTCTAGTACTTTTCACTTCTTTATCTTCAAATCGACAGAATAAGTACAATCATTACTTATTGAATATCTCCGCATTATTCTTATTCCTTATTCCCATCTGAATAAATATAAAATATATTATAATTATACTTTTTTCAAAGAGACGAATCCTTATTAATCTAAATTTTTCAAAAGATGAAGATGAGTTAGATAAATAAAAAAATAAATGAATATTTATTCTAACTGTAAATACACACATATATATTTCCATTTCTCTTCTTTTCTCTCCCTCATATTCGAGATTTCTTAAGTTCGATATTCGCTTAGGTTCGATTCGTTTAAAAAGAGGCTCGATTCGGATTCGGTTCGAAAATAAACGAACCGAACCTGAACACAAGTTTAGGCTCGATTAAATAAACGAACCGAACCTAAAAAATATAGGTTCGCTCAGGTTCGGTCCGTTTACACCCCTACCCATGCTCATCCCTAATCTTGATCCAAGTCTAAGCCACTTATCTTGAAAGTCGACTTTAAAAAAGTGTTTGATACTCTTTGTTGGCCCCCTAATTATGAATGCACTTAGAGATTCTGGTTTCACAGAGAAATTCATTACCTGGATCGAGGCTTAGCACGGCTAAACCACCGATCTCGTCTAGCATTACCACCCTCCAACTGGCCAATAGAATGCCCTTCAAGCTAGCCTTGAAGAGACGTTGCATTAAAGGATTCAACATCCTACGAATTTACATCGAAGAAGAAAGGAGAAAAGGAAGATCATGGTCGCTAAAAAGGACATCATGTAACAACATCAATCGACCACAATCTCGACAAGCAAGAAGAATGCCAACTCGTCAACTTACATTCCAGTCTCTACCATTGACAACTAGTTATATTGTTGAAATCGACCGACCACAAGAGATAACCCCAAATAGCTGATCGGTATAGTTCCCTGCTGAGACCATATAAGGACCCTAGAAGCCTCAATCTCCACCTTCATAAGACTAAAAGGTACAAAAATTGATTTCTCTCCATTGAGAGTGACGTTCGAAACCACACCAAATAGGTCCAACAATGGAACTGTCCCTTCAGCCTTGCAAACGCCACACTCCTCAAATAGAATAATGTTATATTGTAATATCATGATCGAAATTGCATCCAAGCAAAAACCAGAGCTTAAATTCCCTTGCATTGTTGTAGCACTCCAAACATATTAACAAATCTAGAAATGATTAAGCGTGGTAGTAGCTTATAAGCAGCGTGGCTACTACTGGTCAACCTGGGATTAAGTATTTTGGGTTGTGATTAAGGGTTTCACTTGTGGCCGAGTCCAACAGGTTGTCTAGACCAGTATTTCCTGATAACTGACCGAGTTTAGGGGCCAGGACGTTATAGATGGTATCTGAGCATGCTCCCTCTAATAGTGGAAAGGGATGCCCGTAAGGTGGAATCACACCTACCATAGTTAGGAGGAAAGGGCTACCCATATGTGAAGTCACCACTATTACTGGGAATAAGTCATGAGCCATACGAAATGAGTATGCTGTGAATATAAGTGGTGGGTAATTGTAGCATCCTAAACATGATACTGCATCTAGTAATCACAAAGTACGGTATCAACTTTTAAGTAATGAGGGTTAATTATTTAACATGGACATAAGAATTTTGGATTGTGGTCAAGGCTCCAGTTGTGCCCAAGCCCAATAAGTTGTTTGGGTTAGTAATCTATGATAACAGACCATGTCTAAGGCTCAAGATGTTATAATCTCTCTTGTAACAATTTGAGAAAGTCCATCCATCATCAGAATAAAGAGTAATAGAGCAATTGGGCACCACCTACCCAATCCCCCTCTGTGGTTGAAAGAAACCATCTTTTGCCCACCATGTACTGACATTGTGCATGAAGTTGCAATCACACACCTCTTAATCCAAGCAATCCACTCATCAGAAAAAATACGTCAAGAAAGTGAAGCCCAGATGCAGCTCCAACTCATAAAATTACATCCTTTTAAAAAATCTACCTTCCGAAGCAAGCCTTTAATACCTCTCCTGTTCTAATTTGCAATGATCTCCAATACAATGACTAAACCAACCATCATGTGCCTACATGGAACAAAGGCTATTTATGCAACATAAATGGAGTTCTAGAAAACCATCACTCTATTCTTAGGATATTTGCAACAATAAAGCATATAGCATTTGAAAGAGAAATAGAGCAAAAGTCCTCCACCTGACTTACCACATCCTTCTTTAGTAGTAAAAAATGAAGAGAGTAATCCCGCTTCTCAAAGTCATGATTGTACATCCCCAAGTACGTCACAAATGTCGACGCATCACAACTAACCATATATGAGAATTCTTGGAAGAAAAACTTGGAACCCATTAAGACCGATAGCGAGCATTTCTTTTTTTTTTTATAATTTATTGTATTCATATGATTCAATTTAATGAATTGTGTAGCCAACACACATCTTATCCAACATTCCCTTTTAATGAAATGAATCAGTAATATAACATTTTTGTCAACAATTTATTATTATCATTAATTATTTTTATCATTTTAAATTAAAATAACACAAACCGTATAATCCGCATATACTTCCGTATATGCATCCGCCTATCCACTTACTCACTTTAGATCGTCTCACGGAACGAATACTGCAAACCCACGTTCTAAATCTTGATCTCCCTCCAATAGCTGTAGCTTACACGAGCAGACTCCCCTGAATTCCAGCAGAGCAAGGTGTGATCTGAACGGGATCTTCGCGAGGAGTGTGTTGTTGACGAGGTAAAATCTTCCAAGAGCTCAACTGATCGCAAGAAACTATCAAACCGAGGTCATAATGGCGTGTTTTGCTAAGTATATAGGAAAAATGATGGACCTTGCACCTTCAAAGCAAGATCCCAATTAATTCCAAAAATGCAGGTGAGCTCGGGTCCAAGCCACCACTGTCCTTATGTCGATCTGTAGCGAATAAGGTGACATTTAAGTCACCTCCAATGAGCTAAAGAACATCCCAAATCTCGCATGTGCCACTCTCAATTCCTACCAAAGAGTCAAACCATCATGGGAATCTGATGGGCCATCAGCGGAGAGAAGAAAGGAGATCTCATCCGGTCTATCACCATTCCAACGAAGAATCCCAGGATTGACGCAGTGTGCAGCTTTTGACTATATTCTTCGTTTATATATTTTGTAGGGTAAATTATAAAAAAGGGACTGAGCTTTACATGTATTCTCAAATTAGAGACTAATCTTTAGCTTGTAACAAATAGGGGACTAAAGTTTAACTTAACGTTCCAAACCCCAATGTCGTCAATGGGCACCTCAATCCATAATTTTACTTGACAATAATATCCCTAACCAATTCTACCATCTCGCCCAAACAGAGCTTCTGCGTGGAAGGAAAGGAGGATGACGGCAGCGTACTTTTGTTGCGCGCTCCTCACACCTCGTTCTCCTTTGCGATCTTCTGCATGGCAGTGCCATCGGAGTCCGCATCGAGCCATCGGAGTCTGCATCGAATCATATTGCCGCATTGCCACCACCGACATCATCGAGAAACCCGATGAGGCTAAGTATGCCGACGTTGCACGGCGCATGCTGAAGCAGCCGCTCGTTCACGTGCTGGAAAGCATAGCCGAAGGACTCCATCGCGTCGTCGATGTGCTGCTGCTTGTGGAAGGGGAGGAGGATGACGACAACACGCTTCTGCTGCACACTCATATCGTTATGTCCTCGTGGATGTTGGAGAGATTGGAGATGACCTTCTTCAATCAGATCCTCATGCTACTGAGATTCATGTGGGCCTTAAAGGAGACGACGATGTGCTAAAGAGTATTAGCATACCCCTCTCAAAACCCACAACGAACAAACGAGCAGAAGCAAATCCCTGCGATAAAAACGGCAAGGCCGCGAAGACCTTCTTGAGGGACTGCGACGAGACACAAGGGTCTAGATTGAACACTACCAGGGACCCATTCTTAGGCGCCGAGGGCTCCGACGCGAACGGCACCCACATTGCCTACCTAGCGACGAGCTCGACCCCGAGCGCAGTGGAGCTGCTGCCCCTCCCCTGTTGCCGCATGGTAAGGACGGTCTCGGTGGAAAGGCAACCCATCTCGACGATGCGTGCGGATGACACCCTCAGGGGAACGATGTTGAGGAGGATGGAGCATGCGGGGACGACGTCCGACAACGCCTCTGTCGTGCTATGGCTGACGTAGGCGAGGGGAGGGGAGGGTGGAGGGTGCTCTTCGCCACAGCGAAGGGAAGGAGAAGACGTCGGAGGGGTATTTTCATCAAGTAAAATTATGGATTGAGCCGTCCATTAACGGCATTGGGGACCGGACCATTAAGTTAAACTTTAGTCCCATATTTGTTACAAACTAAAGATTAGTCCCAATTTGGGAATCCATGTAAAGCTCAGTCCTTTTTTTGTAATTTACCCTATTTTGTAATCTAATTGGATTGCTTTCTTATGAATTAAACTCCCAAGTTCAAAAATAAGTAATCAGTTCCATCTTTTTTGTGGGAAGTTGTAGCTGGGAGGGATAGTACTGTAGGGGAGGAACGCCACTTATAAGGATTCTGCTCTGTAATATAGATCCAACTGAACGCAATTGCCATTTCCAGGATTTCACCGCTTTCTTTCTGTATAATTCTGCTTGAGATATATCTTTCTGGATAGGACTATCCCTTCTATACATATAATGTAACATTGACATAATATCAGGTCTAATATGCAGTCATATGTAGTACAACGTTCGCATGCTTATAAATAAGATAGATATCATATGACTGCATATAAATCTAGTTAGTGTATATTGAATTTATGTAAAAGCAGAGGATCCGATGACAGGAGAGGATCCTTGCAGTACAAGCAGCCCATGACACGTCGTGCAAGATACCCAAGAACATGAAACGTCCATTTTTTTTCTTTGCTGGAAACTTCTTTCCTTCATATTGTAATATCGAACGTGGATCTCTTCGCTTTCTCCATTTGAATAAGCGTAAAGCTTTTTTTATTGGATGCGGGATAAAAGGGATTTCTCTAATGATAAGCTACTAATGATAAATGGTTGCATTATAATTACAACGTCTATTATATCTCTATTATGCGTCAAACCAGCGGAACATGAACGGAGGATAGATCTCACTTTTTTCTGACAGGTAGGAGGGTATGGGATCCTCTGGGATGCATCTAGAACAATTCTAGAATGCGATCTTCCATGTAGATTTCATTTAAATAATGAGTTCATGTAAGCAACCAAGGATTCTCAAATCTATGTCTCCGCCGTTTG
This sequence comes from Ottelia alismoides, assembly GCA_037367405.1. NCBI lineage: Eukaryota > Viridiplantae > Streptophyta > Magnoliopsida > Alismatales > Hydrocharitaceae > Ottelia > Ottelia alismoides. The sequence continues at coordinate 426,573 of JAZKJV010004949.1, read as the reverse complement.
TATTAACAATGAAATGATATTAAAAAAAGCATGTCAAACCTGTCCAGGTATGTTTATAATACGGAGCATCTCCTACCTTGATAATCGTCCAGTTGGAAAGGTTGAGCAGTCCCACCATTGGGAGGGTCCGGTTCAAAAAAAGGAGCAAGATCGCAACCTTGTCCACCACGCAGAGCAGCTGATCATGAACAGGTTGCCATGGATTCTGCGGGCGGAGGAGTCTCAGGTACTGTTCGGACCCTCGCCTCAACTAGACTACGAATTCTCGGCTGCAACGAACCCCGGTTTCTTCTTCGGATCGCCGTCCATCCCGTGGGCCGTACCGCCAAATCCGTGGCCGCAGGCAGCACCGTCCATCCCAGCTGCCTCCGTGCCAGAGCCAGAGCCAGAAGCCACGCTGTCCATCCCGTTGGCCGAACCGCCAAAGCCGGAGCCGCAGGCAGAACCGTCCATCCCTGCTGCCTCCCTGCCAGAGCCAAAGCCAAGAGCAAGGCTGCGCATACTTTCGATCGATGAGTCAGAGCCAGAGATAGAGGAAGAGATAGAGCCAGAGTCAGAACCAGAACCAGAGCCGCAAGCAGTCCAAGAATGGGTTCGTGTTATAGAGCATTTCACTGCCTCTCGATTTGCTTTAGTTAACAATTTCGACGAATTTCTGGTTTCAGCTGAAGCCGCTCCCGGCGTCGGCGACTTCGCCGGGGAATCTGTAAGTACAATATGAGTAATCACTGCACTGTTACATCGTCTATTATATCTTTCTCACCAGTTTCACCTGAAAAGAGGAAGGAGAAGATCAACCTCACTTCTCTCTTATCCCACAATATCTACACGGGCATTTGAAGTATTCAATATGACTCGTTTTTGGATGAACTTGTAACCTCACTTCTCTTCATAGGAGTTGTCGGGAGGAACGTATAACTGGGTTCGAAGATTACAAGTCATCCCCGACTTATCTTCTTCGTACGTGTTCTCCGGAGGAAAGTATAGTTGATGTGGAAGAGTTAGAGTCGCCCCGTGATCTGGCGATCTCAGATATCGGAAGCTCCGACACCGCAAGTGAGTACAGAATTGTATGATTTCTGCCTTCTGGCATTACAGGGTATAAGCAAAGATAACGAGATTTATTAAGATATTTTTACGCAATGAAACCTAAGATCTTGCAAAATTACGACATAACCCCCTCTGTAATCTTTTAATTACAACATGACCCCTACAGTACTGGAGTTCTCGTGTGGGCTTTTTTTAAATAATTATTGAAATAATTGTAATTAATTAAATAGGTATGATTAAAAAAATTTTTAAAATAGGCACCGATCGGTACCTCAGGTGTCGATTTGGTGTAGCAGTCAGGTGCGGATTTGGGTTGCATCCAGGGGGTGCCACTGCCCCGAGAGTTTCAGGAGCTTATCTGGTCCTTCTCTTTTCTACCGATCTCGCTCAATCTTTTACACCGATGTTTCTCTCGACAGGTTTCTACTTTCGAGAGAATTCATGTCCCCCTCCCATTTTCCCTAAAAATATTTACAAGATAAAGAGGTCATTAGAAAATAATCAAGTTTAGGCAATACTCTAAATATATTCAATATTGAAAAATTATCAAACCTTATGGAAAATAAATTTATTAAAATTATTTTAAAGATGATCATCTTATTTTACGTATGATTCCTCTTATTTGACAGTCGTGTAATATAGTTATTTTTTTCTAAAATGAGTATTTGTTATCGTTTAACATAATTTTTTTTCCTAAAATAAGTACTTATTGTCGTGTAACATCGAACACAAAGGCATTCAGTATTATAGATTAATAATCTCAACATCCAATATCGTAACTCATATCCATTTAAAAGAAATGCACATATTCTATTAAAATCATATAAAAATTACATTGTTTGAAAAATAACGTAAAATAATTTACATTCATCTATGGTATCAATTTCTTTAGAATTCCTTTTATACCTCCCCCTCCTCTGCCTCCACCTCCTTTGTTGTTGTCCCATGTCTTCTTACGAACATCTTCATGACTTTTTTTCCTTCTCCCGTTCTTAATGAGTTAATACATGACCGGGAGGATGTGAAGACTGTCCAGGAGATTCAGCTGGTTGAGTAACTTGACCTGTCTGTGTGAGCTCTCTTATCATTACTCCTTTCGATGACCTGCGAGGCATATCTGCAGGTTGCTGCTGTTGTAGCATGGAAACTCTAAGTAATTGTCGCCCCCTTTCGATTGACCCATCATCGCAAATATATCTACCTGAAGTGTTTCGGAATTGTATTGACTTAGAGTCCCTCTCGGTTGGGGAACTCTTCGGTGCTCACCACAGTGAGTCCTGCAAGCATTGTATAGAGTCCCTCTCGGTGTTCGATTCCAAATCTAAATGAGAAGCAATTAAAATCCGTTTATGTAGAAACACAACTATAGATGCATGCAATGATAATAAGATATTTGGCATTAATCAATTAACAATCAATCCAACAACTAAGCTCAATTGATAACAAGATGTTTGACCTTAATATAAATTATGATATTAATAACACTGTCCAAATTTCATTCAAATTTTTTTCAACTTATGTATGATAGATCCTCCTAAAAAAATTATAAAATAAATGTTTGCAATTGCAATATATAAAAGATCTTAATTTTAATGTACGTCAAATGAACTAAATTACTTTAAATAATTCTAATTTTACACATCTAATAATCATTACAATGAAGAAATAAAATAAATAAAAGTAAATTTACATAAATGACGCGTGTCTTTAAACAGAAATGTTATCCGAAAATAATAAATAGATTCCAATATCCACAACAATATATTGCCTTTGCTGATAAAAACCTAAAAAAATCACGAAAAATATTATATGAAAAAATTCTTATTCTTACTCGAATAAGAGTAGAAGGTTGACGGAGATGCTAATAAATCGAAATATTGCTTTAGAATGTAGATTGAAAGAACTGAGAGAATTAGAAGAGAGGAAGAGAAAGAATGAAAGAAGAAGATGTGTGGGAGAAATTGGGGGAGAGGCGTTGTATATATAGGGGGATTGGAGAGAGTCGTTGGCAACGACCCTCTCCCAAATCGACACCTCAGGTGCCGATTTGGAGATGGCATCCCAAATCGGCACCTAAGGTGCCGATCGATTCCTATTTTTTGATTTTTTAAAATCATACCTATTTAATTAATTACGATTATTTTAATAATTATTTTAAAAAAAGCCCTCGTCATGTAATTTGGTCATGATGTAATCACAAAGATCATATGGACTATTAGTGGACAAGATATTGGTCATGATGTAACTTGGCTTGCTTTATAGGCGAGGGGATCGTTTGGTTGCTAGTGTACGTCGGTGTATGCCAGCATACCTCTCGTTCCAACCCTCTGAACTTGGGTTGGGATTACTTGTATTGACCATATAATTTCTTTGGTATAATATTTTTTAACTATGTTCAAATAAAATTATTAACATAAAAAATAATATTATAATCATTTAACATATAATCAATGTCACATCACATCACAATCATCATTCCAACTCTCCCAACCCTCCAAACAACTACTATTCATAGGGGATACCCCAACCCAACCTAACCCAACCCAAACATGCCCTAGGGGATTTGGTTGGATTCGAACGAGGGTGTTGCAAGGATGCGGTGATGTATGAAGGGATCTGGAGATTGGAGGAGATCAATATGCTTGAGGAGTTGGATGCACATAGGTTTTTTTGGCAATGGTTGTAGATGGAGGCTATTATAGGTAATCACTAGAGTTGGTAGTACATGCTAGCCCACTAGAGGGGACGATCATATACTACCCCTCTGATTAAAAAGATGTCCACTTTGATAAAAGGATAATGTCATACAATCATTCCACTAGCTGATATCTTATCTGAACATAGGAGGACACAATTCACTAATGCCTCCTCTGGACGGAGAGAAGATACAATCGCGACCATCCCTCATGTTCAACTATTGGGGGTGGTCATGGTCGTCCCTTCTGTTTCTTCCAGAGAAGGCATGCACTAACATCCCATCTCTTTTATATTGGAAGGGACAGTCACACCCATCCTTCTGTTCCATCTAAACTATAAGACAAGCACCAAGGTCCCTTTCGCTCTAACACGAAGAGAATGATCACGAGTGTACCCTATAATATAGTATAGATCATGTGCAACCATCTCATTCGCCCTCCTTATCATTCCTTTCACTACGAGGGATAAACACCGAAAACTTTAGGAGATGGTTAAGATCATCCTCTTTGACCTTTCCATGCACGCCAACCTTCTAGTGAACTATGTATTGCATTAGGGATGTGCCAAGAAAGCTTAAAGGATGGTCAAGACTATCTCCCTTGACTCTTTTCTGCCGCAAGATATCAACGAGCTATGAGAGGCAATAAAGAAAGTCGCGATGAGATAGTTGCAACCATTACCTGTCCTCACCTCGTCACCCCATTCACCATAAGAGACATGCACAAAAGGTTTGCGAGACAGTCTTGAACCACCCTTACACAAGCAATATGCTAATGAATTCTAGGAAGCGGGATAAAAGTTCGCAATTATTGTTTCCAATAGAATTAGGGGATGGTTACGACCATCCCGATCTACCCATAACCCAAGGCACCGCAAACCAAATCTCCATTAGCATAGTCTTAGTGTCCCAAGCCTCGTTGGCTCTACCTCGAACCCCCAGCGAGCCTCTAGAGTTGCTTAAGCCACCAATCAAGCTAACTGTGCCACCACCAACAAACCATAGATAACACAACTTTCTATCCCTTGCATGCACGTCAATGACCATCACAAAAATAAGTTTGTGAGTCTCAAATACACTCTATTACATGATAAAACTGTGTTATTGTTTGTAAAGATGTCTACAAGTAGGTAAAGAGTCACTTATTGAGTGTTAGATTAATTACAACACGTTAAATGCCAAGATGAAAGATCTCTCGTATGCAGAGGCTATGCACCTATCATTTCTCTTCACTCAAAAGGACGATGCTAATTCGAATGAGGAATCTAAGTTCGAACATAAACAAAAATGTGGTTTAATCAGACAATTTATAGATGAAAATGTTTACAACCACATTCAGAATGCGAATTATGCTTGAAACCTACTAATAAAGTTGAAAAATCAATATATACCTCGTAGGCATGAAGTAAGAAGATATTTCTTCTCAAGAGATTGAGAAATATGATATTCAAAGGATGGAAGCTTTGTGCTAGATTTTTTTGAATGATTTTCAAGGCATCTTGAGCCAGTTGATGAGCATAGGCATCAAATTCAAAAACAAGGTTTTGGAGCTGTTGTTTCTTGCTATGATGCTAGAGTCGTGAGACTTTTATAATCTCACTTACCAACTCTTCAACAAATGAAGTTGGTTCTTTGAAAGTTGTTAAATTTTGCATTCAAAATGAGATGAGAAGAAAATCTCAAAGCAACACTTCACATTCAAAGGTTCTTGTTATAGAGAACACGGGGATGAGTGGTTCCAAGAATGAGAATGGCAGAGACAGTATTAGAAGCAAGCCTAGGACCAAATACAAGAACATGAAGTGCCACTATTGCAAGAAGAATGTCACACTAAGAAGTATTGACTCCAATTTAAGAGAGAAACTAAAAGTGGAAGTGGTGAGCGAGAGAAGAAAAATGAAAATGATGGCGCAACTGCTCAACGGGATCTTCTCATTTTCTCTAATAAGGAAATGGTGAATGTCGCCCATGGCGGTACTTCTTAGCTTGTTGACAATGGCTTAGATCTCCATGTTACCTTGCACATAGATTTCTTTTTCATACACATCTTGTGATTTCAACGCAGTAAAGACAGAAAATGATCATTTGGCTCTTGTTGTTAGCATTAGCATTGTTGCATTGAAGAGTGCCCATAGTGCAATATTGATGCTCAATGATGTGAGTCATGCGCCAGATTTGCACTTGAACCTCCTATATGTCAGGAAACTTGATGATGAAGGATATCAAATACATTTGGTATTAGACAATGGAAACATGCCTGAGGATACTTGGCAGCTACTCGAGGTAAGAAGTGCAACAATAACCTTTATATCATGAATGTGTCAAATTACTATGATGTGGTATGTATGACTCAAGATGTCGATTCCATTAAGTTGTGCCATCAATGATTAGGTCACATTAACCTTCAGCAAATGTGAAGAAGGAAAAATTAGAGAGGTGCATATACTGTTTGACAGGAAAGCAGATGAGGGTCTCCTTCAAGAGCTACCCATCTTCTACAAAGATGCATACATTAGAGTTGGTTCATACTAACATTTTATGGTCCATTGAAAGTTAGTTCTTTCAGTGGTGCACTATATTTTGTTATATTAATTGATGATTTCTCCAAAAAAGCGTGTATCCATGCTTTGAAGATGACAAGTCCTTGTAGCTTTCAAGAAACTTCATGTGCTGATAGAGTGACAAGTCAGCACATCCGACCCCAGACCCCTCCAACCCCGACCATCCCCTCCGCCCTCCACCCCTCCGACCCCGACCCCGACCCCTGCGCCCCCTCCGATGCCCTGCCCCCTCCGATCCCCCTCCGACCCATTGCCCCGACCCCGACCGTCCCCGACACCCTTGCACCCCGAACCCCCCTGCGCCCCCATCCCACAACCCTCCCTCCCACCTGCAGCCCTCCCTCCAGCCCCCGCCCCTGCCCTCCCTCCCTGCACAGCCCTCCACCCCTGTAGCCATACCCCTCCCCTCCCTTCCACTGACCCCTGCGTAGCCCTCCACCCCTGCAACCCTGCCCCTTCCCCTCCCTTCTACCGACCCTGCCGCCCTCAGCCCTTTACCTCCCTATTGCAGCTTTCCCGAACCCACTACACAACCCTTCCCCTTCATTCCTCTTCCTTGGCCTACTTTGCCCTACCCTGTGTAGCCCTCCCCCTCCTCACTCGCATTCCCTTCCCTCCTGCAGCCCCTCTCTCCCACAACTCTCCTCTCTTGGCCTCTTCCAGAGGCTACCACACCATCTAAATCATCGATCCATTCTCCACTATATTTACTTAGATTGTTTGGCTCCTCTAGCATGAACAATTTCTCCACCACCATGTAGCCTGACGAAGAACGACGACTCCTTGACGATGTCTCATTCTCCTCTTGAGACGACTACTAGTGGCTTGATGTGTCATTTTTGGAATTTTCATTGTTGCCTGGATGGTAGAGAAGGAAGCAAAAGGTTTTACACGCTTAAACTCCCATATCAAAAGGGTGCATCTCTCTAGTGATGAGCATGCTTCTGTTTTTGCTAGACGTCATCAAGAATGATCTTGATCTATATCTTGCTTTAGAAGGGACCTTGAGGGCCCTTGATAAGTGGATTTGCGGGAGATGCATGAAGATTCATGCAGTGACTCGGGCTTGCCACCATGATGACGGTCTTGTTTGGGTTACAGATGACACCAGAGCGACTCAAGGGCACATTATTGGCATCTTGAAATCTGTTCTACCTGTCGTACATGTTATCACTGACAAGTTAGCTGTCTATGCTTTACTGCTTGATCGTATTTTCAAAGCTCCTATCACCACAGTTAAGAGTATCCTCCCAGTTGTCGTCTTGCTTTCTTCCAAGCTCTGAAGATAACTTTGCACCAAGTTATCGCAGGGCCGGGATCCATATCCGATAGGGTGATATTATTACTTCTTCCTCGTTGCATACTACAGGTTTATAGGCCTATGAATAGGTGGGATAGAAGATCTAGCAACAGAAAGTCTTTACAACAACGACTTATTCTGAGCTCACTGACTACATGGGGCAGTGCAGATGGTTTCACCAAGCTTGTGGATGATATTTTGAAAGGTGATACACCAGGGATGTCTGGCCTTAATCAGAACAATTCCTTGGAAGAGAATCAACACTCCAACATTAGGCAATGCCTTCGTAAAGTGTCAGATGGGTACTTTTCAACAACCTTAAGGGTTTTATGCTCTTGCGGAGTGGCTCCTTATAACGAAGATACCACGAAAGATTTAGAGGCTAAACATCCGTATAAGCCGCTTCCTTCCTTGCTAGGTATCTTGGTTTCAGAGACTCCTCTTACAGCTGATACAGATGTTATCTTACATTCTATCAAATCCTTTCCTAAAGGGACATCATGTGGCAGAGATGGTTTGAGAGCTTAACACCTTTTAGACACCCTTTGTGGGGAGGGGTCAGCAATTGCCACTGATCTCTTACGGGTGATCGCCATGGTGGTTAACTTATGGCTATGCGGGAGATGCTCCTTGAGTTTGGCTGAGTTTATAGCCTTTGCACCTCTTACTCCACTACTCAAACCTGACAATGGCATACACCCTATTGCAGTGGGCATTATCTGGAGACGCCTAGTATCCAAGGTTGCTATGATAGGGGTAGGCAAAGAGATGTCTAAGTCTCTCAATGATTTTCAATTTGGGGTTAGTGAATCTGGAGGAGCAGAAACCATTTTACACAACACCAATCAACTTTTGAGCAAGCTTCATGGTGATGGATCTATCTCTATGCTTACTGTAGATTTTTCTAATGCTTTCAACATGATAGATAGATCTTCGATGCTCTGTGAAGTTCGAAGGCGATGTCCATCTATTTTTTCATGGGTAGAGTTTATGTATGCTCATGCTGTCATATTGGAGACAATCATATTTGAAAACAATCATATTTTATCGACCACCGGAGTGCAACGAGGTGATCCCCTCGGTCCACTTCTAATTTCTCTTGCATTGCACCCACTTATTCATGAGATCAGAGATCATTCTAAACTCCTTCTCCATGCTTGGTATCTTGATGATGTGACTATCATCGGAGACACATTAGAGGTGGCCAAGGTGCTTGACATTATACAACGCAGAGACCCTGAGTTGGGACTTGTTCTGAATATCAAGAAAACTGAGCTTTTCTGGCCTTCATGTGATGGACAGAAGGTCCGCAAAGGTCTATTTCCTACTGATATTGGAAGGCCCGTGCTAGGAGTGAAACTGCTTGGAGGTGCAGCGAGCATGGACAAAGGATTTGTGGAAGACTTGGCTATGAGGAGAGCCACCAAAGCTGTTTAATTAATGCAATTACTCTCCCAGTTGGATGACCCACAGAGTGAACTTCTTTTACTACAATCTTGTATGGGTTCAACCAAGCTCATGTTTGGCTTAAGGACATGTCAACCCACATGCATGGAGCAAGCCATTGCTTTTTTTGACAGAGGACTATGTGGAGCTATTGAGGACATTGTGGTTTGTGGAGGTCCTTTCTTTGGTGACCTTCAATGGCAGGTGGCGGCCCTACCAATCAAGCTCGGTGGCTTAGGCCTGCACTCCGCTATTGAGGCTTCTTCATATGCCTTTGTGGCCTCTAAAGCTCAATCTTAGGTGCTTCAAGATTACATTTTATGAGACAGTGTGGTATGTGATATTGATTTTGATTTTTTAGATGCCTTGGAGGGTCAACGTGTTAAACTCCCATCTTTAGATCTTACATGTTTTAGATGCCTTGGAGAGTCTAGGTGTCTACATGACAGCTAGACAAAAGACAATTTTTCTATGCTTGCAATCTGACCATGCTCAAGATTTTCTTCTAGCTATTCCTATTGATGGTTTTGGAATGCATATGTCACCTATTGAGTATCGTACTATTTTCAGATATTGCCTTATGATTCCTCTATTCCCAGCAGATGAGGCATGTCCAGTATGTCACAAATCTTTCCTAGACTCCTTTGGGGAGCATGCCGTTCATTGTCGTGAACTCCTAGGTTTTAAATATAGACATGCTCTTGTCAGAGATGTCCTCTATGATGTTCTCAAGAAGGCTGGGGTTGCGTCAAAGAAAGAAGTACCTGTGAATTTTTTGTCTGATCCACATGAGGGGAGATCCACACTCAGACCAGCAGATGTTTTAATTTTTGGTTTGGTTGGAGGAAAACATGCATATGTTGATTTAACTGGAGTGTCTTCGTTAGTTGGTCTGATAAAAAGTGATTTTACTGCGGGATACGCTGCACAGAAAGCTGCCTCAGCCAAAGTTGCTAAACATGAGAAGGCTTGTATTGACAATCGACATGTCTTCATCCCTTTCGGATTTGATACCTTTGGGTTCTTAGCGTTTGAAGCTGTAGAGCTCATTAAGAGGGTCCAGAAAATTATGCATAGCAATGTTATGGGTCCCAGGTCTATGGATGTTGTGTTCTGAAGAATTGGATTTGCCATCCAGAAGGTATTGGTGGTGCAGCTTGTTGCCCGTCTCCCAACAATTTCTTTGTAATATGTCTTCTGGATTATAATTTTATTAGTAATAATTAAAGGCAGCCCAAAAAGTGCATTCATAATGAAAATTGTGGTGATTACAATTGGCTATTTGATGAGTATTGTAAGTGTGATGGAATTCGGCACATAAGACTTCACCGAAGATGCTACAAGTGAATGGTGTAGTAGAGGGAATGAATAGGACCTAGATGGAGAGAGTTAGATTTGTCCTTTTTGCAGCTAAGTTTTCTGATACATTTTGGTATGGAGCTCTTTTTACTCCAATTCTTTTATTAATCTCTCTCCACATTTTCCCTTGGATGGTGGTGTTCTTAACTACAGAGTTTGACATGGCAAGGATTTGGATGTAGGGAGTTTGTTCATCTACCGAAGGATGGAAGGTCCAAGTTGGACGTAAAGATGAAACAACATATTTTCTTAGCATATAACTAAGATGAGCTTGGTTGCAGGTTGCATGAAAATGTTGAGAAAAAGCTAATGAGAAGCATGTATGTGATCCTCTATGAATATAAAACCACTGAGAACTTATAGAGAGCTGTAAGGGTTCTCCCTCAAGAAGTTATCATTTAGATGATGTGGAGTTAATTCCATTGCAAAGGCTCCACATATTGTATCAACTGATGCAACTAAGTATGTCCACTCCTGATTACGAGGCAAACAAATGATGATGGTCAAGTTGATGAGAACTCTTCATATTTAGGTGCGCTACCATAGTAGAGATCCGTGAGGGAGAGGCATCCCCCCACCAAGGTGATCTTCCCGTGGGTTGGAGGGGTTGATTTGTCGATATCGTATGGCACCCACAAGGTAACCTACCACGTTGTTCAGCCCATGTTCTTTGCCCTGTAGTAGATGGTCCGCAGCAGGTGCTCCACAACAACTACAACAAGTGGTCCACAACAATTGCAGCAGGTGGTTCACAACAGGTGTTGCAAAGGACATGCTATCCCATCCAAGTAGATAGCATGTTATCCGTCCTATTTTTCCCTATAGCAGGTGGTCCGTGGAACGTGCTCCACAATAGTTGTTGCAGTTGGTCTATAGCAGCTGCAACAAGTGGTCCGCAACAGGTAATGCAGGTGACTTGCAGGGGATAGCAGGCAGTGTACAACAAGAGTTTAATTCAGTTCAACATTTATATTGGGACCTACTGTTCATTTTTGCCCTTGATGGAAAGTGAGAGGGTCCCACTTGACGCCTTGGGAATCAGTCTACCTTATTTCTACTCTATTTTACATTCAGAGGAAGCATAAGAGAGAAAAACTAAGGTAGCATGCTTTGTGTGCCCTAAACTCTACTCCTCTCATCCATGCTAGGCTGTGAAGAATATTTTTAGCCATTTCCTCTTTATCCCACAGTTCTTAGCTTGTGCTAAAGGATAGAGGACAATACAAGGTGTTATGGAAGGTCCCTTTTAGAGGAGAGCTATAGATTAGTTCTCCATTTTGATGAAATCTTTTATTTCTACCTTTAATCTCATATGATGGTATTTCTTTAGAATGACACACCAACAAGCGGGGTTTGTCTTGTGTAACCTTTTGTGGAGAACGATCTTATCACCGTTTATGGAGTGGTTTTGGATCGTAGCGGTCCCATGATTTTCCCATCATTTTGGGAGGTTTCCACATAAAAATCTATGGGTGCTTTGTGATTATTGTTTGTGGTTTGATTTACATGCTCATTCTTTGTGGTAAGAGTTATTTGTCTTAGTTGTCCATTTGAGGTTTCGTTCAACGCTTCGTAACATGTGATGGGAACTCCCTTAGTATGTTCCCAACAAAGTGGTATCAGAGACTATTGGTGGTTGATATCAACAACATAAGACTCATTTTTCCTGACAATCATCTGTGTAGAAACAGAAACCCCTCTCGTCCTAGATCATCAACCTCAAAGAGAGAGCACCTCATGCAACACAGAACGTATGCCCTACCAGACCCATAGGTTGACTGTACCGGTACCAACCTAGTAAATGAATTGTCGCCATCCCCCAAATCTGCACAATCTAATTTGCGATTAGAGAATTACCCAACTCTTTTAGCTTAAGGATGCTCGGTCCATCATTCTCAACAGTGTGCCTAATAAAGTCTCAATCCACCAATGGGATACCCAACGATTCTCCACACGAGGACAAGAAGAATCGCCACATCAATGAATCAAGCCACTTTTGAACTCTTGTCGTAGGATATAAGACGATGCATCAATGACTCAAGCAGCTTTCAGACTGTTATAGGAAGCAGAAGCGTAAACATGGAAAAGGAATAAAGAAAATAAGAACACGAGATTTTAACGTGAATCCTACTCCGTGAGGAGCGGGATGAAATCACGAGAGAAGCCCTCAATGGGGCGTGTTTGTTTATTGACTTTCTCAATGGATACACGAGGTCCAGGGCTCCTTATATAGCCTCTCCAGAGCCTCCAAGTCCCACCACTTGATAATGTGTGACTAAACACTGGATGAGGTAAATGGATCTTCTCCAGGATCCATTTACCCTGCTACAACTTAATAGGCGCACATAACAAATACTCCAACACAGACTCCTATCAATCACATTTGCAAAAGAAATACCTCCAAAATGTAATTAGGGGTGATGTCCTAGCTTTAGATCCATGGACTGTCATTAAGGAAAACTGGCTCTGACAACTTATTGAGCTCGAATCTAATTAGAACGTTGATAACCAACCAAAATGTTTAAGCTGAAGTTGTCAATTGGAAATCACCAACTCTTATAACACACTCTCAAACTTTATGTGGACTATAGTTGTTGGAATAGATTACATCAACAATAAAGGGCAGTCATATAGGAAATCACGTATAGAGAAATTGTCGTTTATATGTTATCCTATAAAAAATGTCGATATAGTTTAAAGCTTGAAGCGTGGATTCCATATTTTTGTTTTGTAGAAGCAACACCATAACCATCTACATTTTTTGACTCAGGTTTGCAGGATGATTATGACGAGCAAGGTCTGTCAAAACAGAGTCCATACATACAAATCCCTGGTAAGTTTCCAAGAACAATTAATTAAATCTTCTGTTGCAGCAGCTGAGGGTGTTGAAAAATCTCGAGTTTGATATTCAATCAGGTTCGATTCGTTAAAGGTTCCATTCATATTCGATTCGAAAATAAACGAGTCGAACATTGATATAGGTTTGGGTTCATTTATTTAAACGAACCGAATTTTGAAATGGTAAGTCCTCTCAGGTTCAGTTCGTTAAAAGTTTGATACGTAATATAAACTGTGTGTGTGCATATTTCCTCAAAATAATTATATGAGGAATCTGCACAATGATGCAAATAGTGTATATGCATAAAAGTTCACGGTCCTTGATCACGACACACCGAAGGACTGTGATCATTCCACATTCTCGAAATACTTAGGTTACAAGGAGTTTCACTCAAATCTTAAACAAATCAAACCGAACTTTTACGAATCAGAGTCGAGCCGAACCGAACTCGAACACCATTTTTATCTTATCGAACCGAACCGAACTTGAATCTCTAAGAATGCTCAACAAACCGAACCGAACCTGGATAGATTATATCAAGTTCAGTTCATTTACACTCCTAGTAAAAGTAAAGGACTCCAGTACGTGATACTGGTCCGTTGTGAAAGGGTGCCTATCTATGGGAGCAGATCCTCAAGAGTACTGCAGCAGAGCTTGCTGTAATTTTTTTTGCAAAACTCTTTTCGAAAATTCAACCGTATGGATGGAGTGCATGTTATTGTTCTACATATCCACAAAAGTGTTGATACGAGGTTTCTAACTATTTTATCTAAAAGGTTAATAAAAAAAGTCAAATTTAAACCCATGTTGACTTTTCCGTTGTTCTTTAAGGGCCTGTTCGTTTGGAGAATAGGCCATGGAATAAGGGGCCTATTCTCTTCCGACACGGTTTCCCGTGGTACTATTATTCCTCCTTATTCAATCTTATTTCACTCTTATTCCTATCTTTTTCCCACCTTACCTACCTTTATTTCACCTTATTCTCCTTATTCCTATCCTCCAACCGAACAAAGAATAGACCTTTATTCTCCTTATTCCAATTCCTTATTCCTGCTTATTCCCGAACCGAACGGGCCCTATGATAAAATGGCTACGAACCTCATATCAAGACGAGGTTTGGTGGATATCTGTGCATTCCATCCCTACAATTGGATTTTTTAAACGATTTTCACAGAAAAAAAACCTTACAGCAGATCTTGCTACAGAACTCTCTACAGCGGAGGATGTAGGTAGAACATCCTCTGTTTGGTTGTAATGAAAGTATAGCATGGAAAATTTATATATATATACACATATACATATACATATATACATACACATACACACACACATATGGGGCTTGGGAGGCTGCACCCGGGGGTGTAGCTAACTAGCTGCACCCAGCCATTTTTTTCATTGATTGTTTGTGTTTTTGAAATGAAATCTAGGGAGATTTAAATCACTATATATCACCATGATATCATACCAATTTCAACTAAATTTGACATTTCTATCATCTCCATCAAAGCTATCACATTTTAACGGTTTCAGGATTATTGAAATTGACCATATCTAGATGGGCATGTTAGGAGTGTTTGTTTTGAATGAAATTTGAAACACATATTCCACATAATAAATTAAGTAAATCTCCCATAAGTTTCCTTCAAAAAAATAAAAAATCAATGAGAAAAATACTCAGGTGTAGCTAGTTGGCTGCACCCCCCGGTGTAGCTTCCCTTTTCCATATATATATATATATAATATATATATATATATATATATATATATATATGGAGCTGGGAGCCTACACTCAGGGGTGTAGGTAACTACCTACACCCGCTCTTCTTTTTCATGATTTTTGAGTTTTTTGAATGAAATCTTTGGGGGATTTTCTTAATATATTGAGATGGATATGTGTATCAAGTTTCATGCAAAACAAACATTCCTATCATGTTCATCTAGAAGGTGCCATTTTCAGCAATTCTGAGACCTTTAAAATTTGACGGTCTTGATGAAGAGATAGGAGTCTCGAATTAAGTTGAATTTTGAATGACACCATGATGATATATATATTGATCTAATTCCTCAAAAATTTCATTTCAAAAAAATCAAAAAATAATGAAAAAATGAGCCGGGTGTAGGTAGTTACCTACACCACTGGGTGTAAGCTCCCTTTTCCCTATATATATATATATATATATTCAGAGATATGGATAATATTTATAGAGGATAGAGAGTATGCACCCAGGTGCATGTAATTCTACATGCACCCGGGCCTATAACTCCCACATTTTTTTTCTTTTCCGAAAAATACCGCCATGTATATTCATCTATATATCCCTCCTGTATGTCATTTCAATTTCATCAGAAACAGAGACCCCTACGTCCTCCATCCAGAACAGGTCGATTACAACAATTCTAAGACCGTTAAAATAATGTGTTCTAGATGGAGGATGTAAGAGTCTCTGTTTCTGATGAAATTGGAATGACATATATGAGGGTTATATAGATAAATATACATAACGGTATTTTTCAGAAAAGTAAAAAAATGTGAGAGTACCGAGGTGTATGCAAAATTACATGCATCTGGCTGCATTTCTGGTTGTGAAACAAATATGAAGTCCTTTAGTACTAGTCACTGACAATAAATGGGCGATGGAAGCAGCCAATGGCACCACTCCACAAGACAACACCACCGTCCACATAGCTGTGTTGTATGGGCACGAGGGTGTTGCCAGAGCTTCTGCCCGATCAGATCCCCGTCTTCTGGCCAAGGAAAATGCAAACAGGGACACTCCTCTACACTTAGCTGCAGCCACGGGTCATGCGTCCCTGGTCGAAACCTTCATCCGAACTGCTACCAAGTTCCAGCAACCGCAGAATAAAAGGTATGAGGTGCGAAGTAGGCAGCCCATGGAAGAACCTGCAGAAGCCCAAAACGATCAGAGGTTGGCCATGAGGGAGTTGCTGATGAAGGTGGATCGGCATGGCGGGACACCGCTCCACGAGGCGATGCGCCACGGCCACGAGAGCACGGCCATGTTGTTGTTGGAGGCCCAACCTGACGCGTCAGCGGTTGTGGACACGCTGGGCTACTCCGTGCTCTACTTGGCCGTGCTGAAGGGCTCCTTGAAAATGGTGCGGAGATTGTTGGAGATAGAAAGCTCCTCCCACGCAGGTCCTCAGGGCAGTACTGCTTTGCACGCCGCCGTGCTTGTGGACAACCTCGGTGCGTAGATTTCCAAAGCCAATTTTTTTTCTTTTGCTTCTTGTGTTTATACGCTAACATGGGTTTTGCCAGAAATCGGAGAAGAACTCCTGAGCAAGAGACCAGCCCTGTCCAGGAACCAACACAACAGTCCTCTCCACAACGCTACGTTTACCAACAAGTTGGAAATGGTAAAGCTTATAATGAAGCATGATAAATCCGTCGTCTACGACAAGGATCTCCACGGCAACACGGCCGTGCATGCCGCTGCGATGAAGGGCCATCTAGACATTCTCAGGGAGTTCCTTGGGCAATGCCCGGATTCCGGCTTCTGCCTCAACAACAGCCATCAGAACATCCTTGTCATGGCTGTCTTGCAACGGCAATGCGAGGTCATCAAGTATGTTCTTGGTACTCCCAATCTCAGTAGCTTGATCAACCAACCGGACATCAGTGGCAACACTCCTTTGCATTGGGCGGCTTTTAAGTGTGACCCCAAGCTCCTTCGCCTGCTTCTTGCGGATACGCGGGTCGACAAGTTAGCTACAAATATGCACGGGCAATCTGCCGTGGACATCTTCTACACCAAAGTGGAGATGAATGCAACCATCGATTGGGTACCCATTAAATTACACGCAAGCACATTGCCATTAAATACATAACAAGTTACCTTTATTCTTCGAAATCTGCAGCATGTAGCATGATCTTTGGTGGTTGTTAATTTTGCAGAATGAGACGCTAATGATTTTAGATGAAGCTGTTAAAGTTGGCTACCCTTCGGAGATTCGCAAGCAAGCGAGAGAGAGAATCAGGGAGAAGACGAAGCAGCACGTCAACTCCATCACAGATAGATACGTCCAGAACACGACGATCGTGTCCGCACTCATGGCTACCGTGACCTTCGCCGCGGCCTTCACCGTTCCGGGTGGCTTCGTCAGCGAGAGTGACAATGCAGATAAAGGGACACCATTGTTGATGCAAGCCTTGGCACTGAAGGTGTTCGTGGTCTCCGATGCCATTGCCCTGTTTGCCTCACTATCTGTGACGTTCCTCTGCATCTACGCTTCGTGGGAGGACATGAACTACTTGCTGCACTACCGGGCATCCACCAAGAAGCTCATGTGGTGCGCATTTGCTGCCTTGAGTGTGACGTTCGCTACAGGGATGTACGCGGTTCTGGCACCGCGTCTTCCATGGATCGCCATATCGGTGTGCGTTCTTTCTTGCATCCTGCCACTGTTCACGTATATCTTGGCCCAGTGGCCGATATTAGAGATGCAGATTCGACTACGCAAGATGTTCTTGACGGGCGTGATCAGGGATCTGTGATCTTTGGATAGATCGAGCAGATGACAAACAGTGACAGGTTATCGTTGGAGCCTTCTTAATTATTATGATGCTGTATGTTCTTCCCATATGCATTCGTGCCAGGATACCTGATGGCAGCTCTGTGATGACATGAATTTCGATGATTTGGAAATGATTAATTGTTTGTTGTTTTCTTGGAGCAACTCAGCAGCACAGCAAACCATGACGATCATCTTGATTAACAGCACTGAAACTTGTCAACAAACCTTGAGCTCACAAAGATGACTGGCTAAAGTGATTAGTCGTTTGAAAGACGCAGATTGAATTATTAAAGAATTAGCCGACAAGTAAGAAACTTGTTCATCTAATTAGAATTACAATACTTATATTAAGAAGACCGTATCATAGCGTAGACCACATAATGCCCTACATATTAAAAATCGCACTTTTTGTGACCTCGTACGGTACGATTTCGTGTGAACCGCTCGATCAAGATTGAGAGGCTCCAGCCGCTACTGTAGAGCCCGCTGCAGCAACGACTAGAGCAGAGGATCCATCTCACTGTAACTAACCTTCTTTAGCGATCTTAGTTTTTGACACTCTCCTTTGAACTTAGAGGGTTGTTTGTTTAGTGATCACCTCATGAAGTTTGTCATATCTTTTGACGTAGAGATCATCCTTTGCCAATGGCAACGAGCAATATAATCTACAATTAATGTATACTGCATGACAAATGGAGAAGCCTTGAAGGAGCCCATGCTGTAGATTCTAACAGAGAAGCCTTTAGACACCGGAAGGGCATTACATCTCTCAACAAACCCATCAGGATTATACTCCACAACTGAAATCCGCTTGGAATCGAGATAACAGAAATGTCTTGTATCGAGATTGAAGTCGTTACAT
The DNA here is from genome assembly GCA_037367405.1 of Ottelia alismoides. Classification (NCBI taxonomy): domain Eukaryota; kingdom Viridiplantae; phylum Streptophyta; class Magnoliopsida; order Alismatales; family Hydrocharitaceae; genus Ottelia; species Ottelia alismoides. Next base: position 407,925 of record JAZKJV010004949.1, on the reverse strand, counting down.
GGATGACGTCAAGAGATTGAGCATACGGAAAACAAAAAATAAAAGGCTAATTTCGTTGTAATATAAAAACGTCTCCGACGTAAATTTGAATAAATAGTCCAGATGGAAGGGTCAACGTTCCAACCATTAGGAGTGTCAGGTTCACAAGAAGGAGCAAGATCGCTACCTTATCCACCATACAGAGCAGCTGATCAGGATGTTGCCGGTATGGCAGAAGCACCGGTCGGCAAAGGAATCTCAGTTCCTGTTCGGACCGCCTCCTGAGCACGACTATGAGGTCGCGGCCGCAACAAACCCCGGTTTCTTCTTTAGATCATCGTACATCCCGCCGGCCAACCTACCAGAGCACGAGCCGGAGCCACAAGCTGCGCCGTCCATCCTACAATAACAGGAAGTGGTACGTTCTTGTCAAAAAAATCTGGTCATAAAAGATTACATTGCCTCTCAATTTGCTCGAGTTATCAACTGCGACGAGATTCTGGCTTCAGCTGCCGGCACCCGGCACACCGGAGGCATCATGCGGCGCCCGAACTGGTGGTGGTTCCAATGGAAGCACTTGTGTATGCATCTATGGTTCTCTTCGAATCATCGTTTCTTGTTTTTATTTGGAGAAAAGAAAGCATTGAATCGAAATATATATCAGGATATACATGTAAACTTTAGGTGCCTTCCCTCTAGGGATGTCAATTTGGGTCTACTTATTGGGTACCCGACCCAAACCCGTCCTATTTAAGGACTCGAAACTCGTCTCATTTACTTTTGGACAGGTTTGGATTTTGAATTAACTACCCATTCGGGTATGGGTTTAGGATTGTCTTATGGGTACCAGAATCCGAACCCGCCCCAACCCGAATAAAAAAATGTATAAAGATGGATGTGTGTGTTGCATTTTAATCAAACTAGCCCCATATCCATTTCATATCTAATATGTATCGATCTACATGCATAAATTTCCAACTCAATTTTCTCATATCCATCCATTTATTCATATTCAACTAACTTTTTGTATCTTTAATAAATAAAAACTATCAACACAAAAGAGTTAAACGCTTCACATATATAAATCTTTAATATTCTCTCTATATTGCACATTTTTATGAATAATCATATTACACGATCTCACTCTATTTCATTTATCTATGAAAATCTTGTATACATTTATAAACAAGTTTATGTTTACCATGTCGAAGATATGTGTACTCATTGGGTACACGGGTATCCGACGGGTATATGGGTACCCGCTAGAAATTACTCATTTAATAAATGTGCGGGTATGTGTAGTGATATTATAAATGGGTATGGGTTTGGGAAAAGTAATACCCGCCCCAAATCTGGCCCATTGACATCCCTACTTCCCTCCGATGTCATCGATTGAGGAATGATCATGGCGTAGGACTAACTTTGCTGAATGAATTATTTCAGAAAGTGAAAGGCTCGAGCGGGGAAAATCGAGAAAGATGAGGGGGTCTGCGGGTCTGACACCTCTACAGGAATAAGGGGCCAATTGAATGGCAAGTCAACCAAGGCCAGCCTCCTATTGGGCCACGTAAGCCGTTAGGCAACAAAATAGGAAAATCCTTATTAAGTCAAATTAAAATAAATGATTTTGTTATTTTTTGTCCAAAGATGAAAAATATTTATTATGTCATATAGTATTTTATTTTGATTTTTATTTATTTTTACAAGGTACTCTACCAGGTTTTAATTTTTACATGTATAAATATATGTATATTTACCTATATACAATGTATTTTATTTTTAATTGTTACTTTAGATTTTATTATTTTATAGACATAATTTGTATATTTATAAGTTATTTAGATACACATTTAGGTATTTTTATTGTAGTTTTCTGAGTTTAATTATGTATATTTATTATACATGTATATATAACTTAATTCATCTATATATGAAAGTGTACTTATTTATTTTAATGTATTTTAAATTGTCTTATTCTAATTTTATTATGTACATATATTTTATATAATATTTGCAAAGTTATAAGAATATAAGAGACATGAAAATATAAGTAATAAATATAATGAATATTATATACAGATATAGTGCACAATGAGAGCTCAAAATTCAACTTTTGCATCTTATTTCTAAGTTAAATGAAACTAACTTAATTAAATAGATAATTTAATTTTATTAACAATAAAACTGAATTTGATGAATTTTGAGCTTGCATGGAGAAAATATATTCATGTAAAGTTTTCTTTGCGGCTTTTTATTCTGCATGTCCTGAGCACACTGTGCATTATTTTTGAGTGAAATAAATTTTGTATTTTTTAATATTTTTATGTATATCTTTTATGTATAGGGTTTTATTATTTGATGTATAAAAATAATAAAATAAAATGGGTCTCAAAATAATTTTATTGAGGAATCAAAACTAAGGTTTTCGGTGCTTTTAATGGTCCTTATATCCCACTTCTTTATTCTTTGTCGACCGAGTCATCATGCTGACGACCAGATCTTGAGATTTGAGGCCGCATAGTGTAATGACATGCATGATGATGAAGTGGAAAAGGTTTCCAGCTGGTGGATTTGCAGTAGAAATCTACATATGTCCAAGCGCGTCCTCAGATACTAATAGCAATATCATTCTTTTTACTCTATATGGACATTGTCTGAGCACGTAGGAACGAGGACATACAAGAGCAGCCTACTAAATATTCTAACATTGATAGCGAACCTGCTACACAAGTTGAAGAATCCTTACAAATAAAGCCTATATTTTCCTAATGGAAATGCACCTAATTGCACTACAGCGAAGATGTCCTTTCCTAAGCGGTTTTGAAAAGGCTTTTCTAATGAGCCCGTAAAACCCATTACGAAATGTTGCTCATTGTGAAATAATTTTTTTTAATATTTGAATTAGAATGAATGCTATATCTTAGTTACCTCTTTAGTGATGTCTTGTACAACGATGTTGATCCGTGAAAATTTTCAAAATCCCAATTAATCATCACTACTTATATAGTTCAAAATCTAGTAACGATTATTTTTCTAAAATTACAACGGATAAGCCTCATTATAAAAGTCAACAGTAATTTCACGTATAGAAAAACTGCAACAAATAATATCGTAATTAAATACTTAGCAAAGGACGAATTAGTGACGAATATCGAAGAAAAAAATGTCACCATTGCCCCTATTTTGTTGTAGTGATATCATTCCCACCATATCCATCATCATCTCTGTTTCCTCTCATGATCGATCACCTCCATTTCCATTGAGGGTGGATGATGGACTCCTGCGTCGTTAATCAACGGTTGCATTAATAAGAAGAATCCGACGGCATAGGAAGGGCTGTTGACCATTGGACATCATCAGATGAGGTCTGCATCCACTTCCCTCCACTCGTTAACCATAAGCAAGGTGGACAAGGTCATCAAATGGCGCAATAGAGACAATCATTGGTGCAATGCAACCGGACCTTTTTCTTCCCAGTTGTGCAGAGTCCAACTTGACATGCATCAATCATTGGTGATGCCATCAATTATATGCCATAGCTACGATCGAATTACTCAGAAGCTTATCTTTCTTCACATCTCTCCTGTTAACAGCACAAAGGTAAAGACCAAACTGCTCTTAATCACACTGTCTATGGAGATGTCCGATCGGACGGCTCTCGACTGCCGGCAACGCGGTACCCTTCTCGATCCTCAGATGGATGTGTTTCTTGTTAAGCTTAGTGAGCTGGTTGGATCAAGTGGAATGGTGGCCTCTTACACCTTGCAACTAAGCAACTAATCAACATGTATTTATGACATAAAGCGAACAAGAAAACGGGATTAAAAGAAGAGGAGAGATGAATGCAGTAGGTCGCACGAAGCCATCCTCCAACTTAGATCGGACAGGATGGATATGATGCATGTGCGGAAAGCGAAGAGGCAAGTGAGATCATGACGTACACTCAAATCGAACGTCGACTTTGCGTGACCAAACGTCAAATCAAATACGTCGCTTTCTTCGACAGTTAGCAGTGGTGGTTGGTACGTTCGAGTCGTACTCACTTCGCTTTTTTTTTCTGCCTCGCTATTTTTCTAAATTCTAATGTATGCCTACCCAGTACCCACTCTAGTAAAGGTCATTTACTATCCTTGTATAAGAATTTTCAAGCCATGTGTGACGCCTCGGTCTAAGTCACCGGACCCACTTCTGGAAACCTAATCCAACAGTTCGTTCTGTTCGAGCTCAATTAGACTCGTTAATAACCTCACAAAATGTTTAAGTTCGAGTTTTCAAGGAATAATCTCCAACTATTATAACACGTGCTAGCACTTTCAATGCAAGAAATTGGATCTAAGACAATGAATAATTTGAACATCCGTTACCATATCTTCCTGTGTTAAAGATATAATAACAAATATTATTAGTTATCAAATCATCTTTTGTACTTATAATTAGCAACGAATGCCATATTTGTTGTTAAATGTTAGTATATGATGTTTTTTCCATTGACTATTCATCACATTTCATATTAGTCGTTGCTAAATTCAACAACAACTAAAATAAACAATCATCTATTAACCATTGTTATATTATTCGTTGCAAGGAAAGTAGCAACGACTTTGATTATTCGTTGCAAAATTAAAGAAGCGACGAGTAATAGTTGTTATATATTAAACACAGAAGATATGGCAACGGGTATTAAACTATTCGTTGTCTTAGACCAATTTTCTTGTAGTGCTTGTGGATTTCAGATTTGGGAATACACACGTAGACACATAGTGAAGTTTTCCAATGAGCCTTGGACTCTTTAGAAGTGTAACGAGCACACTCATTTTTACTAAAGTTTTCAATCAGTTAGAGCATAATACTTATTGGTTTACAGTTGCTGCATCATGCTCTTGTTATTAGTAAGCATTTTCAGAAAACATAAATGTTAATAAATACGAAAGGTCATTACTAAGAACAGAAAAGATGTCAGTAACACAAATAAAGATACAATCATTTCATGTTAATTTAAGATTTTCTTTTTATAAAATTTATTGTTAGCAATAAGAATATGTATACCATTTGTAAATTAGTAAGTATTATGCTTAAAATGATAGAAAATATTAGTAAAAGTGTATATGCTCATCATTGTGTGATGGAAGACTTAAACCCGCTTCTCTCACGATAATTTATTGTTGATTTAGAGATATGGTATGAGATGAGATCCTTAATTTGATGTAGTAGGTAGTTTTACAATATGAGTAAGGATGTATGAAATACACTGCTTTGAGAGATATTATGGTTGGATCCACCAACGAGCAGTTAATATTCCCCAAAATTACAAGGCACTACAAGGAATTATCTCAGTAGCAACGAATTGATGCAGCAATAAATTTTATCAATATGTTTTTTTCTTCATGAACAAACTTTTCATTGTTACAAAGTAAGATATATTTTACCTATAGATTGATTATATAAGGTGTGCAACTTAATTTTTCGATGTTGGAGTAGTGGCAACAAAACACATCCAATGCAACGGAATTGATTTATAGTGACACTTTTATTAAAGTATGCCATTATATTGTTTGTTTTTACAATATATAGCAATGATATTCTTCATTGAGAGATTATTTTTTATACTTGAAATTAATGATAAATGTCATATTTATTGCTATATTTTTAATGACAATGCATATAACACTGCTTATTTTCTTCTATTTAAAAAAAATCCTAATCATCGCTAAATTTTTAATTCAAAATTTAGCAAACATTAGTTAAAATTTGAAACTAGGAACACATATGCATTTCTTTCGGACCATTGCCAAAAATATAGCAACAACTGTGAAATTCGTCGCTAATTTCACAATGAATAATATCATTAGTATATATTTAACAAGGATGATATAGTGACGGATTTAAAAAAATTGCCATTATAGACTCGTTGTATTATAGTGATGGTTGCTAAAATTCTTTGACTACCTTACCTTTTATAATGGATTCTGGGCGGCGATTAAATCATAGCTATGGATAGTTTTTGTTGTCATAATTATAATGATGTCACGGATCTTTGCTACAATTTTTTTGAAAAGTATGGATAATATCTTATTTTATCTACTATAACTTTCTTTATTTATTTCTTAACATTATTATCCTATACGAGAATATTCTCTATATTTTTTTTGCTAATTCAATCTATATTCAAATTTACAAAGTAAAAGTTTGATTGCCGCAACGTATGTCCAACTTGTGGCAAAGGAAATTACATAGTCAAAAGTTAGACATTCGATGGCTAAAGAAAATTTATTTTCTAGTGGGTTTCATAGGCTATAAATATAGGTGATAAGGTCCCATTCCAACTGTCGAATTAGGCTTTGATAAGGTCTAATATATATAGTTGCAAGTTGTAATTAGCTGTATTATATCATCCTGGTCAATAATAATAATAATAATAATAATAATAATAATAATAGTAATAGTAATAATAAACCTTTGTATGGGCAATTAAGACACGATTGGTCGTTGAAAAGAACATGTTGTTATTGAGTTCTCTTAATTGAGTCAAACGTATCGAATGGACTATACGTGGATTCGATAATTAAAAAAACATGTACATATTATTTGGTACATTTTCAAATTCGTTATGTCATAATGGAACATGTGTATGCTTTTGAAGGTAATGAATTAATTAAGTAATATATCTTTATCGAGGTCATTTGGTCGAATTAGAAAACTCTCAATTAAAATAACTGACCAAATGAGGCATCGCAACTTTACATTTTATTTAAATATTTAAGAGGGAGGTTATTATACATATATTTATTCAAATTACACTCCATACGTACACATCCCTATATCCATGCAGTTATGACTAGAAAGATATATAAAAAAGGAATATTTTGCTTCACAATGATGATATATCTATGTAGCTTATCCATGGAGATGAATATCCAATTTTTTATATTTACATTATCAACAACTTTTGCAGCTCTAATTTTCAAGTGTTGCCATTTGAGTGAAAAAGATCAACATCTAATTTCCAAGCATTTGTCTTTTGTTGAATAGAAATGAGTTTGAATCAAAACTGTGTCTTATCGTTAATCAAAGATCCTTAGCATATACTAAAATAATAAACTATAGTCAAACATGCTCATCACTGTTTTATTTTATAGAGACCAATATTTTAAATATTGTAAAAGTATAATCAAATGTTTATACATAAGGGGGACTTCAAATAAGGTAGAATTTTTTTCTGAAATTTTCAAAGAATTGTAACTTATTTGTAAAATATAAATTACACATTGTAAATAAAAAGATTATCATATTGTTTTGTAAAATATTATGTCTATATGTAGTTAACATTTTTATCTAGTGTAATAATATTTCCATAATTTTGTGACGATTTACTTAATTTATTATTAATAATATGGCATATCAAATTGTAGAATACGTGAGAAAATACCTACATTAGATGTTTCCTTTTCTTAACTCGGAAAAAACCTGCTTCATTTGAAATTTTCCATTGTCCACATACAATAGAAAATACTGCATTCATCTCAAAATTATTGTTATACATTCGACTTGATAGTTTACGATGTGAGGGTCTCATCGTATATATGAAGAGGAGTTCGAGTTAAGATGGAGATTCATTGATTATACTTGGATCGTTTGCAACTTGTTAGTGAGCTGCCAGCTCTATAAGAAACTTGACTTAGGACAATGAATAATTTGAATATCTGTTGCCATATCTTCCGATGTTAAAGATATAACAACACATATTGTTCATTTCCAAATCATCTTTTGTACTTGTAATTAGCAATGAATGTCGTATTTGTTGTTAAATATCCATATAACAACAATTTTTCCGTTGAATTATTCGATAAATTCACAATAATCGTTGCAAAATTTAGCAACGATCAGAAGAAAAAACCAACGAATAACTATTGTTATATGATTTTTTGTGAGAAATATAGCAACGAATATCATTATTCGTTGAGAATTTAAAGAAGTAAGCAACGAATAATGTTCATTGTTATATATTTAACTACGAAAGATATGACAACGAATATTAAATTATTGGTTGCTTTAGATCACTTTTCTTGTAGTGTGGCCAAAGTAATCGTGTATAGTTAGTTCCAAGTATATAAGCATAGCGAGGATGCGGATGCGATAGTCGTTGCGAATATTAGGAAAATCATTCGGGATTGGGGGTGAATCACATGATTTCTCCTTTCTTCAACAGGCGGAATCTCTCTTTCTCCATCTCTTTCGCAGCTCTATTGCAAAAGGGTAAATGGTGTGCTTCGTGATTAATTACTTGCTATGGTACCTGACAACTTCATATAAAGATTGTTGATGGTCATTAACTAAGATGGCCATTAACAATGCTAATACCTAAGCTCTGTAAGATCATCTCTGTGCCACTGACGAGATGGATATCAGATTCCAAGCAATAGTTGGTCTGATTTAACTGCCAATAGAGTTAGAAATTTCGCCTGCGAAACCTGGAGTACTGATCAAAACCGGATTCAAAAACTTAGAACGAAACGTCAATATTTAATTAAGTAGTGATAGTACAAATAACGGAGCAGAGGCATCAAATCAAGTCAATGTACTTTGGGCACAGCGAAGACTCTAATTATTACAAAACTAGGGTTTGTGCCCTCAAATAGTATCCCACGTTGGACGGCAGACATTCGCTGATATGGGCAACTGCGACTGTTATTAAACCCTTCCCTTTGCTTCGCTTGAAATTCTCAGGTACGTCTGTACGTGCGTGTACAGAATCCGTATAAACATACTGTTCATAGAGAGAAGACGAAGAGTATTTTGACAGGGAACCAAAAAAAGGAATGTTAAATTTCATAAGGAAGACTTGATCACCACGGCAATAACATCAAAGCCCTCAGCTGCCTGCCAGGTGGACTCAATCTCATCAAAAACCAACGCATATTTGTCGGCAGTGCAGTAAGAAATAATATAACAGAAATAAACATATCAGCTTAGGTACCGGGACCTCCAGAAACACTAATCATGGAAGCTTTAACACTAATCACGGAAACTTTATAAACAGTAATTCAAACGTAATTTATAATTTGCTCTCATCCTTCGTCACTTTTAGACGCGAGATATTTTTTTTGCATGATCAATATTACGACGAAACAAAATTGGAAATAAAACCAAAAAAACGTAAAAACAAGGAGAGATCAAGAGGCACACGACTCCACGAGGAGAGCGGACCAAATTTGCTAAATTACACGTTACATCGAATCAATACTTTTCAATAAACACTGCATGGCCAATGCCACCTCAGTCCACGTCCGCCGCCACGTGCTCATCCCACCCCGCCAAATTGCACCCTGCTCCCTATCTTTTCCCCGGAACCTCCCTCCCGTCCCGACTCCCGATCCCACTCCGCCTACGTGGAACCGCACCTAAAAATCCAGGTTTGGTCCACCCCCCAACACTGCGTTGAATTGAATTGGCCCTCTCTCTCTCCCCGCAAGTCAATTTTTAGACTAGTAGATAAGGTAGAGGAAGACATGTATACCTTAGACCGAAATCCACCTCAAATTTCCAACGAAGCACTTTAATAAAAAAAAGAATCGGTCCATCTATTCGACCCGTTTACTGGGCCTTCAAAAATCAAATCAAAGTTCTGGACATGTGTCGCAGGCCATGCAAGAATACAGGTGACCCGTTTGCTTCATATATGGAAAGAGATCGAATGCATTCACACAGCAAAATCCCATCAGTTGGAATCGATTCCCGCAGCAGAACAGCAGCAGCAGAGGTGGAATCGAAGGCAAAGTGTTGTATGCTTTTGGGTGTTTAGGGGTCTGTTTGGAAGGACCAAGAATGGAAATAATCACGCGTGATATAATGGGGAGAGATGAACAGCTGGAGCCACCAGTCCCACCACTCAAATTGATCCCAACCCATCCAATCCAATCCATTACCACTGGCTCCGCAAATGGAGCTTTCGAGTAATCGAACAGTAGTTTTGTAAAAAAAACAGCTGGTTGGAGATAGAATTTCACCGGAATCAATCAAAATTAAACGAAAAATAACTAGATTTCACTGTCAGCATCAGCAGCAGCTGAATGGAAGAAAGAAAGAACAGAAAGAGAGAGACACACTTGCCAGATTTTTCGAATTTAGCAACTTTCGATTCTAGCTGTTACATTGAAATCCGATCGAGACCCAGTTTGAACCTCGCGATTGCGATCGCGAGGGGCGGGGAAAAGGTGGGTTAGTTCTGGTTTTACCTCTCTCTCCCGACGGTGCTATACAGCGGAAACAGAGGCGGAGCAGTCCTCCATTGGTGCGGGGAGGTTGAGATCTATGAAGCTCCCGTTGCCACCACGACCGGTAGTTGCGGCGGAGGACGAGGAGGAGGAGAGATGGGATCTCTTGTGGCCGCCGAGGGCTTGCCCGGAGGGGAAGACACGAAAGCAGAAGGGGCACTCGTGGATCGAATCCCGACGTGGGTTCTCCCGTTCCTGGTGGTGCTGGTGGCTGTGCTTCACCTTCTTGTGGCTCGCGCGGTGCCCCCCGAGCGCCTGGTACGACCTGAAGACCTTCCTGCAGGTGCCGCACTGGTACATGCTCCTCCTCGCCTTCCTCGATCCCACGCCCTCGGTCTCATCATCAGATTGATACTCTTCCACTTCTTCTTCCTCCTCTTCCCCCTCTTCTTCAACTTCCTGCTCTACTTCTAGTTGTTGCGTTTGCTTCCCGGACCAGGCGTCGCGGGAGAGCATCATGAGGCAGAAGGCCACGTCCTCGTCGGTGGTGGTGATATCAGACACGGATGAGCTCACCATCTCCACCTCATCGCCGTCCTGGACGACCATAGACGAGGAGTTCCCGAAGCTGGAGGAGAACTCCGGATCCACCATCTTGAAGCTCCTCTTGGGATTCTCGCGGAGTCTGTAGAGACCTCTGCCCATGTGGGGAGACGGGTCCTCCTCCTGGTCCGACGAGGACGACCACGACGGCGGCGGAGAAGGGTTGTGGTGCGGCGGTGGCTGCTTGGTGGTGGCGACGTGAGAGCGCATGTGACCGCCGAGAGCTCTGCCATTGGTGAACCTCCGGGAACAGAGCTTGCAGGTGTGCTTCTCCATGGAGGGTGGGAAATTTGCAGATTTCGCCCCTGGTTTCTCCGCAGCTCGAGCTCTCTCTGCTCTCTTCTGCTGCTTGTGAAGAAGGGAACGGGAGAGGGTGGGGAGGGAACTAAAAGGAGTAGGTGACAAGCATTCTTCCACCCAATAAAACACGAGAAATTAAATTTCGGGAAAAAATCCTCTCTAATTTGTAGAGGGGTTGAAAATTAATGCTGAGGGAATAGTGGGAAGGAAATCCAAGGAAATCAAAGGTGTGCGAATCAATTAAAAAAGTATGAACCACCCGATCGTCTCGTCACGCGTTACATTCACCGCTGCCCAACCTTTTCACGGTTTTCGGATTTTCGATGGAGTGGTCTAAAAAACCCAAAAAATAGGAGAGAAAGTGAGGGGCAGGATGGGAATTTGACCGGTGGTGGCGTTCAAGGTGTTTCGTCGTAACGACGAGGCGGGAGAGCAGCGGGGGGACACGTGGCGATGTGACGAGGAGACGGTTCCAGTATTGGAAATTATGGGGAAAAAATGATGGTGGTGTTTAATATCGGATTGTAACTTTAAATGGGAATTAAATTTTAAATCTTCGGTTTTTCTGATTAATTTTGGTGACTGGAAATGGAGGGTAACTGATGCAGCAGTGGGGGTTTTGCTTTGCTTTCCACATGGCCGTCAGGTATGTCGGCTGGTGCTGTACTCGCGCTTAAGTTGTCACGCCACCATATATACAGCCTATTTTTCAGAATAAAAATAATTAATAATCGACAGGGGGGTTAATGCGAATAGAGTGTAACTGACGGGGGTGGATAGAAAATGGTGAGAAATGGTCCAAAAATGGACGACCTTTCTTTTGGTTTGACCTGTAACGAGAAAAGAACGGGTAACCAACCAAACCGACGCCAATGTTGCCGTTATAGGTAAACAAAAGGGGTCCTGGAGATGAATGTTTGGATACCGTTAATGTGAGTTTTCTCGTGGGTTTAGATGACAGGTTGATGACCCATAACCACTTGAAAGATACAAAATATATCCGTATAAAGATATTGATGTTTTTATTAGGTGTGCGCTTATGAGATATTGCTATAATAGTTATGTCTCTTCCTTTAAGAAAATATCATTTTTACCTGTAATTTCTTCCACAAAGATCACTTATGTCCTTTGTGTCAGTTGTTGTCCATCATAATGCATATAAGCATTAACTTCGGGACACAAGGGGAATTAGAAAAAAATAAGGGTTGAAAGGTCTTCCTCCCACTCCAACCCCTCCTCCTCCACCCATCCTCCACCTCCCCTTCTAGCCTCTCCATGAGCTCTCCCCCAGAAATATATGTAATATTCAACCGTCCTTCAGATCGCACCGTCTTCCCCACTCGACATATTCATCCACGGGGAAGATGCCATCATCATCATCATCAATCGAGGATCTCCTCGAGGCCCTCCTCAACAAGATACTCGACCGGCTCCCTGCCACCTCGGACCGCAACACTGCCTCCCTCAAATGCAAGCACATCCACATTGTCAATTCCCTCCACCAAGCCTCCCTCAAGGTCGTGTGTGCCTCCATCCCGTCGCTCATGCAATGGCCTCCCTCCGCCATCGCTTTCCCAATCTCCGCCACCTCGACATCGACTACTCCAACTAGGTGTACCGCTTCAACTAGTAGCTCAACGACCATGGCCTCCTCGTGCTCTCTACATGTTTCCCCTCCCTCTCCGACCTCTCCCACAGCTTCTGCATCTTCATCTCTGACATCGGCTTCAAACACCTCTCCAACTACGCACACCTCATCTCGCTGACTTCACACAGTCATCGGCTCCAATGGCCTCCTTCCCCTCGCCTTCATCTGCAAGAAACTTTGCCGCCTCCATGTCTCTGGTTGCACGAAGATCAACAACGTCGAGTGGCTGAGCACCTCCAGCCACTCCCCTTCCCCCTCCACCCCACACTCCTCCTCCCCGGACATCCTTTCCACCTCCAGCCCCTCCTCCTCCCCCTCCTCCTCCAACCACCCTCCTCTTCCAGCCCCTCCTCCTCCCCATCCTTCTCCTCCTTTGCCCCATCCTCCTCCTCCAACCACCCTCCCCTTCTAGCCCCTCCTCATCCCCCTTCCCCCAAACAATGTAGAGCTCTTTCGTGTCTTGCCTCATCTGCCTCCATTGGACGAGGGCCTTTGCCACACAAGCAGTCGTGGCGATAAAGGACATCACACCGAGAACGTTGTCGTTTGACTACTCGTCGTTGTCGTGCAATGGACCCAGTGCCGTAGAGATCCTCAGGAATGGCCAAGGTTTAACGTCACCCATTGAGTTTGTTGTCACTGTCAAGAAGGAGGAGATGATGGTAGAGGATGGGCTGGAGGAGGAGGTAGTGATTTTTTTCCGTTTATGCCCTCTTAACTACACCATGATTTAAATAAATCATGATTTCGTTCAACTCATTGATGGCCAGACTAACGATAGTGATAAATGTGCAAGAATTCAGGGGCAAAATTGATATTCCCTAAAAGGGAGGGGGCAAAATTGATATTGCAATATCTCATAGGGATAATTGTGCTCCTCGAGTTAGTTGTCGTCCATTCCCAATGCAAACAAACATTAATTATGAGAACACAATGCGAATTAAATTTTTTAAAAAAGGGTCGTGAGGTCTTTCCACCCCCTCTACACCATCTCCCCTAGGGGTGCACACGGATCGGATAAAATCCGTAATCCGATCCAATCCGATGTTATTGGATTGGATGGGATTGGTTTTATCACTTTAACGGATCGAATTGGATTGGAATTTTTAAAATCTGTTAAAGTATGGATTGGATCAGATTATTATCAAAATCGGATCCGATCCAATCCGTTAATCCGTTAACATATATTTATATATTTACATATATAAATGTAATACATACATAACATCTATTTTCACCAATCCATAATTTCCCATAAAGCCTTAATCAATGTCATTCATCACACTTTTTGTGGGATACAAGTCCTATTACCACACACACCTCTTTCTCTTGAAAGTCAAATGCTAAATCTCAAAAATAATAAAATATGATTATAACTTGTAATGTTGTGAACCCTCTTTGACCATTCCACTCCAATTTCACCTCCCTATCATTTCACTCTCAACCGCCAATATCTAACTACTGTTCTCTCATACCTTGGTCCATTTTGATGCCTCCTCTCATGCACAACGTTGTCCTCCTCAAGTACAATAGTTCGCCCTCCCTTATGATGCCACATGTCTCACTCAATATCGTCCTTCTCTGGCACAATACCGTTTTCCTAAGCACACTACAACTCATCAGATACCCATTAAAAGAAAATAGAATCAGGAAGATTGCTTAGCACATGTATTTTTTATTCTTGACCCTTTTGCTTGTTCTGGCTTGCAACATTTCCCATGTATGAAACTAGATTAGCTATATGTTGAGATGTACCATATCATGTAAGAACAAACAAACATACTTGAATTCTTTTTCATATTAAATCGATATATGCATTTGATTCATATTTTTCAGAAAATTTTACATATTTTCTTTATAGGTACAACTCTAACAAATACATTCCATTTCAAGTCTATTTTAAATGAGAGGCATGATGTCTAATTGGTGGACTATATTTTTAAATTGGTTTTATCTTGTATACCAAATAGAATATGAATGTTTTATGATTCTTGAATGTTTATGATATATTATAGTTCCTTGAAGTGTGTTCTTAGGAGTGATCTGATTTTGGCATAACTTAACAATCTAAATACATCACAGACTTCATCAATATCCATCAAAAGAAATCATATTTTTTGATATCTAATTATTTTTACATCCATATTTGGTAACTTGCATGAATCGTATGTCGAAAATCATTTACAAAAAATATACTAATGCACCATTAATAAAAAGAAACTTATATATCAAATTCAATATAATTCTTTAGATTCATCGTGTGGTCTTCAACTTTTTTATAATGGATTAATGGAGTTCATCAATTTTAATTTGATTATGCACTATTCAAATATTCTTTTCATTATATCTATCCAAATTATCAATTTTGATGTCATATTTCAAATGTCGAAGGCTAATGTGCTATAAAATACAAACATTACACGGTAAATTATTGAATGAAAATGTGTAAGTATAAAAAATCCGATCCAATCCATAATCCGATGGATTGGATTGGTTTGGATTCAAATATTTGATGGATTGGATTGGATTGAGAAAAGTGAAAATCCGTTAAGGTTGGATTGGACACGGATTAGGCTAAAATCCGATCCAATCCGATCCATGTGCACCCTTAGTCTCCCCCATCCGCCCCTCTTCCTCCATCCTAGCCTCCCCCTCCTCCTCCCCCTCTTCTGCTCCCAGCTTCCTCCGCTCCCAATCTCTTCCTTGTCCTCCTCCATCCTCCAACCCCAGCCTCCTCCGCATCCTTCCTCTCCTTTCCTCCGCCCAGACTCCTCCTCTTCCTCTCCTTCATATGCTCCCAGCCTCCTCCTCCTCCTCCTCCCCCATCCCCCCCTCCCCCCCACCCCCCACCACCACCTCCTCCTCCGCCACCCCAGCCGCCTCCACCACCTTGCCCCTGCCTCCTCCTCCTCTACCCACCTCTTCCTCCTCCGCCCACTCCTCCAGTGCTCCCTCCTCAGTCATTGCCTCCTTACTCCTCCACCACCCCTTGCTCCTCCTACGCCCCTCCTCCTCTACCCCCTCTTCCTCCTTCTTTGCCCCTCCCCTTCCTCCTCTGCCTCCTTCTCCAATGCCCCTCCTCCTCTACTTGCTCCTACAGCTTTCCCTCCTCCATGACCCCCTTCTTATCCTCCTATGGTCCCTACTCCTCTACTGTAGCCACCGCTCCACTGTGACGCACCCTCGGCACTGAAGCTAAAAAGACTCTTCGTCAGTCTGCCTCACACAACCGATCCGCTAGTGAGAATTCGACCCCCATCTGCAGCTGAAGTCGATGAAGTTCCGTGCATCAATGAGGGCGACGAAGGAGGAGTCCGGAGGCCACGTGTGATGAAGGAGGATGGATTAGAGGAGAGGATGAGTGGGGGTGTTTGGATAGTTATGTCCCTCTTAACCTTACCATGGTTTGAAAAAATCATGATTAAGTTCAACTTATTGACGGTTAGAGTAACAGAGGAGGGACATGTAATAGAACGACAAGAAGTAGGGGGCACAATTGATATTCCAAAAAAGGGAGGGGCATAACTGATATTGCGATATTATGGAGGGCACAATTAATAAAAACCCTTAAAATTGATGGATTTGAATATTTAGGTATTTCATAGATCATTGATAAGAGACGATCTTTGTAGTTTTTTGTTGATTAAGGATATTTAATATATCGGCAATATCCAGCCTCTGCCGTATTTTTCCTCTCCTCCTCCTCTCCCCCAGCCTCTTCTGTGTTCTTCCTCTCCTCTACCCTGGCCTCCTCCTCTTCCTCACCATCCTCCACCCTCAGCCTTCCCCCCATCCCACCCCAATCCACCACCTCCGCCCCAAGGCTCCCCCTCCTCCCCCTCCTCTCCTCTGTTCCAGCCTCGTCCTCCTCTACCCCCATCCTCCAGATTCCCCCCTTCCTCCTCCGCCCCCATACTCCTCCCCCTCCTCTCTTCCGCCCCAGCCTCGTCCTCCTCTACCCACCCTCATCCAGCTTCCCCTCTTCCTCCTCAGCCACTGCCTCCCTGCTCCTCCTCCCCCTCCCTTCTTCTCCTCTACCCGCTCCTCCATCTTCCCTCCTCAATGGACCCCTGCTCCTCCAACTTCCCCTCCTCAACGGCCTCTGCTCCTCCTCCTCTAGCTCCTGCTCCTCCATCACATCCACCACTCCACGACATCGCACCCTCGACACTGAAGCCAGGAAGACTCTCCATCAATTCACCGCACGTAACTGGCCCACCAGTGAGAATTCATCCTCCTTCTGTAACTGAAGTCGATGAAGTTTCGTGCATCGACGAAGGCAATGAAGGAGGAGACTGGAGGCTGTGTGTGTTGGAGGAGGATGGATCGGAGGAGGAGGATGAGTGGGGAGTGTTTGGAGAATTATGCCTCTCTTAACCTCACCATGGTTTGAAAAATCCATGGTTAAGTTCTTCTTATTTATGGCTAAAGTAATGGAGGGGGGACAAGTGATAGAACGACAAGAAGTCATGGGCATAATTGATATTCCAAAAAAAGGATAGCATAACTGATATTGCAATATCTTAGAGGGGTACAATTAATAAAAACCCTTAAAAATTGATGGGTTTAGATATTGAAATATAACATAGATCATTTATAAGAGACATTATCTTTGTAGTTTTTGTTGATAAGGATATTAAATATATCGACAAATCTCCATCAAAAGTATATCACTACAAACTGGACAGCCTTTGGGGACGGTTATTGGGGACGGTCAATCAGCAACCGTCCTCTATACTATTTTAGGGGATGGTTGTTTGCTGCCCGTCCCCTCTGTAAAGGTTTAGCGACGGCCGGTTATGACCGCCCCCTTTTACATGACAATTAGGGACGGTTACATGACCGTCCCCGGAACCAGCCTTTAGAGGACAGTCATAACCGTCCCCGTTACTTCACTGTGGCCGTCGCATATAATGGACAGTAAAGGAGACGGTTACAACCGTCCCATATGGTTTCTTTTATGGGACGGTTGATGAACGCGAAATCCACCTCTTTAATATCGATGAGTTGTAGTATAGGAGGTGAAAATCGGTCGATCAAAAACCACAAACTTTGAATGTTGTGGAGTAATTTTTACTTGGTAAGTGTACCAAGGTCGAACTCAGGGAACGGTGATTTTTAGTTGCGTGGTTTTAAATCAAATTAAATAATTAATAATTGCTCGATTAATTTTTGCGTTGATGAAAATATACAATGCAACGATGAAAATGCTATGCAAAAATAAACAGAAATTATACTCAGGATCTGTGATCTAGAATTCCAATCCAAACAATGATGATCAATTTCCTCTATAATAAATCACAGATCAGAAGATATCTAATCCTGAAATATGTGTCAAATTAATTCATAAAGCGAATAAGAGTGAATAGATCCCGGAGAATTCCTGCAATCAATTATATTCGTAAGAGATGTTACAGTCCACAAGTCAATACTCAATCTCCTTAATTTCACCCCTGCATAAAATAAGTCCTCAAATAATATTTTAACTCCAACGACTCCCTGCAAAATAAGTCATCAAATATATCAAGGGAAAAGTGTCACAAATATGTCAAAATAAGCCTACGAAAGTCAGTGATGATCCACAAATAATAATTGACAATGAACCACTTCAGATCTGTTCACAAACTATGCTAAGTTGTAGAGCACGGAATTAGCTTCGAAACGACATATTATATGATAAAATTGGAGTTCAGATGGAGAAGATATGCTAAAATGAAAATTCAGGGACTAAAATGTAAATAAAATAAAGTTTTCTTTGCAAAATGGTCCCTGGGAGGACTTATCTGTAATCTCCAAAAGTCAGAGGGGTTCCACTGAAATTTACCCAGATAGGGGCATAAATATAAATTCTGGAACCTTAGAGGGCGTTTTTGCAATTTTCCCGAGCGCACGTGCGCAGCACGTGCGCCAGGAGGTTTGGAGGCAGGGCTGAGGCTCGAGAGCCCCGAGCCTATGGCTTGGGCGCCGAAGCTGAGGCTTGGGAGACGAGGCTCAGGCTCGGAGCCCGAGCCTAGGTGGCGGCAAGGAGGTGCTTCGGGGGCCCGAACCTCAGGCCTGGGGCTGAGGCTCGGGGGGGTGACGTGGCAGAGCAGGGGCCGTTGGATCAAGGGCTCGGCCGCCCGATCCAACGGCAGCTGGAGCAAGGCGCGAAGGCGGAGGCCCTCTCGCGGCGGAGCCTCCGCGCGAAGGCGGAGGGTGGTCGGGGCGGCGCCTCCGCGCGAAGGCGGAGGAGCTGGAGCCGCACCTCGGCCGACACACGGCGCGAGGCGCGGGCGGCGGAGCAGGAGGCTGTGCACACAGGGGGGCGCCTCCGCGTGCTGAGGCTGGGCGGAGGCGTGGCGGTGGCCGAGGTGACGGTGGCGGTGGCCGTGCGTGACGGTGGCGGTGGCGCGTGGCAGGGTGGAGGCGGAGAAGCGGTGGCCGAGATGCCTGGGTGGAGGCGCAGGATGGAGGAGGCGAGGTTGAGGCGCGGCGGAGGTGGTGGCGATGCTTCCTGCAAGAGTTAGCAAAAAAAAAACGAAGGGGGGGGGTGTCGAGTTTGCCTGGAGGGGGAGAAGCGGTGGTTCTCCGATGATTGCTTCGAGGAGGTGGCGAAGGGGGCTCCGAAGCTTCAGCCGTATCTTCAAGGAAGATCGGCGACAAGGGTGGCCGGCACCCCCGGATCACGCCGCCTTGTTGCTGCCGCTGTCACCGGCACTGGAGGACGAAGGGCGGATGGGCTGTGTGGCTGGTGACGGGGAGTATTTATAGCAGATGATGGAAGGCCGTTACGCAGGCCGCGCATGGCGGCGGCGTTAATGGTGGGAGAGGGCAACGGCTGCGGGAAGAAGAGGGGGGCGGCGATGGGCGTTACAGGAGGAAGGTGGAGGAGGTCACGTGCTAGGCACGTGACCTGGGGGCAGTGAGAGAGAGCAAGTGGGGGTGCCACGTGGCACGCCCAGGGGCTGCCACGTGGCGCCCCCAAAAAAAATTCGAAATAAAATTAGAAAAGAAATAGCAGGAGGCCTCGGATCGAAAAATTTCCTTCACGAAAGTTGCTCGTCTCGACGAGATCTACAACTTTTATGAAGGACCCGAGAGCAAAAGAAGTCACCTGTGAGAAGTGGTATTTTTGGTGGCTTTCCATGTGTACGAAAAACCGATATTTTGGAGTTTTGTAATTTTTTGGTGGTTTTAGAGGGGATAAAAATTCTAGAAAAAATACGATAAAATAGAAGAAAATTATTTACACATTAATCTATTTTTTTTGGATTTTTAAAGGATAAGAAATTAGGAAAATAAAATAAAAGTAAGAAACACACAACTTTTGTACAGACCGACAACAGACACTTGGACTTGGTCAGTTTCTTTGATCTTAGTTTTGATATGGATTTGGATTTTTGCGTCGCTTAATAAAACTTCCATCAAAGAACATAAATAAAGAAGAAATCAAATTAAAAGAGTTAATTATGTACATAAAAACTCAGGTCAAAATTGGCAAAAAGTTAAAATGCGCAAAAGAGGCCCAAAACCCGACTTTCACATATGAGCTCCGAATTTTATGAAATTGGTCTTGTTTTGAAGGTATTTGAAAATGTAGTACTTTAAAAGTGAGTAGACCAAAATCGGACACTGTATGTGGGAGATATGCTCATTTTAGTCCGTTAGATGTGAAATTTGACTTTGAGATTATTTGACACTTATTGGAGTCAGTAATTTTTTTGTATTTTTTATTTAATAAGGTTAGTAATATCTACACAATGGAGGTGATTTTGGGTCAATCGGAGTTAGGATGAATTAACTAAAAATGTGAGAAGTTAGCGGCTTTTTGGGCTAATTTACACCAGGGAATTTTAATGCAATTTATGCATGATGAAATGCGGATATTATTTACACATGCATGATGGCTAATAATGCTCTTTTAATGATTAATTACAAGAGGATGATGGGGGACAGAGCCTAAATGACTGATTTTAGCATGATGACTACGAGATTCATCATACCCCTATACTTAGACCATGCTCGTCCCCGAGCATGAATGAATGACTTAGTTGAATACATCCCTGACTGTGTGAGTGAATTTTCAAGGCTTAATTCATAGAAGACCCTTAATTTGAGTGATCATAAGATTCCGTGCTCAACCAAGCTTCAATCAACAGGAACCCAACTTCTCTAATTTTCAGACTCTCTTTTTGTACATATAGTATAAGGATATGATTCTTAGTGTACTGCATTCATGAGAGTCAAGTCGAGACATCACCCAAAGTTCCAATCCAAGAGACTCTCCTCTAGACCTGATCCTCAACCCTAGGGAATAAGTCTATTCTTGCTTTAGTCAACCGTCTCATTAGTTTGTCAGTCTTGAAAGTGTTTATGGACGGCCAGATGATGGAGGCATAGGATTGTGTCTGATTTTCTCTCCCTTTCATTGGAACAAGGTGACTCTCGAGTGCCTTAATACTCAACACAAGTATATTTTAATTTGTTGATCAATGTGTCCGTCAAGAGAATTTGGAGTCGTCTGCACTTGTTTTTCTGGGAGTACACCGGGGTGTGTCTCTTTTGAGTATCTAAGATACCTTCGACACCCAGACTTGTATCGCTTACGATGCAAATCCCCTTTACGGTGTCAGCCCGACTCCTTGGTCCTAATTAGCGTTTGGTCCAAGTGGACACTTTGAAAATTTTGGGAGCACTTGCCATTGGTGGAAGCTCATTTGGAATTTGACTTTGGATGATAGAGCTTTTCTTTGACATTTCTTTTTCTTTTCTTTTGTTGGCTAGCTCCACTGCTTTTACCAAAAGATGGCGCACACTGATCAACAATTTTCATTAAGTTTCATCACACCCTGGCACTTAGGTTAATATCAAAAAGATAGCATATGAACTTGTTCACATACTGGTTAGTGTTTTGCTGACACTCAGGTTTTCTGAAGCCTTCATTAACTTTATCCCATCCTCGAATATCATCAGATCGGATCTAGACTCAAATCTCTAGTCCTAGTTCCTCAAGTGATATCTCAACTCATCTCATCAATCATGCAGTTGTGGGAGTGATTGTGCTGATCATATTTTTTTGGAGGTAGAGATGAAGAGTGCAATATAGCGCTCAAATCTTTCAAACTAGGGAAGTGTGGATTATTAAGTTCTAAAAACCCTAATGACTAAGGCAGGCTAACTCAGAATCTCAAGATTTCAGAAATCAAGTGTCCTCAAAAATCCTCAAGCCTTGAGTGATAGTGAATGTGCCAGGAATATATCAACCAAGGAATGCATGAAATGCTTGATGAAATGCAAGACCATGAGTGATGCAATTTTTTGTGTTTCTTCTTTTCTTTTTTTTTGTGTGTGTTTTTTTTTGTATGAAAAACAGGAATTACACACACTACTTGTACCCATCCCCGATGTTAGATAAAAACGATTAAAGTACGAGCTATGGATAAAGTAGATAAAATATATACAAACACACCCCCCTATACTTAGCTTGTGCTATGTCCTCATGGCACAAAGTGAAATGTTGACATAGCTCGTACTAAATACAGAAGGATTAAAAACAAAAGAAGAGAAGTGAAGTATAAACAACGGTAGCGGTCCCCCTATACTTAGGCTCAGGTCAGCCTAAGTATAATCGGATAAATATAGAAGGGGAACCGGGTAGATTTGCGGATGTACAAGATCAAGGAGGTTTGCGACGGACCTTCTTGCGGGAGTGTGGAGGGAGATAGTATGGAGATGTGGAGTGTGATGAAGAGGAGGCCGATGAAGAAGACCAGCCATCGTCGGAGTCGTCCTCAGGAGAATAGTAGTGGTCTGCAGAGGATCTCCAACTTTTGTCGATCAGAGGTAAGTGCCCTTGGATCAGAGCTGTACCTATTGCACTTATCTGATGAACCACATCATGATCGGACGAGGACTCGTCAGAAATCACCTGATGTGTAAGGTTAAAGGTGACTTTCTTGGTCGGTTTGTTTCCTTGAGAAGTATTGGGAGGAAGTTGGACAGTCTTCATCTCCCTGTCTTGAGTAACCGATATGGCATTTGTGAGTTCCTCATCAGATGAATCCCCATAAAAGTCGACCAATTCTTGAAGGGTCATGCACCGCTTCGGTCGAGGGAGATTGTTCCTTGTGTTTCTGTGGTTTAAGGCTGGGGGCGCTGATGTCACCTTCGTATGATCATGAATTTTGGTGACATCGGATGTTTCCAGAGTCGGGTCCTTATATGGTTCAAGTATCTCATGAATTACTGCCGACTCAAAGATTGGACCACTCAAATAATCGTGGTGATCTTCAAAAATATGGTCCAATTCTTCAGAAGCTCCAAAATCTTGAATTTTCCTAGGAGCAGTGATAGGGTGGTGAGAATCCAAAGTTTGTTCAACAGTCAGTTTGTTGGGTGACTCTCCTATTGTTTTTATCAGTGTGTCATGCGGAGATGTCTGATAGTGTGAATTATCCTGATCATAACTGTTGGTTTCAAGTTGGTTTTCCTCAGAGCCGGATGTGCCATTGGGTTCGTGTTCATTGTGGTCCGAGTTCGGGAACTTGATTTCCTGAGTCTCGCAATCGACAATCGCCTTAGCGGAGGCTAAGAATGGCTTTCCTAAAATAATAGGAGACTCAGACATCCTTCCGGGGTGCTCAATGTCAAGGACAATAAAGTCCACTTTGTGTTTTTCCCCTCGGAAATTTATGACGACAGAAACGATCCCCCGCGGTCTTTTGGTAGATCGATCGGGTAATTGAACGACCACCCTAGTCTTTTTGAGTTGTCCGAGTTTGAGTTGGTCAAAGACGGACTTGGGGAGGATGTTTAATGTAGAGTCGTCGTCTAACCGAACATGAGTGAATATAGAATCCTCAATTTCACATGTGACCCGAGTCAACCGCTTGACTTTGCGGCTTTTGAGTTTATGATTCATCACCAAAGAACTAGCCATAGATATGACATGATATTCAGTCCTGGATCGTTTCTTGCCCGTCTTTTTTGGTATCAGTCGACTCTTCACAAATCTCTTAAGATCGGGCACATATTCTATGGCTTTGATTAATGGAAGCTCTAAGATCAGACTCTTGCAAAATGCTTCCATTTCAGAATTGTCCAATTTTTTTGAATTTTCAAAATTTTCAATTTTTTGGTATTTTCTGTAATATGGTCAGTCGGGGGTCAGAGGTCAGTGGTTGTAACTGATTGTGATGATCCAGTGGTTCGCATGGTGGTGGCCTCACTTCTTCTGAATTTTGCATTGACTGGATGAGATCATATATTCTCATAGTTAAAGTGTCTGCTCTATGATTAATCCGAGCAATCTCATCCTCAAACATCTCATGACTAGTGATTGTATAATCAGTCTCCATGTGTCGTGATTCAGGCATGTATCCTCGAGGAGAGTATTGATTGTTCATAAACATTATGGGCTGGTCATGAGTTGTATTTCCTTGACTTTGGTTTTCTCGTGGAGTGTCGAAGGAAAATTGATTATACTCAAGAGGATATTCATCCTGAGTAGAGGATGGTTCAAGAGGTTGTGAGATCCTAGTGACCGGAAATTGTGTTCTTCTATCAATAGCGGTTACTCTATTGTTCATCCTCGATTCAGGTCTTTCTCTCGTGTCCATAAAATTGTCAGAATGTGAGAGAGGACTATTCCAAGAAGAAGAGTGGTCATAGGGTGGGATGTATGGGCGGGAAGAGAATGATGGCTGAGGAGAAGAAGAATATCGGGACATGGTCGTGGAGATCGGGAAAGAAGACCACTGTGCCGACACCTTGTCAAGAGGGATGGACTGATCAGCGAACCACGATTTGCTTGCAATTGCAAGGTCTTTAACGCACACAAATCAAACACAAAACAAATACGTTGATTCACCCACTCAACACTGGTGAAGGCACGTTAGGGTTCGGCCGCTTATCTTTTCAATTTTAATTTAATGACAAAACAATCTTGCAGATTAAGCGGAGCTGTTAGGTGCCGAAGTATTCCATAAAGACTGTCCCGAGTTCATACAACTAGTTGCACCCACTTTCAGCCAGTATAGGTGTAAGTACGGACCGTTTAAACGGCTACCCGTGTTACTTGAGGACGGTGCCTTCCGCGGTGTCCTCTAAACCACCTACTCTGCTAAGGGAAGTCGGACCGTAAACGGCTACCCGAGACCCTCACTGAAAAGTAGCTAATTGTTTTTAAAATCAGTAGTCTGAATGAAGTATTTCGGTTTTTGGCTCTACCCTAAGGTGTGCGATCTTGTCCTTACACAAACAATGAGTGGGTTACTCTCCACCAACAAAAGTTAATTTTAGGTCAGTTTATTTACAGTCACCTTGATTAGCAGTCCCAATTTTAAATTAAGGTTATCACTGTAGTTTATGTGAGCACAGAAATTCACGCCTAACGAGCAGTCCCAATTCCGTTAATTCCTAAGTTGTAAAACTTGAGGAGGGAGAATCGAAAAAGCTAATGTAAGCGTAAATCAATGATGCATGCTTAAGAGAAAGACTTACAGTGAATCCTCGCGTTCTTCATGCGGGATGCAAGACAAGGAATTTTAAATTTACACTAAATGATATGCACAGATGAAAAACGCCCTAAACAGATAGTTCTATTAGCGGGAAGAATTGATTGAAATTTTTGCTAATGTTGAACGATCTACAGTGCGTTTAATTAGTGAGAGTGTGGCCTAAAGATTACGAGCACAATCAAATAATTCTAATATAGCGTATGTGCTCCTAAATTCTACGTCAAGCCACAGAGAGTCCAGTCCTGAATATTACAATTTGACAGGGTACAAGGAGAGAGGGACCCTGTGAAAATTGCGGAAAATTAAATCTATGCTACTCTCCCTCACAAAAATACAAATTCATCTTCTTCGCAGATCCTTGATTTATATCTGTAAATTCCGCTCCAGTATTCTGCAAAGAGAGAGATTGCGGTTAGTATCAGAAGTAAGAGAGAAAAATAAAATGCAGAAAAAAAATATGGCACAAAAATTAATTTTCACAAAAATCAATTATCAAGTTGATTTAAAACCCTAAAAATTCGCCGTTCCCCGGCAACGACGCCATTTGATGAACGCGAAATCCACCTCTTTAATATCGATGAGTTGTAGTATAGGAGGTGAAAATCAGTCGATCAAAAACCACAAACTTTGAATGTTGTGGAGTAATTTTTACTTGGTAAGTGTACCAAGGTCGAACTCAGGGAACGGTGATTTTTAGTTGCGTGGTTTTAAATCAAATTAAATAATTAATAAATGCTCGATTAATTTTTGCGTTGATGAAAATATACAATGCAACGATGAAAATGCTATGCAAAAATAAACAGAAATTATACTCAGGATCTGTGATCTAGAATTCCAATCCAAACAATGATGATCAATTTCCTCTATAATAAATCACAGATCAGAAGATATCTAATCCTGAAATATGTGTCAAATTAATTCATAAAGCGAATAAGAGTGAATAGATCCCGGAGAATTCCTGCAATCAATTATATTCGTAAGAGATGTTACAGTCCACAAGTCAATACTCAATCTCCTTAATTTCACCCCTGCATAAAATAAGTCCTCAAATAATATTTTAACTCCAACGACTCCCTGCAAAATAAGTCATCAAATATATCAAGGGAAAAGTGTCACAAATATGTCAAAATAAGCCTACGAAAGTCAGTGATGATCCACAAATAATAATTGACAATGAACCACTTCAGATCTGTTCACAAACTATGCTAAGTTGTAGAGCACGGAATTAGCTTCGAAACGACATATTATATGATAAAATTGGAGTTCAGATGGAGAAGATATGCTAAAATGAAAATTCAGGGACTAAAATGTAAATAAAATAAAGTTTTCTTTGCAAAATGGTCCCTGGGAGGACTTATCTGTAATCTCCAAAAGTCAGAGGGGTTCCACTGAAATTTACCCAGACAGGGGCATAAATATAAATTCTGGAACCTTAGAGGGCGTTTTTGCAATTTTCCCGAGCGCACGTGCGCAGCACGTGCGCCAGGAGGTTTGGAGGCAGGGCTGAGGCTCGAGAGCCCCGAGCCTATGGCTTGGGCGCCGAAGCTGAGGCGTGGGAGACGAGGCTCAGGCTCGGAGCCCGAGCCTAGGTGGCGGCAAGGAGGTGCTTCGGGGGCACGAACCTCAGGCCTGGGGCTGAGGCTCGGGGGGGTGATGTGGCAGAGCAGGGGCCGTTGGATCAAGGGCGCGGCCGCCCGATCCAACGGCAGCTGGAGCAAGGCGCGAAGGCGGAGGCCCTCTCGCGGCGGAGCCTCCGCGCGAAGGCGGAGGGTGGTCGGGGCGGCGCCTCCGCGCGAAGGCGGAGGAGCTGGAGCCGCACCTCGGCCGACACACGGCGCGAGGCGCGGGCGGCGGAGCAGGAGGCTGTGCACACAGGGGGGCGCCTCCGCGTGCTGAGGCTGGGCGGAGGCGTGGCGGTGGCGGTGGCCGAGGTGACGGTGGCGGTGGCCGTGCGTGACGGTGGCGGTGGCGCGTGGCAGGGTGGAGGCGGAGAAGCGGTGGCCGAGATGCCTGGGCGGAGGCGCAGGATGGAGGAGGCGAGGTTGAGGCGCGGCGGAGGTGGTGGCGATGCTTCCTGCAAGAGTTAGCAAAAAAAAACGAAGGGGGGGGTGTCGAGTTTGCCTGGAGGGGGAGAAGCGGTGGTTCTCCGATGATTGCTTCGAGGAGGTGGCGAAGGGGGCTCCGAAGCTTCAGCCGTATCTTCAAGGAAGATCGGCGACAAGGGTGGCCGGCACCCCCGGATCACGCCGCCTTGTTGCTGCCGCTGTCACCGGCACTGGAGGACGAAGGGCGGATGGGCTGTGTGGCTGGTGACGGGGAGTATTTATAGCCGATGATGGAAGGCCGTTACGCAGGCCGCGCATGGCGGCGGCGTTAATGGTGGGAGAGGGCAACGGCAGTGAGAGAGAGCAAGTGGGGGTGCCACGTGGCACGCCCAGGGGCTGCCACGTGGCGCCCCCAAAAAAAATTCGAAATAAAATTAGAAAAGAAATAGCAGGAGGCCTCGGATCGAAAAATTTCCTTCACGAAAGTTGCTCGTCTCGACGAGATCTACAACTTTTATGAAGGACCCGAGAGCAAAAGAAGTCACCTGTGAGAAGTGGTATTTTTGGTGGCTTTCCATGTGTACGAAAAACCGATATTTTGGAGTTTTGTAATTTTTTGGTGGTTTTAGAGGGGATAAAAATTCTAGAAAAAATACGATAAAATAGAAGAAAATTATTTACACATTAATCTATTTTTTTTGGATTTTTAAAGGATAAGAAATTAGGAAAATAAAATAAAAGTAAGAAACACACAACTTTTGTACAGACCGACAACAGACACTTGGACTTGGTCAGTTTCTTTGATCTTAGTTTTGATATGGATTTGGATTTTTGCGTCGCTTAATAAAAATTCCATCAAAGAACATAAATAAAGAAGAAATCAAATTAAAAGAGTTAATTATGTACATAAAAACTCAGGTCAAAATTGGCAAAAAGTTAAAATGCGCAAAAGAGGCCCAAAACCCAACTTTCACATATGAGCTCCGAATTTTATGAAATTGGTCTTGTTTTGAAGGTATTTGAAAATGTAGTACTTTAAAAGTGAGTAGACCAAAATCGGACACTGTATGTGGGAGATATGCTCATTTTAGTCTGTTAGATGTGAAATTTGACTTTGAGATTATTTGACACTTATTGGAGTCAGTAATTTTTTTTGTATTTTTTATTTAATAAGGTTAGTAATATCTACACAATGGAGGTGATTTTGGGTCAATCGGAGTTAGGATGAATTAACTAAAAATGTGAGAAGTTAGCGGCTTTTTGGGCTAATTTACACCAGGGAATTTTAATGCAATTTATGCATGATGAAATGCGGATATTATTTACACATGCATGATGGCTAATAATGCTCTTTTAATGATTAATTACAAGAGGATGATGGGGGACAGAGCCTAAATGACTGATTTTAGCATGATGACTACGAGATTCATCATACCCCTATACTTAGACCATGCTCGTCCCCGAGCATGAATGAATGACTTAGTTGAATACATCCCTGACTGTGTGAGTGAATTTTCAAGGCTTAATTCATAGAAGACCCTTAATTTGAGTGATCATAAGATTCTGTGCTCAACCAAGCTTCAATCAACAGGAACCCAACTTCTCTAATTTTCAGACTCTCTTTTTGTATATATAGTATAAGGATATGATTCTTAGTGTACTGCATTCATGAGAGTCAAGTCGAGACATCACCCAAAGTTCCAATCCAAGAGACTCTCCTCTAGACCTGATCCTCAACCCTAGGGAATAAGTCTATTCTTGCTTTAGTCAACCGTCTCATTAGTTTGTCAGTCTTGAAAGTGTTTATGGACGGCCAGATGATGGAGGCATAGGATTGTGTCTGATTTTCTCTCCCTTTCATTGGAACAAGGTGACTCTCGAGTGCCTTAATACTCAACACAAGTATATTTTAATTTGTTGATCAATGTGTCCGTCAAGAGAATTTGGAGTCGTCTGCACTTGTTTTTCTGGGAGTACACCGGGGTGTGTCTCTTTTGAGTATCTAAGATACCTTCGACACCCAGACTTGTATCGCTTACGATGCAAAGCCCCTTTACGGTGTCAGCCCGACTCCTTGGTCCTAATTAGCGTTTGGTCCAAGTGGACACTTTGAAAATTTTGGGAGCACTTGCCATTGGTGGAAGCTCATTTGGAATTTGACTTTGGATGATAGAGCTTTTCTTTGACATTTCTTTTTCTTTTCTTTTGTTGGCTAGCTCCACTGCTTTTACCAAAAGATGGCGCACACTGATCAACAATTTTCATTAAGTTTCATCACACCCTGGCACTTAGGTTAATATCAAAAAGATAGCATATGAACTTGTTCACATACTGGTTAGTGTTTTGCTGACACTCAGGTTTTCTGAAGCCTTCATTAACTTTATCCCATCCTCGAATATCATCAGATCGGATCTAGACTCAAATCTCTAGTCCTAGTTCCTCAAGTGATATCTCAACTCATCTCATCAATCAAGCAGTTGTGGGAGTGATTGTGCTGATCATATTTTTTTGGAGGTAGAGATGAAGAGTGCAATATAGCGCTCAAATCTTTCAAACTAGGGAAGTGTGGATTATTAAGTTCTAAAAACCCTAATGACTAAGGCAGGCTAACTTAGAATCTCAAGATTTCAGAAATCAAGTGTCCTCAAAAATCCTCAAGCCTTGAGTGATAGTGAATGTGCCAGGAATATATCAACCAAGGAATGCATGAAATGCTTGATGAAATGCAAGACCATGAGTGATGCAATTTTTTTTGGTGTTTCTTCTTTTCTTTTTTTTTGTGTGTGTGTGTTTTTTTGTATGAAAAACAGGAATTACACACACTACTTGTACCCATCCCCGATGTTAGATAAAAACGATTAAAGTACGAGCTATGGATAAAGTAGATAAAATATATACAAACACACCCCCCTATACTTAGCTTGTGCTATGTCCTCATGGCACAAAGTGAAATGTTGACATAGCTCGTACTAAATACAGAAGGATTAAAAACAAAAGAAGAGAAGTGAAGTATAAACAACGGTAGCGGTCCCCCTATACTTAGGCTCAGGTCAGCCTAAGTATAATCGGATAAATATAGAAGGGGAACCGGGTAGATTTGCGGATGTACAAGATCAAGGAGGTTTGCGACGGACCTTCTTGCGGGAGTGTGGAGGGAGATAGTATGGAGATGTGGAGTGTGATGAAGAGGAGGCCGATGAAGAAGACCAGCCATCGTCGGAGTCGTCCTCAGGAGAATAGTAGTGGTCTGCAGAGGATCTCCAACTTTTGTCGATCAGAGGTAAGTGCCCCTGGATCAGAGCTGTACCTATTGCACTTATCTGATGAACCACATCATGATCGGACGAGGACTCGTCAGAAATCACCTGATGTGTAAGGTTAAAGGTGACTTTCTTGGTCGGTTTGTTTCCTTGAGAAGTATTGGGAGGAAGTTGGACAGTCTTCATCTCCCTGTCTTGAGTAACCGATATGGCATTTGTGAGTTCCTCATCAGATGAATCCCCATAAAAGTCGACCAATTCTTGAAGGGTCATGCACCGCTTCGGTCGAGGGAGATTGTTCCTTGTGTTTCTGTGGTTTAAGGCTGGGGGCGCTGATGTCACCTTCGTATGATCATGAATTTTGGTGACATCGGATGTTTCCAGAGTCGGGTCCTTATATGGTTCAAGTATCTCATGAATTACTGCCGACTCAAAGATTGGACCGCTCAAATAATCGTGGTGATCTTCAAAAATATGGTCCAATTCTTCAGAAGCTCCAAAATCTTGAATTTTCCTAGGAGCAGTGATAGGGTGGTGAGAATCCAAAGTTTGTTCAACAGTCAGTTTGTTGGGTGACTCTCCTATTGTTTTTATCAGTGTGTCATGCGGAGATGTCTGATAGTGTGAATTATCCTGATCATAACTGTTGGTTTCAAGTTGGTTTTCCTCAGAGCCGGATGTGTCATTGGGTTCGTGTTCATTGTGGTCCGAGTTCGGGAACTTGATTTCCTGAGTCTCGCAATCGACAATCGCCTTAGCGGAGGCTAAGAATGGCTTTCCTAAAATAATAGGAGACTCAGACATCCTTCCGGGGTGCTCAATGTCAAGGACAATAAAGTCCACTTTGTGTTTTTCCCCTCGGAAATTTATGACGACAGAAACGATCCCCCGCGGTCTTTTGGTAGATCGATCGGGTAATTGAACGACCACCCTAGTCTTTTTGAGTTGTCCGAGTTTGAGTTGGTCAAAGACGGACTTGGGGAGGATGTTTAATGTAGAGTCGTCGTCTAACCGAACATGAGTGAATATAGAATCCTCAATTTCACATGTGACCCGAGTCAACCGCTTGACTTTGCGGCTTTTGAGTTTATGATTCATCACCAAAGAACTAGCCATAGATATGACATGATATTCAGTCCTGGATCGTTTCTTGCCCGTCTTTTTTGGTATCAGTCGACTCTTCACAAATCTCTTAAGATCGGGCACATATTCTATGGCTTTGATTAATGGAAGCTCTAAGATCAGACTCTTGCAAAATGCTTCCATTTCAGAATTGTCCAATTTTTTTGAATTTTCAAAATTTTCAATTTTTTGGTATTTTCTGTAATATGGTCAGTCGGGGGGTCAGAGGTCAGTGGTTGTAACTGATTGTGATGATCCAGTGGTTCGCATGGTGGTGGCCTCACTTCTTCTGAATTTTGCATTGACTGGATGAGATCATATATTCTCATAGTTAAAGTGTCTGCTCTATGATTAATCCGAGCAATCTCATCCTCAAACATCTCATGACTAGTGATTGTATAATCAGTCTCCATGTGTCGTGATTCAGGCATGTATCCTCGAGGAGAGTATTGATTGTTCATAAACATTATGGGCTGGTCATGAGTTGTATTTCCTTGACTTTGGTTTTCTCGTGGAGTGTCGAAGGAAAATTGATTATACTCAAGAGGATATTCATCCTGAGTAGAGGATGGTTCAAGAGGTTGTGAGATCCTAGTGACCGGAAATTGTGTTCTTCTATCAATAGCGGTTACTCTATTGTTCATCCTCGATTCAGGTCTTTCTCTCGTGTCCATAAAATTGTCAGAATGTGAGAGAGGACTATTCCAAGAAGAAGAGTGGTCATAGGGTGGGATGTATGGGCGGGAAGAGAATGATGGCTGAGGAGAAGAAGAATATCGGGACATGGTCGTGGAGATCGGGAAAGAAGACCACTGTGCCGACACCTTGTCAAGAGGGATGGACTGATCAGCGAACCACGATTTGCTTGCAATTGCAAGGTCTTTAACGCACACAAATCAAACACAAAACAAATACGTTGATTCACCCACTCAACACTGGTGAAGGCACGTTAGGGTTCGGCCGCTTATCTTTTCAATTTTAATTTAATGACAAAACAATCTTGCAGATTAAGCGGAGCTGTTAGGTGCCGAAGTATTCCATAAAGACTGTCCCGAGTTCATACAACTAGTTGCACCCACTTTCAGCCAGTATAGGTGTAAGTACGGACCGTTTAAACGGCTACCCGTGTTACTTGAGGACGGTGCCTTCCACGGTGTCCTCTAAACCACCTACTCTGCTAAGGGAAGTCGGACCGTAAACGGCTACCCGAGACCCTCACTGAAAAGTAGCTAATTGTTTTTAAAATCAGTAGTCTGAATGAAGTATTTCGGTTTTTGGCTCTACCCTAAGGTGTGCGATCTTGTCCTTACACAAACAATGAGTGGGTTACTCTCCACCAACAAAAGTTAATTTTAGGTCAGTTTATTTACAGTCACCTTGATTAGCAGTCCCAATTTTAAATTAAGGTTATCACTGTAGTTTATGTGAGCACAGAAATTCACGCCTAACGAGCAGTCCCAATTCCGTTAATTCCTAAGTTGTAAAACTTGAGGAGGGAGAATCGAAAAAGCTAATGCAAGCGTAAATCAATGATGCATGCTTAAGAGAAAGACTTACAGTGAATCCTCGCGTTCTTCATGCGGGATGCAAGACAAGGAATTTTAAATTTACACTAAATGATATGCACAGATGAAAAACGCCCTAAACAGATAGTTCTATTAGCGGGAAGAATTGATTGAAATTTTTGCTAATGTTGAACGATCTACAGTGCGTTTAATTAGTGAGAGTGTGGCCTAAAGATTACGAGCACAATCAAATAATTCTAATATAGCGTATGTGCTCCTAAATTCTACGTCAAGCCACAGAGAGTCCAGTCCTGAATATTACAATTTGACAGGGTACAAGGAGAGAGGGACCCTGTGAAAATTGCGGAAAATTAAATCTATGCTACTCTCCCTCACAAAAATACAAATTCATCTTCTTCGCAGATCCATGATTTATATCTGTAAATTCCGCTCCAGTATTCTGCAAAGAGAGAGATTGCGGTTAGTATCAGAAGTAAGAGAGAAAAATAAAATGCAGAAAAAAATATGGCACAAAAATTAATTTTCACAAAAATCAATTATCAAGTTGATTTAAAACCCTAAAAATTCGCCGTTCCCCGGCAACGACGCCATTTGATGAACGCGAAATCCACCTCTTTAATATCGATGAGTTGTAGTATAGGAGGTGAAAATCGGTCGATCAAAAACCACAAACTTTGAATGTTGTGGAGTAATTTTTACTTGGTAAGTGTACCAAGGTCGAACTCAGGGAACAATGATTTTTAGTTGCGTGGTTTTAAATCAAATTAAATAATTAATAAATGCTCGATTAATTTTTGCGTTGATGAAAATATACAATGCAACGATGAAAATGCTATGCAAAAATAAACAGAAATTATACTCAGGATCTGTGATCTAGAATTCCAATCCAAACAATGATGATCAATTTCCTCTATAATAAATCACAGATCAGAAGATATCTAATCCTGAAATATGTGTCAAATTAATTCATAAAGCGAATAAGAGTGAATAGATCCCGAAGAATTCCTGCAATCAATTATATTCCTAAGAGATGTTACAGTCCACAAGTCAATACTCAATCTCCTTAATTTCACCCCTGCATAAAATAAGTCCTCAAATAATATTTTAACTCCAACGACTCCCTGCAAAATAAGTCATCAAATATATCAAGGGAAAAGTGTCACAAATATGTCAAAATAAGCCTACGAAAGTCAGTGATGATCCACAAATAATAATTGACAATGAACCACTTCAGATCTGTTCACAAACTATGCTAAGTTGTAGAGCACGGAATTAGCTTCGAAACGACATATTATATGATAAAATTGGAGTTCAGATGGAGAAGATATGCTAAAATGAAAATTCAGGGACTAAAATGTAAATAAAATAAAGTTTTCTTTGCAAAATGGTCCCTGGGAGGACTTATCTGTAATCTCCAAAAGTCTGAGGGGTTCCACTGAAATTTACCCAGACAGGGGCATAAATATAAATTCTGGAACCTTAGAGGGCGTTTTTGCAATTTTCCCGAGCGCACGTGCGCAGCACGTGCGCCAGGAGGTTTGGAGGCAGGGCTGAGGCTCGAGAGCCCCGAGCCTATGGCTTGGGCGCCGAAGCTGAGGCGTGGGAGACGAGGCTCAGGCTCGGAGCCCGAGCCTAGGTGGCGGCAAGGAGGTGCTTCGGGGGCACGAACCTCAGGCCTGGGGCTGAGGCTCGGGGGGGTGACGTGGCAGAGCAGGGGCCGTTGGATCAAGGGCTCGGCTGCCCGATCCAACGGCAGCTGGAGCAAGGCGCGAAGGCGGAGGCCCTCTCGCGGCGGAGCCTCCGCGCGAAGGCGGAGGGTGGTCGGGGCGGCGCCTCCGCGCGAAGGCGGAGGAGCTGGAGCCGCACCTCGGCCGACACACGGCGCGAGGCGCGGGCGGCGGAGCAGGAGGCTGTGCACACAGGGGGGCGCCTCCGCGTGCTGAGGCTGGGCGGAGGCGTGGCGGTGGCGGTGGCCGAGGTGACGGTGGCGGTGGCCGTGCGTGACGGTGGCGGTGGCGCGTGGCAGGGTGGAGGCGGAGAAGCGGTGGCCGAGATGCCTGGGCGGAGGCGCAGGATGGAGGAGGCGAGGTTGAGGCGCGGCGGAGGTGGTGGCGATGCTTCCTGCAAGAGTTAGCAAAAAAAAACGAAGGGGGGGGGGTGTCGAGTTTGCCTGGAGGGGGAGAAGCGGTGGTTCTCCGATGATTGCTTCGAGGAGGTGGCGAAGGGGGCTCCGAAGCTTCAGCCGTATCTTCAAGGAAGATCGGCGACAAGGGTGGCCGGCACCCCCGGATCACGCCGCCTTGTTGCTGCCGCTGTCACCGGCACTGGAGGACGAAGGGCGGATGGGCTGTGTGGCTGGTGACGGGGAGTATTTATAGCCGATGATGGAAGGCCGTTACGCAGGCCGCGCATGGCGGCGGCGTTAATGGTGGGAGAGGGCAACGGCAGTGAGAGAGAGCAAGTGGGGGTGCCACGTGGCACGCCCAGGGGCTGCCACGTGGCGCCCCCAAAAAAATTCGAAATAAAATTAGAAAAGAAATAGCAGGAGGCCTCGGATCGAAAAATTTCCTTCACGAAAGTTGCTCGTCTCGACGAGATCTACAACTTTTATGAAGGACCCGAGAGCAAAAGAAGTCACCTGTGAGAAGTGGTATTTTTGGTGGCTTTCCATGTGTACGAAAAACCGATATTTTGGAGTTTTGTAATTTTTTGGTGGTTTTAGAGGGGATAAAAATTCTAGAAAAAATACGATAAAATAGAAGAAAATTATTTACACATTAATCTAATTTTTTTGGATTTTTAATGGATAAGAAATTAGGAAAATAAAATAAAAGTAAGAAACACACAACTTTTGTACAGACCGACAACAGACACTTGGACTTGGTCAGTTTCTTTGATCTTAGTTTTGATATGGATTTGGATTTTTGCGTCGCTTAATAAAACTTCCATCAAAGAACATAAATAAAGAAGAAATCAAATTAAAAGAGTTAATTATGTACATAAAAACTCAGGTCAAAATTGGCAAAAAGTTAAAATGCGCAAAAGAGGCCCAAAACCCGACTTTCACATATGAGCTCCGAATTTTATGAAATTGGTCTTGTTTTGAAGGTATTTGAAAATGTAGTACTTTAAAAGTGAGTAGACCAAAATCGGACACTGTATGTGGGAGATATGCTCATTTTAGTCTGTTAGATGTGAAATTTGACTTTGAGATTATTTGACACTTATTGGAGTCAGTAATTTTTTTTGTATTTTTTATTTAATAAGGTTAGTAATATCTACACAATGGAGGTGATTTTGGGTCAATCGGAGTTAGGATGAATTAACTAAAAATGTGAGAAGTTAGCGGCTTTTTGGGCTAATTTACACCAGGGAATTTTAATGCAATTTATGCATGATGAAATGCGGATATTATTTACACATGCATGATGGCTAATAATGCTCTTTTAATGATTAATTACAAGAGGATGATGGGGGACAGAGCCTAAATGACTGATTTTAGCATGATGACTACGAGATTCATCATACCCCTATACTTAGACCATGCTCGTCCCCGAGCATGAATGAATGACTTAGTTGAATACATCCCTGACTGTGTGAGTGAATTTTCAAGGCTTAATTCATAGAAGACCCTTAATTTGAGTGATCATAAGATTCTGTGCTCAACCAAGCTTCAATCAACAGGAACCCAACTTCTCTAATTTTCAGACTCTCTTTTTGTATATATAGTATAAGGATATGATTCTTAGTGTACTGCATTCATGAGAGTCAAGTCGAGACATCACCCAAAGTTCCAATCCAAGAGACTCTCCTCTAGACCTGATCCTCAACCCTAGGGAATAAGTCTATTCTTGCTTTAGTCAACCGTCTCATTAGTTTGTCAGTCTTGAAAGTGTTTATGGACGGCCATATGATGGAGGCATAGGATTGTGTCTGATTTTCTCTCCCTTTCATTGGAACAAGGTGACTCTCGAGTGCCTTAATACTCAACACAAGTATATTTTAATTTGTTGATCAATGTGTCCGTCAAGAGAATTTGGAGTCGTCTGCACTTGTTTTTCTGGGAGTACACCGGGGTGTGTCTCTTTTGAGTATCTAAGATACCTTCGACACCCAGACTTGTATCGCTTACGATGCAAATCCCCTTTACGGTGTCAGCCCGACTCCTTGGTCCTAATTAGCGTTTGGTCCAAGTGGACACTATGAAAATTTTGGGAGCACTTGCCATTGGTGGAAGCTCATTTGGAATTTGACTTTGGATGATAGAGCTTTTCTTTGACATTTCTTTTTCTTTTCTTTTGTTGGCTAGCTCCACTGCTTTTACCAAAAGATGGCGCACACTGATCAACAATTTTCATTAAGTTTCATCACACCCTGGCACTTAGGTTAATATCAAAAAGATAGCATATGAACTTGTTCACATACTGGTTAGTGTTTTGCTGACACTCAGGTTTTCTGAAGCCTTCATTAACTTTATCCCATCCTCGAATATCATCAGATCGGATCTAGACTCAAATCTCTAGTCCTAGTTCCTCAAGTGATATCTCAACTCATCTCATCAATCATGCAGTTGTGGGAGTGATTGTGCTGATCATATTTTTTTGGAGGTAGAGATGAAGAGTGCAATATAGCGCTCAAATCTTTCAAACTAGGGAAGTGTGGATTATTAAGTTCTAAAAACCCTAATGACTAAGGCAGGCTAACTCAGAATCTCAAGATTTCAGAAATCAAGTGTCCTCAAAAATCCTCAAGCCTTGAGTGATAGTGAATGTGCCAGGAATATATCAACCAAGGAATGCATGAAATGCTTGATGAAATGCAAGACCATGAGTGATGCAATTTTTTTTGGTGTTTCTTCTTTTCTTTTTTTTTGTGTGTGTTTTTTTTTTGTATGAAAATCAGGAATTACACACACTACTTGTACCCATCCCCGATGTTAGATAAAAACGATTAAAGTACGAGCTATGGATAAAGTAGATAAAATATATACAAACACACCCCCCTATACTTAGCTTGTGCTATGTCCTCATGGCACAAAGTGAAATGTTGACATAGCTCGTACTAAATACAGAAGGATTAAAAACAAAAGAAGAGAAGTGAAGTATAAACAACGGTAGCGGTCCCCCTATACTTAGGCTCAGGTCAGCCTAAGTATAATCGGATAAATATAGAAGGGGAACCGGGTAGATTTGCGGATGTACAAGATCAAGGAGGTTTGCGACGGACCTTCTTGCGGGAGTGTGGAGGGAGATAGTATGGAGATGTGGAGTGTGATGAAGAGGAGGCCGATGAAGAAGACCAGCCATCGTCGGAGTCGTCCTCAGGAGAATAGTAGTGGTCTGCAGAGGATCTCCAACTTTTGTCGATCAGAGGTAAGTGCCCTTGGATCAGAGCTGTACCTATTGCACTTATCTGATGAACCACATCATGATCGGACGAGGACTCGTCAGAAATCACCTGATGTGTAAGGTTAAAGGTGACTTTCTTGGTCGGTTTGTTTCCTTGAGAAGTATTGGGAGGAAGTTGGACAGTCTTCATCTCCCTGTCTTGAGTAACCGATATGGCATTTGTGAGTTCCTCATCAGATGAATCCCCATAAAAGTCGACCAATTCTTGAAGGGTCATGCACCGCTTCGGTCGAGGGAGATTGTTCCTTGTGTTTCTGTGGTTTAAGGCTGGGGGCGCTGATGTCACCTTCGTATGATCATGAATTTTGGTGACATCGGATGTTTCCAGAGTCGGGTCCTTATATGGTTCAAGTATCTCATGAATTACTGCCGACTCAAAGATTGGACCGCTCAAATAATCGTGGTGATCTTCAAAAATATGGTCCAATTCTTCAGAAGCTCCAAAATCTTGAATTTTCCTAGGAGCAGTGATAGGGTGGTGAGAATCCAAAGTTTGTTCAACAGTCAGTTTGTTGGGTGACTCTCCTATTGTTTTTATCAGTGTGTCATGCGGAGATGTCTGATAGTGTGAATTATCCTGATCATAACTGTTGGTTTCAAGTTGGTTTTCCTCAGAGCCGGATGTGTCATTGGGTTCGTGTTCATTGTGGTCCGAGTTCGGGAACTTGATTTCCTGAGTCTCGCAATCGACAATCGCCTTAGCGGAGGCTAAGAATGGCTTTCCTAAAATAATAGGAGACTCAGACATCCTTCCGGGGTGCTCAATGTCAAGGACAATAAAGTCCACTTTGTGTTTTTCCCCTCGGAAATTTATGACGACAGAAACGATCCCCCGCGGTCTTTTGGTAGATCGATCGGGTAATTGAACGACCACCCTAGTCTTTTTGAGTTGTCCGAGTTTGAGTTGGTCAAAGACGGACTTGGGGAGGATGTTTAATGTAGAGTCGTCGTCTAACCGAACATGAGTGAATATAAAATCCTCAATTTCACATGTGACCCGAGTCAACCGCTTGACTTTGCGGCTTTTGAGTTTATGATTCATCACCAAAGAACTAGCCATAGATATGACATGATATTCAGTCCTGGATCGTTTCTTGCCCGTCTTTTTTGGTATCAGTCGACTCTTCACAAATCTCTTAAGATCGGGCACATATTCTATGGCTTTGATTAATGGAAGCTCTAAGATCAGACTCTTGCAAAATGCTTCCATTTCAGAATTGTCCAATTTTTTTGAATTTTCAAAATTTTCAATTTTTTGGTATTTTCTGTAATATGGTCAGTCGGGGGGTCAGAGGTCAGTGGTTGTAACTGATTGTGATGATCCAGTGGTTCGCATGGTGGTGGCCTCACTTCTTCTGAATTTTGCATTGACTGGATGAGATCATATATTCTCATAGTTAAAGTGTCTGCTCTATGATTAATCCGAGCAATCTCATCCTCAAACATCTCATGACTAGTGATTGTATAATCAGTCTCCATGTGTCGTGATTCAGGCATGTATCCTCGAGGAGAGTATTGATTGTTCATAAACATTATGGGCTGGTCATGAGTTGTATTTCCTTGACTTTGGTTTTCTCGTGGAGTGTCGAAGGAAAATTGATTATACTCAAGAGGATATTCATCCTGAGTAGAGGATGGTTCAAGAGGTTGTGAGATCCTAGTGACCGGAAATTGTGTTCTTCTATCAATAGCGGTTACTCTATTGTTCATCCTTGATTCAGTTCTTTCTCTCGTGTCCATAAAATTGTCAGAATGTGAGAGAGGACTATTCCAAGAAGAAGAGTGGTCATAGGGTGGGATGTATGGGCGGGAAGAGAATGATGGCTGAGGAGAAGAAGAATATCGGGACATGGTCGTGGAGATCGGGAAAGAAGACCACTGTGCCGACACCTTGTCAAG
Source organism: Ottelia alismoides (assembly GCA_037367405.1). Taxonomy (NCBI): domain Eukaryota; kingdom Viridiplantae; phylum Streptophyta; class Magnoliopsida; order Alismatales; family Hydrocharitaceae; genus Ottelia; species Ottelia alismoides. Next base: position 367,427 of record JAZKJV010004949.1, on the reverse strand, counting down.
AGGGATGGACTGATCAGCGAACCACGATTTGCTTGCAATTGCAAGGTCTTTAACGCACACAAATCAAACACAAAACAAATACGTTGATTCACCCACTCAACACTGGTGAAGGCACGTTAGGGTTCGGCCGCTTATCTTTTCAATTTTAATTTAATGACAAAACAATCTTGCAGATTAAGCGGAGCTGTTAGGTGCCGAAGTATTCCATAAAGACTGTCCCGAGTTCATACAACTAGTTGCACCCACTTTCAGCCAGTATAGGTGTAAGTACGGACCGTTTAAACGGCTACCCGTGTTACTTGAGGACGGTGCCTTCCGCGGTGTCCTCTAAACCACCTACTCTGCTAAGGGAAGTCGGACCGTAAACGGCTACCCGAGACCCTCACTGAAAAGTAGCTAATTGTTTTTAAAATCAGTAGTCTGAATGAAGTATTTCGGTTTTTGGCTCTACCCTAAGGTGTGCGATCTTGTCCTTACACAAACAATGAGTGGGTTACTCTCCACCAACAAAAGTTAATTTTAGGTCAGTTTATTTACAATCACCTTGATTAGCAGTCCCAATTTTAAATTAAGGTTATCACTGTAGTTTATGTGAGCACAGAAATTCACGCCTAACGAGCAGTCCCAATTCCGTTAATTCCTAAGTTGTAAAACTTGAGGAGGGAGAATCGAAAAAGCTAATGCAAGCGTAAATCAATGATGCATGCTTAAGAGAAAGACTTACAGTGAATCCTCGCGTTCTTCATGCGGGATGCAAGACAAGGAATTTTAAATTTACACTAAATGATATGCACAGATGAAAAACGCCCTAAACAGATAGTTCTATTAGCGGGAAGAATTGATTGAAATTTTTGCTAATGTTGAACGATCTACAGTGCGTTTAATTAGTGAGAGTGTGGCCTAAAGATTACGAGCACAATCAAATAATTCTAATATAGCGTATGTGCTCCTAAATTCTACGTCAAGCCACAGAGAGTCCAATCCTGAATATTACAATTTGACAGGGTACAAGGAGAGAGGGACCCTGTGAAAATTGCGGAAAATTAAATCTATGCTACTCTCCCTCACAAAAATACAAATTCATCTTCTTCGCAGATCCTTGATTTATATCTGTAAATTCCGCTCCAGTATTCTGCAAAGAGAGAGATTGCGGTTAGTATCAGAAGTAAGAGAGAAAAATAAAATGCAGAAAAAAAATATGGCACAAAAATTAATTTTCACAAAAATCAATTATCAAGTTGATTTAAAACCCTAAAAATTCGCCGTTCCCCGGCAACGACGCCATTTGATGAACGCGAAATCCACCTCTTTAATATCGATGAGTTGTAGTATAGGAGGTGAAAATCGGTCGATCAAAAACCACAAACTTTGAATGTTGTGGAGTAATTTTTACTTGGTAAGTGTACCAAGGTCGAACTCAGGGAACAGTGATTTTTAGTTGCGTGGTTTTAAATCAAATTAAATAATTAATAAATGCTCGATTAATTTTTGCGTTGATGAAAATATACAATGCAACGATGAAAATGCTATGCAAAAATAAACAGAAATTATACTCAGGATCTGTGATCTAGAATTCCAATCCAAACAATGATGATCAATTTCCTCTATAATAAATCACAGATCAGAAGATATCTAATCCTGAAATATGTGTCAAATTAATTCATAAAGCGAATAAGAGTGAATAGATCCCGAAGAATTCCTGCAATCAATTATATTCCTAAGAGATGTTACAGTCCACAAGTCAATACTCAATCTCCTTAATTTCACCCCTGCATAAAATAAGTCCTCAAATAATATTTTAACTCCAACGACTCCCTGCAAAATAAGTCATCAAATATATCAAGGGAAAAGTGTCACAAATATGTCAAAATAAGCCTACGAAAGTCAGTGATGATCCACAAATAATAATTGACAATGAACCACTTCAGATCTGTTCACAAACTATGCTAAGTTGTAGAGCACGGAATTAGCTTCGAAACGACATATTATATGATAAAATTGGAGTTCAGATGGAGAAGATATGCTAAAATGAAAATTCAGGGACTAAAATGTAAATAAAATAAAGTTTTCTTTGCAAAATGGTCCCTGGGAGGACTTATCTGTAATCTCCAAAAGTCAGAGGGGTTCCACTGAAATTTACCCAGACAGGGGCATAAATATAAATTCTGGAACCTTAGAGGGCGTTTTTGCAATTTTCCCGAGCGCACGTGCGCAGCACGTGCGCCAGGAGGTTTGGAGGCAGGGCTGAGGCTCGAGAGCCCCGAGCCTATGGCTTGGGCGCCGAAGCTGAGGCGTGGGAGACGAGGCTCAGGCTCGGAGCCCGAGCCTAGGTGGCGGCAAGGAGGTGCTTCGGGGGCACGAACCTCAGGCCTGGGGCTGAGGCTCGGGGGGGTGACGTGGCAGAGCAGGGGCCGTTGGATCAAGGGCTCGGCCGCCCGATCCAACGGCAGCTGGAGCAAGGCGCGAAGGCGGAGGCCCTCTCGCGGCGGAGCCTCCGCGCGAAGGCGGAGGGTGGTCGGGGCGGCGCCTCCGCGCGAAGGCGGAGGAGCTGGAGCCGCACCTCGGCCGACACACGGCGCGAGGCGCGGGCGGCGGAGCAGGAGGCTGTGCACACAGGGGGGCGCCTCCGCGTGCTGAGGCTGGGCGGAGGCGTGGCGGTGGCGGTGGCCGAGGTGACGGTGGCGGTGGCCGTGCGTGACGGTGGCGGTGGCGCGTGGCAGGGTGGAGGCGGAGAAGCGGTGGCCGAGATGCCTGGGCGGAGGCGCAGGATGGAGGAGGCGAGGTTGAGGCGCGGCGGAGGTGGTGGCGATGCTTCCTGCAAGAGTTAGCAAAAAAAAACGAAGGGGGGGGGGGTGTCGAGTTTGCCTGGAGGGGGAGAAGCGGTGGTTCTCCGATGATTGCTTCGAGGAGGTGGCGAAGGGGGCTCCGAAGCTTCAGCCGTATCTTCAAGGAAGATCGGCGACAAGGGTGGCTGTCACCCCCGGATCACGCCGCCTTGTTGCCGCCGCTGTCACCGGCACTGGAGGACGAAGGGCGGATGGGCTGTGTGGCTGGTGACGGGGAGTATTTATAGCCGATGATGGAAGGCCGTTACGCAGGCCGCGCATGGCGGCGGCGTTAATGGTGGGAGAGGGCAACGACAGTGAGAGAGAGAAAGTGGGGGTGCCACGTGGCACGCCCAGGGGCTGCCACGTGGCGCCCCCAAAAAAAATTCGAAATAAAATTAGAAAAGAAATAGCAGGAGGCCTCGGATCGAAAAATTTCCTTCACGAAAGTTGCTCGTCTCAACGAGATCTACAACTTTTATGAAGGACCCGAGAGCAAAAGAAGTCACCTGTGAGAAGTGGTATTTTTGGTGGCTTTCCATGTGTACGAAAACCCGATATTTTGGAGTTTTGTAATTTTTTGGTGGTTTTAGAGGGGATAAAAATTCTAGAAAAAATACGATAAAATAGAAGAAAATTATTTACACATTAATCTAATTTTTTTGGATTTTTAAAGGATAAGAAATTAGGAAAATAAAATAAAAGTAAGAAACACACAACTTTTGTACAGACCGACAACAGACACTTGGACTTGGTCAGTTTCTTTGATCTTAGTTTTGATATGGATTTGGATTTTTGCGTCGCTTAATAAAACTTCCATCAAAGAACATAAATAAAGAAGAAATCAAATTAAAAGAGTTAATTATGTACATAAAAACTCAGGTCAAAATTGGCAAAAAGTTAAAATGCGCAAAAGAGGCCCAAACCCGACTTTCACATATGAGCTCCGAATTTTATGAAATTGGTCTTGTTTTGAAGGTATTTGAAAATGTAGTACTTTAAAAGTGAGTAGACCAAAATCGGACACTGTATGTGGGAGATATGCTCATTTTAGTCTGTTAGATGTGAAATTTGACTTTGAGATTATTTGACACTTATTGGAGTCAGTAATTTTTTTTGTATTTTTTATTTAATAAGGTTAGTAATATCTACACAATGGAGGTGATTTTGGGTCAATCGGAGTTAGGATGAATTAACTAAAAATGTGAGAAGTTAGCGGCTTTTTGGGCTAATTTACACCAGGGAATTTTAATGCAATTTATGCATGATGAAATGCGGATATTATTTACACATGCATGATGGCTAATAATGCTCTTTTAATGATTAATTACAAGAGGATGATGGGGGACAGAGCCTAAATGACTGATTTTAGCATGATGACTACGAGATTCATCATACCCCTATACTTAGACCATGCTCGTCCCCGAGCATGAATGAATGACTTAGTTGAATACATCCCTGACTGTGTGAGTGAATTTTCAAGGCTTAATTCATAGAAGACCCTTAATTTGAGTGATCATAAGATTCCGTGCTCAACCAAGCTTCAATCAACAGGAACCCAACTTCTCTAATTTTCAGACTCTCTTTTTGTACATATAGTATAAGGATATGATTCTTAGTGTACTGCATTCATGAGAGTCAAGTCGAGACATCACCCAAAGTTCCAATCCAAGAGTCTCTCCTCTAGACCTGATCCTCAACCCTAGGGAATAAGTCTATTCTTACTTTAGTCAACCGTCTCATTAGTTTGTCAGTCTTGAAAGTGTTTATGGACGGCCATATGATGGAGGCATAGGATTGTGTCTGATTTTCTCTCCCTTTCATTGGAACAAGGTGACTCTCGAGTGCCTTAATACTCAACACAAGTATATTTTAATTTGTTGATCAATGTGTCCGTCAAGAGAATTTGGAGTCGTCTGCACTTGTTTTTCTGGGAGTACACCGGGGTGTGTCTCTTTTGAGTATCTAAGATACCTTCGACACCCAGACTTGTATCGCTTACGATGCAAATCCCCTTTACGGTGTCAGCCCGACTCCTTGGTCCTAATTAGCGTTTGGTCCAAGTGGACACTTTGAAAATTTTGGGAGCGCTTGCCATTGGTGGAAGCTCATTTGGAATTTGACTTTGGATGATAGAGCTTTTCTTTGACATTTCTTTTTCTTTTCTTTTGTTTGGCTAGCTCCACTGCTTTTACCAAAAGATGGCGCACACTGATCAACAATTTTCATTAAGTTTCATCACACCCTGACACTTAGGTTAATATCAAAAAGATAGCATATGAACTTGTTCACATACTGGTTAGTGTTTTGCTGACACTCAGGTTTTCTGAAGCCTTCATTAACTTTATCCCATCCTCGAATATCATCAGATCGGATCTAGACTCAAATCTCTAGTCCTAGTTCCTCAAGTGATATCTCAACTTATCTCATCAATCATGCAGTTGTGGGAGTGATTGTGCTGATCATATTTTTTTGGAGGTAGAGATGAAGAGTGCAATATAGCGCTCAAATCTTTCAAACTAGGGAAGTGTGGATTATTAAGTTCTAAAAACCCTAATGACTAAGGCAGGCTAACTCATAATCTCAAGATTTCAGAAATCAAGTGTCCTCAAAAATCCTCAAGCCTTGAGTGATAGTGAATGTGCCAGGAATATATCAACCAAGGAATGCATGAAATGCTTGATGAAATGCAAGACCATGAGTGATGCAATTTTTTTTGGTGTTTCTTCTTTTCTTTTTTTTTGTGTGTGTTTTTTTTTGTATGAAAAACAGGAATTACACACACTACTTGTACCCATCCCCGATGTTAGATAAAAACGATTAAAGTACGAGCTATGGATAAAGTAGATAAAATATATACAAACACACCCCCCTATACTTAGCTTGTGCTATGTCCTCATGGCACAAAGTGAAATATTGACATAGCTCGTACTAAATACAGAAGGATTAAAAACAAAAGAAGAGAAGTGAAGTATAAACAACGGTAGCGGTCCCCCTATACTTAGGCTCAGGTCAGCCTAAGTATAATCGGATAAATATAGAAGGGGAACCGGGTAGATTTGCGGATGTACAAGATCAAGGAGGTTTGCGACGGACCTTCTTGCGGGAGTGTGGAGGGAGATAGTATGGAGATGTGGAGTGTGATGAAGAGGAGGCCGATGAAGAAGACCAGCCATCGTCGGAGTCGTCCTCAGGAGAATAGTAGTGGTCTGCAGAGGATCTCCAACTTTTGTCGATCAGAGGTAAGTGCCCTTGGATCAGAGCTGTACCTATTGCACTTATCTGATGAACCACATCATGATCGGACGAGGACTCGTCAGAAATCACCTGATGTGTAAGGTTAAAGGTGACTTTCTTGGTCGGTTTGTTTCCTTGAGAAGTATTGGGAGGAAGTTGGACAGTCTTCATCTCCCTGTCTTGAGTAACCGATATGGCATTTGTGAGTTCCTCATCAGATGAATCCCCATAAAAGTCGACCAATTCTTGAAGGGTCATGCACCGCTTCGGTCGAGGGAGATTGTTCCTTGTGTTTCTGTGGTTTAAGGCTGGGGGCGCTGATGTCACCTTCGTATGATCATGAATTTTGGTGACATCGGATGTTTCCAGAGTCAGGTCCTTATATGGTTCAAGTATCTCATGAATTACTGCCGACTCAAAGATTGGACCGCTCAAATAATCGTGGTGATCTTCAAAAATATGGTCCAATTCTTCAGAAGCTCCAAAATCTTGAATTTTCCTAGGAGCAGTGATAGGGTGGTGAGAATCCAAAGTTTGTTCAACAGTCAGTTTGTTGGGTGACTCTCCTATTGTTTTTATCAGTGTGTCATGCGGAGATGTCTGATAGTGTGAATTATCCTGATCATAACTGTTGGTTTCAAGTTGGTTTTCCTCAGAGCCGGATGTGTCATTGGGTTCGTGTTCATTGTGGTCCGAGTTCGGGAACTTGATTTCCTGAGTCTCGCAATCGACAATCGCCTTAGCGGAGGCTAAGAATGGCTTTCCTAAAATAATAGGAGACTCAGACATCCTTCCGGGGTGCTCAATGTCAAGGACAATAAAGTCCACTTTGTGTTTTTCCCCTCGGAAATTTATGACGACAGAAACGATCCCCCGCGGTCTTTTGGTAGATCGATCGGGTAATTGAACGACCACCCTAGTCTTTTTGAGTTGTCCGAGTTTGAGTTGGTCAAAGACGGACTTGGGGAGGATGTTTAATGTAGAGTCGTCGTCTAACCGAACATGAGTGAATATAGAATCCTCAATTTCACATGTGACCCGAGTCAACCGCTTGACTTTGCGGCTTTTGAGTTTATGATTCATCACCAAAGAACTAGCCATAGATATGACATGATATTCAGTCCTGGATCGTTTCTTGCCCGTCTTTTTTGGTATCAGTCGACTCTTCACAAATCTCTTAAGATCGGGCACATATTCTATGGCTTTGATTAATGGAAGCTCTAAGATCAGACTCTTGCAAAATGCTTCCATTTCAGAATTGTCCAATTTTTTTGAATTTTCAAAATTTTCAATTTTTTGGTATTTTCTGTAATATGGTCAGTCGGGGGGTCAGAGGTCAGTGGTTGTAACTGATTGTGATGATCCAGTGGTTCGCATGGTGGTGGCCTCACTTCTTCTGAATTTTGCATTGACTGGATGAGATCATATATTCTCATAGTTAAAGTGTCTGCTCTATGATTAATCCGAGCAATCTCATCCTCAAACATCTCATGACTAGTGATTGTATAATCAGTCTCCATGTGTCGTGATTCAGGCATGTATCCTCGAGGAGAGTATTGATTGTTCATAAACATTATGGGCTGGTCATGAGTTGTATTTCCTTGACTTTGGTTTTCTCGTGGAGTGTCGAAGGAAAATTGATTATACTCAAGAGGATATTCATCCTGAGTAGAGGATGGTTCAAGAGGTTGTGAGATCCTAGTGACCGGAAATTGTGTTCTTCTATCAATAGCGGTTACTCTATTGTTCATCCTCGATTCAGGTCTCTCTCTCGTGTCCATAAAATTGTCAGAATGTGAGAGAGGACTATTCCAAGAAGAAGAGTGGTCATAGGGTGGGATGTATGGGCGGGAAGAGAATGATGGCTGAGGAGAAGAAGAATATCGGGACATGGTCGTGGAGATCGGGAAAGAAGACCACTGTGCCGACACCTTGTCAAGAGGGATGGACTGATCAGCGAACCACGATTTGCTTGCAATTGCAAGGTCTTTAACGCACACAAATCAAACACAAAACAAATACGTTGATTCACCCACTCAACACTGGTGAAGGCACGTTAGGGTTCGGCCGCTTATCTTTTCAATTTTAATTTAATGACAAAATAATCTTGCAGATTAAGCGGAGCTGTTAGGTGCCGAAGTATTCCATAAAGACTGTCCCGAGTTCATACAACTAGTTGCACCCACTTTCAGCCAGTATAGGTGTAAGTACGGACCGTTTAAACGGCTACCCGTGTTACTTGAGGACGGTGCCTTCCGCGGTGTCCTCTAAACCACCTACTCTGCTAAGGGAAGTCGGACCGTAAACGGCTACCCGAGACCCTCACTGAAAAGTAGCTAATTGTTTTTAAAATCAGTAGTCTGAATGAAGTATTTCGGTTTTTGGCTCTACCCTAAGGTGTGCGATCTTGTCCTTACACAAACAATGAGTGGGTTACTCTCCACCAACAAAAGTTAATTTTAGGTCAGTTTATTTACAGTCACCTTGATTAGCAGTCCCAATTTTAAATTAAGGTTATCACTGTAGTTTATGTGAGCACAGAAATTCACGCCTAACGAGCAGTCCCAATTCCGTTAATTCCTAAGTTGTAAAACTTGAGGAGGGAGAATCGAAAAAGCTAATGCAAGCGTAAATCAATGATGCATGCTTAAGAGAAAGACTTACAGTGAATCCTCGCGTTCTTCATGCGGGATGCAAGACAAGGAATTTTAAATTTACACTAAATGATATGCACAGATGAAAAACGCCCTAAACAGATAGTTCTATTAGCGGGAAGAATTGATTGAAATTTTTGCTAATGTTGAACGATCTACAGTGCGTTTAATTAGTGAGAGTGTGGCCTAAAGATTACGAGCACAATCAAATAATTCTAATATAGCGTATGTGCTCCTAAATTCTACGTCAAGCCACAGAGAGTCCAGTCCTGAATATTACAATTTGACAGGGTACAAGGAGAGAGGGACCCTGTGAAAATTGCGGAAAATTAAATCTATGCTACTCTCCCTCACAAAAATACAAATTCATCTTCTTCGCAGATCCTTGATTTATATCTGTAAATTCCGCTCCAGTATTCTGCAAAGAGAGAGATTGCGGTTAGTATCAGAAGTAAGAGAGAAAAATAAAATGCAGAAAAAAAATATGGCACAAAAATTAATTTTCACAAAAATCAATTATCAAGTTGATTTAAAACCCTAAAAATTCGCCGTTCCCCGGCAACGGCGCCATTTGATGAACGCGAAATCCACCTCTTTAATATCGATGAGTTGTAGTATAGGAGGTGAAAATCGGTCGATCAAAAACCACAAACTTTGAATGTTGTGGAGTAATTTTTACTTGGTAAGTGTACCAAGGTCGAACTCAGGGAACAATGATTTTTAGTTGCGTGGTTTTAAATCAAATTAAATAATTAATAAATGCTCGATTAATTTTTGCGTTGATGAAAATATACAATGCAACGATGAAAATGCTATGCAAAAATAAACAGAAATTATACTCAGGATCTGTGATCTAGAATTCCAATCCAAACAATGATGATCAATTTCCTCTATAATAAATCACAGATCAGAAGGTATCTAATCCTGAAATATGTGTCAAATTAATTCATAAAGCGAATAAGAGTGAATAGATCCCGGAGAATTCCTGCAATCAATTATATTCCTAAGAGATGTTACAGTCCACAAGTCAATACTCAATCTCCTTAATTTCACCCCTGCATAAAATAAGTCCTCAAATAATATTTTAACTCCAACGACTCCCTGCAAAATAAGTCATCAAATATATCAAGGGAAAAGTGTCACAAATATGTCAAAATAAGCCTACGAAAGTCAGTGATGATCCACAAATAATAATTGACAATGAACCACTTCAGATCTGTTCACAAACTATGCTAAGTTGTAGAGAACGGAATTAGCTTCGAAACGACATATTATATGATAAAATTGGAGTTCAGATGGAGAAGATATGCTAAAATGAAAATTCAGGGACTAAAATGTAAATAAAATAAAGTTTTCTTTGCAAAATGGTCCCTGGGAGGACTTATCTGTAATCTCCAAAAGTCAGAGGGGTTCCACTGAAATTTACCCAGACAGGGGCATAAATATAAATTCTGGAACCTTAGAGGGCGTTTTTGCAATTTTCCCGAGCGCACGTGCGCAGCACGTGCGCCGGGAGGTTTGGAGGCAGGGCTGAGGCTCGAGAGCCCCGAGCCTATGGCTTGGGCGCCGAAGCTGAGGCGTGGGAGACGAGGCTCAGGCTCGGAGCCCGAGCCTAGGTGGCGGCAAGGAGGTGCTTCGGGGGCCCGAACCTCAGGCCTGGGGCTGAGGCTCGGGGGGGGTGACGTGGCAGAGCAGGGGCCGTTGGATCAAGGGCTCGGCCGCCCGATCCAACGGCAGCTGGAGCAAGGCGCGAAGGCGGAGGCCCTCTCGCGGCGGAGCCTCCGCGCGAAGGCGGAGGGTGGTCGGGGCGGCGCCTCCGCGCAAAGGCGGAGGAGCTGGAGCCGCACCTCGGCCGACACACGGCGCGAGGCGCGGGCGGCGGAGCAGGAGGCTGTGCACACAGGGGGGCGCCTCCGCGTGCTGAGGCTGGGCGGAGGCGTGGCGGTGGCGGTGGCCGAGGTGACGGTGGCGGTGGCCGTGCGTGACGGTGGCGGTGGCGCGTGGCAGGGTGGAGGCGGAGAAGCGGTGGCCGAGATGCCTGGGCGGAGGCGCAGGATGGAGGAGGCGAGGTTGAGGCGCGGCGGAGGTGGTGGCGATGCTTCCTGCAAGAGTTAGCAAAAAAAACGAAGGGGGGGGGGTGTCGAGTTTGCCTGGAGGGGGAGAAGCGGTGGTTCTCCGATGATTGCTTCGAGGAGGTGGCGAAGGGGGCTCCGAAGCTTCAGCCGTATCTTCAAGGAAGATCGGCGACAAGGGTGGCCGGCACCCCCGGATCACGCCGCCTTGTTGCTGCCGCTGTCACCGGCACTGGAGGACGAAGGGCGGATGGGCTGTGTGGCTGGTGACGGGGAGTATTTATAGCCGATGATGGAAGGCCGTTACGCAGGCCGCGCATGGCGGCGGCGTTAATGGTGGGAGAGGGCAACGACTGCGGGAAGAAGAGGGGGGCGGCGATGGGCGTTACAGGAGGAAGGTGGAGGAGGTCACGTGCTAGGCACGTGACCTGGGGGCAGTGAGAGAGAGCAAGTGGGGGTGCCACGTGGCACGCCCAGGGGCTGCCACGTGGCGCCCCCAAAAAAATTCGAAATAAAATTAGAAAAGAAATAGCAGGAGGCCTCGGATCGAAAAATTTCCTTCACGAAAGTTGCTCGTCTCGACGAGATCTACAACTTTTATGAAGGACCCGAGAGCAAAAGAAGTCACCTGTGAGAAGTGGTATTTTTGGTGGCTTTCCATGTGTACGAAAAACCGATATTTTGGAGTTTTGTAATTTTTTGGTGGTTTTAGAGGGGATAAAAATTCTAGAAAAAATACGATAAAATAGAAGAAAATTATTTACACATTAATCTATTTTTTTTGGATTTTTAAAGGATAAGAAATTAGGAAAATAAAATAAAAGTAAGAAACACACAACTTTTGTACAGACCGACAACAGACACTTGGACTTGGTCAGTTTCTTTGATCTTACTTTTGATATGGATTTGGATTTTTGCGTCGCTTAATAAAACTTCCATCAAAGAACATAAATAAAGAAGAAATCAAATTAAAAGAGTTAATTATGTACATAAAAACTCAGGTCAAAATTGGCAAAAAGTTAAAATGCGCAAAAGAGGCCCAAAACCCGACTTTCACATATGAGCTCCGAATTTTATGAAATTGGTCTTTTTTTGAAGGTATTTGAAAATGTAGTACTTTAAAAGTGAGTAGACCAAAATCGGACACTGTATGTGGGAGATATGCTCATTTTAGTCTGTTAGATGTGAAATTTGACTTTGAGATTATTTGACACTTATTGGAGTCAGTAATTTTTTTTGTATTTTTTATTTAATAAGGTTAGTAATATCTACACAATGGAGGTGATTTTGGGTCAATCGGAGTTAGGATGAATTAACTAAAAATGTGAGAAGTTAGCGGCTTTTTGGGCTAATTTACACCAGGGAATTTTAATGCAATTTATGCATGATGAAATGCGGATATTATTTACACATGCATGATGGCTAATAATGCTCTTTTAATGACTAATTACAAGAGGATGATGGGGGACAGAGCCTAAATGACTGATTTTAGCATGATGACTACGAGATTCATCAACGGTTGCATAACCGTCCCTACAACCTCTGCAAATGGCACGCTGGGGAAAATATATGTAACCATAGGGGACAGCCAACTCGCAACCGTCCCCGATTATTATTATAAGGGACGGTTGTAACCGTCGCTTTCAATAATAATCGGGGACGGTTTAGTAACCGTCCCTACAAACAACCAGAGGGGACGGTCCACTTATAACCGTCGCCGATTATTAGTAAAAGGGACGGTCAAACGACCGTCCCCGATGGTAATATACCCATCCCTGTCGAACCCATCTTCCTCATTCCTCCATTCGAGCCCCATCGCACTCCGGCCGACTCCACCGTCCTCCGGCTTCCTCCTCCACCCTCCGGCGTCTATCCTCGCACCCCTTGCCCTCCGGCCTCCGCCTCCACCCTCCGGCGTCCCCCATCTCGCCCGTTGCCCTCCGGCGTCCGTCCTCCGGCCTCCACCTCCTCCTCCGCCGTCCAGCCTCCTCCTTGGCACTCCAGCCTCCGCCCACCGACACCGGCCTCCACGTCCTCATTTGGATGTAAGCTTTTTTTAAACTTTCTGGTAATTTATTAATACATTATGCTTGCTTTAATTTCATAATCTTATTTTGTATGTATAGATTTGTTAAAGCATTATTTATTGTAAAAGGATTGTTTATAGTTTTTGTAGTTAAACGAATGTAAAAGCATTGTTTATTTTTATAATCTTATTATGCTTGCTTATGATGTGAATATGAAGATATTTTAAGGTGCATAGATGTAAATGTAAGTGTAATATATGAAAGTGCATGCATATGATATGAATGTAAAGTTGTTGTGAATGATGGTGTATAGATGTGAATGTGATGATAGTATGTGAAGGTGTACATATTTGAGTTTGAGGGTAGTATGTATAGATGCGGTGATATGATGGATAAATCATGTTCATTGTTATACAAACACCAAAAGGTGTAGATGCATGATGTGAATGAGAAATTGTATGCTCTGAATGTGTAAAGGTATGATGTCAATGTGAAGTTTTATGACGTGAACGTGTAGAGGTATGATGCAAATGTGAGATATTTGTGTATAGCCGATTCATTTTCCTTCGAGCCTACGTGCCGCAGCCTGCCCTACCAAGCGCTGCTCCTGAACCCGATTTGTCGGGAGGAGGAGGGGTAGACCGAGACCGGACTCTCTAGATCGAAGGTCAAGTGTGCCACATAATATTTAGTAGAATATTTATTAATTAAGTAGAATATTTGTGTATAGCCGATTCATTTTCCTTCGAGCCTACGTGTCGCAGCCTTCCCTGCCAAGCGCTGCTCCTGAACCCGATTTGTCGAGAGGAGGAGGGGTAGACCGAGATCGGACTCTCTGGATCGAAGGCCAAGTGTGCCACATAATATTTAGTAGAATATTTGTTCATTAAGTAGAATATTAGTATATAGCTGATTCATTTTCCTTCGATCCTACGTGCCGCAGCCTGCCCTGCCAAGCGCTGCTCCTGAACCCGATTTGTCGGGAGGAGGAGGGGTAGACCGAGACCGGACTCTCTAGCTCGAAGGCCAAGTGTGCCACATAATATTTAGTAGAATATTTTTTCATTAAGTAGAATATTAGTGTATAGCTGATTCATTTTCCTTCGAGCCTACGTGCCGCAGCCTGCCCTGCCAAGCGCTGCTCCTGAACCCGATTTGTCGGGAGGAGGAGGGGTAGACCGAGACCGGACTCTCTGGATCGAAGGCCAAGTGTGCCACAAAATATTTAGTAGAATATTTGTTCATTAAGTAGAATATTAGTGTATAGCTGATTCATTTTCCTTCGATCCTACGTGCCGCAGCCTACCCTGCCAAGCGTTGCTCCTGAACCCGATTTGTCGGGAGGAGGAGGGGTAGACTGAGACCGGACTCTCTGGATCGAAGGCGAAGTGTGCCACATAATATTTAGTTAGGTTGTAAAACCTGTTAGCTACCCTAGTTAATAATGATGTCATGTTATTTTTATGAACATTACCAAACATTTTTGAAATTAACTTTGGATCTTACCTTTAGGCAATGGACAAAAGATTCGATGACTATCGGACGTATAATAAAGGAGTTATCGGATTCATAGACTGGGCTTTTCGATATGAATCGCACTATCATATTGTAGGAGGTGAAGGAGATAAGATACATTGTCCTTGCATAAGATGCAAAAATACTTTAACCCAAAATCGAGCTACAGTTTACGAGCATTTGATATTAAATGGATTTTGGCTACATTATACGAGTTGGACATATCATGGTGAAGGAGTTAATTTAGAAGAAGATAGTAATGTCCACGGTGATACTGAAAGAGATGTCTCAGAAATACAAGACCGTGATGCTATATTTGAGATGGTAGATAACATTCGAGGACATGACACCGATGAAATAATGGATTCGCTTTCGGATACGTTGCATGAAAAAATACAAGATGCAGAGAAGCCATTATGCTCAGGAGTCAAAATGTCTCGATTACGTTTTCTTCTGGAGATGTTTAAGATAAAAGTGAAGAATCGGTGTACATCGGTTACGATGACAGATGTCTTACTTTTGATTAGGACATTATTAAATAATCCAGAAAACTTTCCAAAGGACTGGAAGGACGCTAAGTCTAGATTTCATGCACTTGGACTGAACTACGAGAAAATTGACGCATGTCCGAACGACTGCATTTTATATTGGAAGGATTACTCAAATTTAGATAAATATCCTGACTGCAAAAGTAGCAGATATAAGAATAATAATAATGATTCGAAGAGGAAAAAACCGGAGAAGATTTTACGGTTCTTTCCTTTGATTCCCCGATTACAGCGATTGTATTCATACGAAAGAACAGCTAAAATGATGATATGACACAGTAATATCAAAAAGAAAGATGTAACCGGTGTTATGCGACATCTATCAGATACAAAGGGGTGGAGCAAGTTTGATGAAATGTATCCATCGTTTTCTGAAGAAGTAAGAAACGTACGATTGGGTATTGCTTCTGATGGCTTTAATCCATTCGGAAATATGAGTACGAGTTACTCCATTTGGCCTGTGATACTTGTTATATATAATATGTCACCATGGATGTCAATGGCATCTTCCTTTATGATGATGTCGTTATTGATACCTGGTCCTAAGGGGCCAGGTAATACGATAGATACATATATGCAACCTTTGATTGACGAACTAAAGATTTTGTGGAATTCTGGAGTGAGTACGTATGATGCGGTAAAGAAAGAATTCTTTACAATGCGTGCTTCTTTATTGTGGACAACTAATGATTTTCCAGCATATGCCAATTTATCAGGATGGAGTACGAAAGGTAAACTCGCATGTCCGATTTGTATGGATAAAACACATTCGACATGGCTAAATGCGAGTATGAAACATTGTTATTTGGGACATCGTCGTTTCTTACCGGTCAGTCATAGATGGTTAAGAAGTGAAAATAATTACAAGTTTGATGGATAGTCGTTCGGACGTCGTTTAAGTTTGAATTGCCGATCAGGAAGCACAACGTGGATGGAACAAAAAAATCTGGGCAACTTCTCTCTAGGCCGATTAACTAAGAGGAAGAATACAGGTGGATGGCGAAAACAAAGTATATTCTTTCAAGAGCTGCCCTACTGGCAAACTTTACAGGTCCATCATAACTTGGACGTGATGCATATATAGAAGAATGTTATGGAAAATATTCTTTCAATTTTGAATATCTCTAGTACTGCCAAAGACAGTTTGCGAGCCAGACGTGATCTAATACAATTGGGTATCCGACCCGAATTACATCCGATTGAGTCTGACAATTCTAAAGTAATAATTCCCGAAGCAGTGTATACTTTATCCAGTGCTGACAAAGATAAGATACTAAATTTTATTAAATCAATTAGAGTATCTGATGGATTCTCCTCTCAAATTAGCAGATGCATAAATATTACGGAAAGAAAGATATCGTCATTAAAAAGTCATGATTGTCATGTACTTATGCAAGTTCATTTTCCGTTGTCAATCAGAGGAGTTGTACATCCAAATGTTTTGCAGCCACTAATTGAACTCAGTCAGTTTTTTAAAGCTTTGTGTTCGAAGACTTTAGACCCGAAAGTATTGTTCAGACTAGAGACAGATATAGTTATAACTTTATGTAAGCTGGAGCAGCTCTTTCCACCTACATTTTTTGATATAATGGTTCATCTAATTATTCATCTTGCTAGCGAAGCTCGGATATGTGGTCCTGTGCAGTATCGATGGATGTATCCAATTGAAAGATATCTATGGAAATTAAAGAATATGGTATTTAACAAAGCTGCACCTGAAGGTTGTATTTTCGAGGGATATTTATGTGAAGAATGTATCACATTTTGTGACATGTATATGGGTGATGGAAAGAGTATTAGATTCGACAGGTTCGAACGAAATAATGATGGTGAGTTGTGGACAGAAGATCCAAATAAATTATGGATATTTCAACATAATGACCGAGCTATCCTAAAGAGTACCCGTCGTAGTATTTCAGACATTGAAAGAGATCTTATTCATTATTATATTTTGATGCAAGTAGACGAGGTTGATTCTTTCTTCGAAGAGTTTTAGTCAACAACCACTAGCAAATCAGACTTTCTGAATGGTTCGGGGATAAAATTAAATTATTAAAAGTTAACAAAGATGAACGGTGGAGCGCAAATCTCGATATAATTCACAAGAGTCCATACTCATTGATAATATCACATTCTGGCTATATCGTTAACGGGTTTAGATTTCGAAAGAAGTCAATTGATGAAAATAAAGCGTCACAACTTTCAGGAGTAATAGTGAAGGCTGATCTAAATGCTGAAATTGACGGATACTATGGCGAGATTATTGATATATTAGAAATCAGTTTTACACATGATGCAAGGGTTTAGGTCGACGCATAAGATGGGAAGGAAGAACACCAACCAACTGAAGGACGACTTTGTAAGTATTTAAAAAATATTTACAACGATTAATTTTGAGTCTTAAAACAATTTTAAGAAGTTGTTTTACTTTTTATAGTTGAGGGAAAATGAAAGAGAAATGACCCGCATAGAGGTTTTTGCTGGGTCAAAGAGCAGAGACTTAGGAAGAGAGGTGCAGTGGGTTGATGACGCCTACGCACCAATACATGTAAGTATAAATACATTTTTTACTTAAAGGATTACATATGGTAATATACTGATATTATTTTATATTTCTTATATGTAGGAAGAAATGATTAGGCTCTCTACCACCTCCTCGTTGGATAGCACGGGGACGAGCAATCCCCCGTTGACGGCCGATGATGCCTTCCGTCAAGCCACTGGTCCAGAACACAGTGGACGCATCCGTTACGGAGGACGGGGCGAAACGATCCGTACATGGTACGGAATGGGTAGTGCAGGTGGGTCGCAGTCTTCCTCGCATGGAAGCCAGAAAGAAAGAGAGATGGAGAGGGAGCTGCACGAAGTAAAGGCAACGATGACTGCACAAGCTACAGAGATGGCCCAGATGCATATGGACATGACGAATGTCATGTCCTTAGTAAGCCGTCTTCAAAGTCTAGCCACACCCCCTGTACAACCTGCACATCTCGGGGACGATGAGGAGAGTGAGGAGGAAACCAATGAGAGTGACGGGAGTGGCGCATCTGAGTAGGTAGCATGGATGTAGTACCCTAGTTAATTTTGATATTTTAATTGTAATGTTTTTTATTAATGCCTAACATTATGTAGACTTCTTACCGTTTCTTAATGTTGACTGTATGAATATATTTCTTCATAATGATCTTAATGTTGTGTTGTTTGATGTTGAATTTATTATATGGCGAATGTTTAGTTGTTGAATGTTGTGGTTAGTTCCTTTGCAGAGAAGAATGATGTCATGTTGATATTCATTATCATGTTGATGATATTCATAATGTTGTCATGTTGATGATATTCAGGATGTTAAAGAGTTTATGATATTCATATTGTTGTCATGTTTAATATTGAATGATGTAGGGAAGAAACCAGAATATATAAATTTTTTTCCTGTTATGGTTTATTGGGGACGGTTGTAACCGTCCCCTATAGAGCTACAGAAACGTCCCCCCAGCCAGAACAGTTCACGTAGACTTTTGGGGACGGTTATAACCGTCCCCATTAGGGAAGCGCAAAGGGGACGGTTTTAACCGTCCCGTATACCCTTCTGTTGGCGTCGCTATAGATGCTATACTAGAGGGGACGGTTACAACCGTCCCTAATAGTTTTCTGTTGGCGTCGCTATAGAATCTTTTAGGCTTCTGTTGGCGTCGCAAAAGACATGCAGAGTAGAAGGGAAGGTTACAACCGTCCCTACATGCAAACGTATGCGATGGTTGTAACCGTCCCTTCTACTCTGCAGGTCTTTTGCGACGCCAACAGAAGTCTGGAAGATTCTATAGCGACGCCAACAGAAGACTATTAGGGACGGTTGTAACCGTTCCCTCTAGTTCGCAGATGCGACGGTGAAAACCGTCCCTTATACACTTATGTTGGCGTCGCTATAGACACTATGGTAAAGGGGACGGTTACAACCGTCTCATCTGCGCAATGTATGCGACGGGGATAACCGTCCCCAAACGTTTTCTGGGGCCGTCTCAAAATGTTGATGACCATTAGGGACGGTTTCTAACCGTCTCTAATACAATAGGTTGTAGGGACGGTTGCAACCGTCCCTAATAGCATTCGTGTATGAGACGGTTACAACCGTCCCCAATGGTGAATTAAATGAGACGGTTGTCAGAAGCGTCCCATTTAGTCAAATGAGACGGTGGCTGAAGGGACGGTTTAGGAACCGTCCCCGTTGATCAAAGGGGACGGTTCTACAGACAAAAAGGACGGTCTGCGACCGTCCCCTTAGACCCACCCGTCTGTAGTGTATAGATAATGTGTATTTGTACAATATACTGATAAAGTATATGTTTCTAATTAATATTTAACATGGTATGAGTATTCTCAACTTGCTCTTCCTTCGCTTCCTTATCTACTACCAATTACGATGAGAGAGAATTTTTCGTGCAAAATTGTAGTGAGTAAAATGATTTTTAGTTGTGTTGTGTCTTTGCTTGAATACAGATTAAGACATAAAATAATACGATTTAATTCAGGATGCTGTATTCATTCCCTCTATTCTATCATCGGTGTAATGTGTGCTAGTTTAGAGATAGTATCATGTTATTTCGAACACTTTGTTAAGCAACTATTTCGCTAGGTTATTCAAATTCCGCGATTGTGTGGTATTCATGAGTTATTGAAATAACTAGAGAAGATCCGGTGTAGGATAAATGTAACTTCCGAACTCAGATTGTTAGACCATTATATGAGAAAATTGATCTTGACAACTTATTGAGTTCGACACAATTGAACTCGTTGACAACCATCAAAATACTTAAGCTCAATGTGTTAAGTAGTAACCCCTATACTTCTAGCATAGTTACACTTTGTGAATGAGTATTAGATTTTAAGATAATATAGGGACATAGATACATGCCACATAAACCAGAGACAAGTCAATTTACGGGTTCTACCATGCAAAAAAGGAGGTGTAAAGATATTCATGTTTAAAAGTTAATGAATTTTGAATAGCGGCATAGATTATAGATATGATAATATAGCTTTTGCTGCTAATGGATATTAAAAACATCGGCAAATATTCAAGCAAGTACATGGGTAATGTGTATTTGTAACACACACATGTAATATACCAATAAAGTGAGTATTTATATTATGAGGAAAGGGAAGCTACTTCATGGAGTAGCAAACCTTAGCTACTCCATGGGTATTTTTCGTCTCTTTTTTTTATTTTTTCTGAAAATACGACCATAGATTTTCGTAACTATATCCCTCTAATATGTCATTCAAATTTCATCAAAAACAGAGACTCCTATTCCCTCCATCCAGAACATGTAATTTTAACAGTCTTAGATTTGTTGTAATCGATCTGTTCTGGATGGAGGGTATAGGACTCTCTGTTTCTGACGAAATTTGAGTGACATATTAGAGAGATATGGTTATGAAAATCCATGGTGGAATTTTCGAAAAAAAATAAAAAAAGAGGTGAAAATGCCCATGGAGTATCTAAGGTTAGCTACTCCATATAGTAGCTTCCCTTTCCTCATTATGTGAAAATAGTAATTCTCGAGTTTCTCTATATCAAAATATAATAACAACCACGAGGCCAATGGAACTTTGTCGCTTGTAAATGGTGCTAAGTGCATACCTTACCAAAGTTTAATGTCGAGGGAATATTAGATTGGCACTAGCCAAAATTATTGATACCTACAACTCCCATGATAAGAGAACTACACTTACCTCATTGAAATTACTATATCGATACCATGAAACCGATTAAGGTAATATTAGCCGATTGTACTTCGTTCAGAAATCGTGGTCAAACAAACACTGCAGAATGTTTAGCATTATGTTTATTTTACTTGGACGAGTCCCAAGGTCGATCATAAGACAGTTCTTTTTTTTTATATTATCTTGTATAAGTTTTCTTAGTAACTATGTATTCATCTACCATTACGAGTAGTTATTGTGGTTGAATAACGGTGGCGGGGTGGTAGAATTCATCCTTGATATATATGATGTTGGCCATTACGCTTGGGTCAGTTACAACATCAATGTCGTTCAAGCTCTGATACCAAATGATATTTGAGACTTGTTCGAGGAAATAAAATACCGCAAGCATAATCCTATGCAATCGCAAATACAAAGGATCAAATCAATAGATTATGCAATGCGGTATGAGGTAATCATTCTTACGAATCAACATTGCGCAAGAACAATGCTTGAAGAGAGATTGCGTAGAACAATTTCTTTCTCGTAGAGATTAGAGTAAGGAACACGTGAGAGACTCTTCTCTTTTGCAATTGAAAGATGAGAGTATAGAGTAAAATAGTATCTAAAAACACCAGGCTTGAGTCTCCTTTTATAGAGGGTTAAATGGCAATCAAATCCGACCACAAATATACACATTTTTCCCTTCAACATTCACAAACTGTCAGCATATCATCTACTGGTAAAACAAGTTAATCGACTGAACTAAACGGTCGACCGAAAGTATGAGTAGTTGGCTAAGTTGTCGCAAACGTAGTTATTAGTCAAGTGACCATTGAGTTGAAAGTTGAAAAAGAGTACTTCATTGATAAAAGCTATCGGTTGGCAGGACAGACAGTACAATTGTGACCACGAAATGTGGCTACGGAAACTTATGGCCACGATAATTTCGTGGCCACTAGTTTCTCGTAGCTACAATTCCGTGGCCAAAATCTCCATACAAGAGTTGTGGCCATGGTTGTTGCCATGACAAGTTCTGTGGCCATTTGTAATGGCCATGGCATATTCGTGGTTAGAGAACTCTCGCGACGAGATTTCCCAATTCTGTAGCCACAAGCCCCACATCCGTGGGTATAGTTATGTAGCCACAACTTTTTTTGTAGTGAGATATCAGTTGATTGGAAATCAAGTCACTAGACCTATTGGTTTTAAGAATGAATTGAGTTGCGGAATGAATGCATGTGCTTATACATGAAGATTTATAATGTAACTCTCTCAACCTTTCATAACTTTTTATGGTCTTCAATCCATTTAATGTTCAATCCGTCTCTAGCTTTATCATTAGCTCTTTATGTTACATCGTGTAGTTTATCGACTAAAAGACAAGATAATACATGTATTTTGGATATACATAATATTAGGCACATACTAATATTTTTATTTTAGTGATGTATAGGATAGAAAATGTACAAGGTGACTTGTAGGTATTATACACCTATAAGTTGGGTTTGTTTATTTTTTTATTTTTTTTTGCTTTGGATGATGCTGTGATTTTTATAATGCTAAGATAACTACAATAACGTAAAATATATAAGAAAAAAAATAAGGGAAAAGATTATAGAATGTGCCTCGCATAGACTTAAAAGACCAAAATCACATGATATAATGTATAATTTCTCAAAACCTAATGCACATGTCAACTCTATTCTCTCTACAAATGTTTTAAGAAATTATACTTCTAGTGATTACTTTAAAGGTGGGTAGAGTTGAAGTGGAGCTCATATGCTTTATGCTTTTAGTGAAAGACATAAAAGTTCTTAACTATACACTAGATTTCAATGTCGTACGTGAACTTTAAAATGTAATAATGTGGTACATAATCTTTAAGATATGTCACAATGTGATCCTTGACTATTGAAATTTAGTTGATTGTTTGATCATTCTGACCTTAAATCACAACAACTTAAAACCACATTGAGACAAATCTTAAAGATAGAATATCACATTGTTACATTTAAAGTACAGGTACAACATTGAAATCATGTGTATAGTTCATGAACTTTTGTGTAATTTACTCAATTATTAATTGGGGTTTTAATTTCTTTGTATTGGTATATGTTGTAATTTTTAATTTATTTATGGAATTTTTACCCCACAAACACTAGAATCTTTGTAAATTATCTGTTCGACCTTGTAAACATCGTTATTATCCTCTCGACCCCATAAACTTGTTAACTCTTACACCTCAAACCTTCTGGTTAACTCCCATCTATTTAAACATTGAGACTAACTAGATTTTATTAAAATTTTTGGCATATTACCCATTTTGTTTATCAAAATTACAAAGAATACCCCTTCTTTTTTCCCCCTCACCTTGCTCCTCACCTCCCCTTCCTCACTCAGCACCGACCTCACCCACCTCCCTGACCTCCGCTCCCTCCATACCACGGGATCCACGTTCTAGCATGACAACAAATCCTTCGATCGTCGAGCGATGGCATCTCATCTTCCAACATGATCTAGGAGGAGACACACCTCATGTTGCAGCCCCTCTTCCCAATAAAGGAGTTGTTCGAGCTCATCGCATTGGCGATGACTAGAGCGAAGACCTAGGTGCGTGATCGAGGCACCATTCTCCACCCATCAAATCAGGTACTCTCTATTTCTTCTTCTTCCTCTTCTTCTTCCTCCATGACTCTTCTTATTCCTCGTCCTCCATTCTTCATCATCTTCTTCCTCTTTATTTTCTCTCTTTATTAAATATCCATCCGTCCACAGAATCGTCAAAACATTTGTATTTTCATGGATGAACCACTTACTAATGATGATTTTTATTGAATTTTACGAAGAATTTTCATGAACCGGTTAATCACAAATTTGAGGATGCTAAATAAATGCCTGAAAATCCCCAACTGCAACAAGGGATTTTTCTCCATCTCGCCCCCTAGAAGATGGTTCTCTCTCTTCTCTCTTCTCTCTTTATCTTCTTCCCACTTCTTAATACACACCCAAAACTCTTACCTCCCTTGCACACAACATGCATAGTTGTTGTTCCTTCATTCTCACGCACACCCATGTTGCTTCACACACAGTAGTCGCTGCTCCAACTACACACAAAGCACAAGCCGCTGCAAAGAGCAACAACCATCCCAAGGTGAGAATCTCCATCTAAACATTGAGCAACAACCATAGGTTGTCGGCTGTCGCTATAACACCTCCTCTTTCTGCCACCCTCTTCAGTCGCTGCCTGAGATCTCCAACAAAGAACAGTAGCTTCACCTCACGATCCCCTTCCTTTGAGCTCCGACCACCACGAGCTTCCTCGCACAAATTCCACTGGAGCCATCCGCTTGCAAACACCACTGGTGCCCTTTGTCTACACCAACCATCCTCTATCGTGTGTGGTTGAATGGAGGAGGAAGAGGACGTCTACATGAGCCCTTAGATCGGGTGTGAGTCTCTCATCCATGTCGTAAAAACTGTCCAATCTCATTTGTTGATCTCGCTCTATCTAAGGATTTGATGCGGCTTGATTAACTCAACTTTAACCCAAGCAAGTTAACAAAAGAAGTCTCAAATTAAGTGCATGGTTGGTGGTGTAAGATGGGGCAACCTTACGGAGTCGAGGGGATATCGATGAAGTTTATAAGATCGAGCAGGTAATTTACAAAGATTCTAATGTTCGTAAGGTTAAAAATACCTTATTTTTTTTTGAATGAATACAAGCAGAATCGGTTTATTTGGAGCTTCGTAAGAGGCCTATAGAATATCATGAAGATTTCTATTCATTTGAGATTTTTATTATTAAAAGACATACATGTACATTTCAAGTCTATTTCATATTTTTTTGTTTTGTTTTCTCTCTTGTTTATTCTTCTTGTATTATTTATAAGTTGTAAGCACGCTTTTATTTACATTATTGTTTTGTACAAGAAGGACATTTGCATTATTTTTTTGTATTTATTTAAGAATTTGGACAAAATTTTTAATAGAAAGTAGATGAAGCGTAGATTCGTCATATAGGTTTAGATTCTATATATTTAATAGTATTTATTTTCATTCAATTTACTTAGGCTAATTAGGGTTTTCCTCATTAAAGTTAGTGGAATCAACTAAAGGTGCACTAGATAGAAAGGTGATTATTTCTTATGCGGAATATTATTATATATTTAAATATTTCTGCCTAAACAACCAAGCTACAATTTGTTCATAAAAAAAGTATTTTCATATATTTAAGGTCATAGGAAAGACTTTTCACGTTTTAGAAAATAAAAATGTACAATCGATGGCATGTAGAAATTTCTACGGATGCATGTAATGTAAGTCCTCCAAATGAACCCATCAATACTTGAAATCTTGAATTCACATCTTCAATTGGTTACCAAATTTGGGGTCCAATCGGCTGAATTAGGCTCTGTCCCACACGCTTACCAAATTTGGGCTCGCGCTTAAAACTCCAACCTGTATTAATTATTATTTAATTACCTTTGCCTGTATTGTACATACTACTTAAGCCACCATCCATATTTAGTTAAAGAAGCCAAAACCACATCTAAATAAAACAAAAGCAAGTGAGAGAGTACAACAAATTGAGTTGAAGCTACAACTCCTAGCTTTCATCTTTTGTCTCGTTCAAAACTTTCATTTTAGCTTAAGCTACTAAGAAATTTTCTTTTATTTTTAGCGTAACTACAAAGAATCGTGTTCATACGGTAAAGCAATATGATATATTGGATGAATAGAAATTCTTGCTCATGACATTTCATATGCATCATGTATGACATACCCAACCACAAATTGGATTCTAACATGAAAACGCATCTCGAACCCAAAAAGAATACCCAAAACCTTAACCATCATGTATGACATGGTACCTAAACGTCCCCTTAGGATTGATATTGCTTGTTGGATTGTTGATGTATGAGAACTTGATCCGTCCCAATTCATGTGACAGTGTTATCAATTAAGGAGGCATGACCTTAGGATTGATATTGCTTGTTGGATTGTTGATGTATGAGAACTTGATCCGTCCCAATTCATGTGACAGTGTTATCAATTAAGGAGGCATGACATGTATTTAGTTCGAATGCACGATGGGTCGTTGTACTAACATACCGTAAATTAGGGGTTTGCCACATGTTTAAGTCATTTTAACTATTAGTTCATTTCAATGGCATGTCTTCGTTAGTATATCATGTTATTTGTTCATTTTGATGGCATGTCTTCATAACATAGGGTTCACTACAATCCCTTGAACCAACCTGTCACCATCATGACCTGTCACGGCCATCGTGACATATCAACACATCCTCCTTCTCTCGCATATGTCACCATCACCACCAGCATGACTTGATACCACCACCACCACATTCTCCTTCCTCCCCAACTGCCTATACCCCTCCAACAATGATGTGCCATCATTGTTAGCACATCATGGCATATTTTTAATAAAATAAATACAATAAATAAAATATTTGTTCTAGCAGGGACTTAAATGTAATTTAAACAAACATAGCATGCATTCCAGAACATAATTTGAAAGTCCAAAGGCCTCTATGTAAAAGTCCTAGAGATATTTAATATTAACATGCTGGCAGGGATATATTTGCAATATCCAAGAAAGTCCACAGCTTACTTGCAATTTGACCAAAGTTATAACCTTTGAGGACTGAATAATAATAATAATAATAACCTACTAGGGGGTTTGCGCAAAATGTCTAGACCCCTCACATGTATAGGCACATGAGGTGACGTGAACGAGATCAAATGGCAAAGAAAATAAATGCCGGGTGATTTCTGTAAATATTATAAAATAATTGGTGATTTCTGTAAATATTATAAAATAATTTACACTACAACAGAAAACTTTTGATCTAAAATAAAAATGCAAAAAGCAAGGGGGTCGATGTAAAATACCCCTTGATGCAAGATACAATGGCTGTGTGTCCACATGGCGCCTCCTCATCGATGGATACCGCTTTGTGGATGATCGGTGCTGATCAGCTCGGGTGAGGCATACGATGATCGAAGGCGCTGCTGATCTGATGGTTGCTGTACGTTCTGGCGATGCTCTTGATCGGAAGGAAGAGAGGATACCAAAAAGAACATGGAAGAACACCCGACTGGGTGAACTCCGATGTAGCCATCTTGTTGATCCAACCACCATAGGAACTCGTAGGAGCACACAAGGTGGCCGAATTGATTCCACGACAGTTGGAGGGCTCAAAAAGGGTCCGAAGCTCGAGGAAGGAGCCTTGGAGGTCGAGGAAGCTCAGGCAGCTGGAGACCCTTCAACTAAGAAAAATTTGACCCAGTCGGGGTCCTTCAGATCCAGACCATGCTTGGTTAGATGCCGAAAAGTAGAAAGAGGATTCTATGCTGGTTTTGATGCACGAAGCTTGGGGTAGCAGTCTTCCGGCAAACAACAGAAGAGGAAGATTGAGTTCGCTGATAGGGACTCGATCAGAGGGGGCGAGGGAAGGTGAAGGGGAAGATGATGGAGGTGGCAAAGGGAGGCAGAGAACGATCGGATCACAATGGAACAGTGGCCAGAGCAGGAGCTCTAACAAACTTCGATTGGAAATTTAACAAAATAAAACACAGAATCAAACAAAATTAAATCCTAAATTAGACTATTGCTACTGCTAGGATAGAAAATAGCTAAAAATCTAGGGCACTATATGTAGGAGAGCGAGCCAAGGTGGAGCTCCGACGAATGAGTTCGACGAGCTTGGATTACCAGGTTCAGAGCCTTTTTATTCATGAGAAACACTTGGGAGAGAATGCTCATGTCACTAGCAAGCTCACAAGTGAAGAAATCTAGGGATTTTGAGGGTGAAAATAGGATCAAACTTTGAATGATGTCAGACTGCTGAGTTTTATACAGGGAGGCTTTGACTGAGGCCATGACTCGACTTATTAATCCTTAGATAGAGTCAATGTATTAGGGTGAAAGATTGATGATCGAGGAGAAAAAGTCAAGAAGGGATCAATCAAAAAGCATGAAAGAATCAAATGGAAAAAATCGAGCAAGATGGGGACACAACGATTTTGATAGGGTTAGGGTAGTAGAAGGGCCAGTTGACCAGCAGGTCCACCATGGACGGTCCCTCATTGGGCCATGTAGGCCACTACGCGACAAATCAGAAAAGAAATGCAGAAATAAATTGAAAAGAAATAATAAATGATTTTATTTTTTTCTCAGAATATAAAGTATTTATTATTTCATATAGTATTTTATGGTGATTTTTATTTATTTTTACAAGTTAATTTATTAGATGTTAATTTATACAAGTACAAATATAGGTATATTTACCTTTGTATAGTGTATTTTATTTTTATTTTGTATTTTAGACATTATTATTGTATACACTTATTTTATATATTTATAAATTATTTAAATACACCTTTATATATTTTTATTATATTTTTTTGAATTTATTTGTTGGTTTAAATAAATATGTATATTTATTATATATATATATACACGTACAATTCATCTATGTGTTATAGTATAGCTATTTATTTTAATATATCTTCAATTATTTTATTTTATTTTAATTATGTACATGTATTTTAAATAATATTTACAAAATTATAAAATATATTACATAGAAAAATATAAATAGTAAATATAATGATTATTTTATTAAGGTACATTGCACAATGAGGCCCCAAAACCTAACTTTTATATCTCAACTCTAAATTGAATAAAATCAATTCACTAAATAGATAAATTAATTTTATGAACAATAAAGGTGAGTTTGATGAATTTCAAGTTCACATGGAGAAGATACTAACCTGTAAAGTTTTTTTGCGCCTTTTTATTCTGAGTGCATGGGGCACATTATGCATTATTTTTAGTGAAATAATTTTCATATTTTTCTTTGTAACAAGTTTCATGTTCAAAGTTTATTAATTTGAAATATAAAAATAAAGAATAAAATAAGTCTCAAAATCTATGTATTGGGGAATTAAAAATTATAGTTTTGAGTATTTATTGTCACGTATCTCCCCGTACTTTATTTCCTTCTAATTTATTCATCATGATGTCTAGGTCTCAGGGTTTAGTGCCATTCAATACATATGGTATTTAATTTCTTTTTCTTTTCTTTATTATTTTATTTTGGCACTAAATAAGGTATTTTGTGCAATGTTTATAGTGTAAATAATGAATGTTATTTTATGCAAACTAATGCTATTCACATGCATTATGCTATGGTTTAAGGTCCAAATGAAAGAATAAATGCGATTAAATGGAGATTCATCAATGCAAATATGGTAAAATGTATATGCTCTGGAGCTTACCTGGTCCCTCCCAACTTTTTTTTAAAAATTATTTCGTGGTATTTTCAAAAAAAACTTAGGGGAGGAGTTTAGATCACCTAATATCATCATATTGTCATTCAAATTTTGATTTAATTCAAGACTCCTATCACATTTATCAAGCTTATCAAATTGTAATGGTCTCAGAATTGTTGAAAAAGACATTGATGAACATGTTAAGAGTGTATATTTTCCACGAAATTTAAACGAGAACATAAACTAAGTCCCCATATATGTTTTCAAAAAATACCACGAAAATTAAAATTAAACAAAAAAGGTGGAAGGAGCCAAACGCTCCTCCGAACATATGCATTTTATCCTACTTATGTATATCTTTTGAACGAGAGTCTTAAAAAAATGTCTCCATAAATGGCATACTTGGCAAAGATGAAAATTGAAAACTGAAAAGACGTAATGCCAAATTCATGGCCCGTCTTATAAAATAGCTGCACATCTTACTATATATTAAGGGTCGTGGACATGGTACTGTTCACGGCCCTATAGCAATGAGATTTGCAATTTTTCATTTTATAATATTTCTTGATAATATGGACCGTGCTTATCGACATACGGTCGATTTTCTTTCCCCGCAAGCTACCCACCCGTTGCTTCCCCCTACTCCTCCCTCTTCGTCGCGGCCGTACGTCACCCTCCTTCACCACGCCATCAATTTCTTCGTCTCCACAAGCTCCTCCTCCTTCTCGCCTCGCCCATAAGATCGTGGAATCTGCCATGGTCCACCTCCGGAAGAAGCTCCTCCTAATCATTGGTACCAACGAACCAGGAACGACTCCGACTCCATATCCTTTTTCTTATGTTCCCTCGTCCCTCTCACAAAGAGAAATGATGGATGATCGGTGGATGAGTATGGCGGTGGAGTGTCTCTTGGCTGGCGAGAGAGCGCAACTGAAGGTCGAGATGGCTCCGGATAAAGTTGTAACACCCCAACCCCATACATAGTACCACATGGAAAACTCACAAAGTGTGGGTGTGGTTTATAAGTGGTGGGGATTACTACTTGACAACTTGGGCTTAAGCATTTTGGGTGGTTGTCAACGGGTTCATTAGGACCCGAACCCAACAAGTTGTCAAGGCCAGTTTTCCTCGATAACGGACCGGGACCTAAGCCCGGGACGTTACAAATAGTATCAGAGCCGAACGCCCTCTGACAGTGGAAAAGGCTACCCGAGAGGTGGAGCCGCCCCTACAAGAGGTTGGAGGAAATGGCTACCCGGAGCGTGCAGCCGCTGCTGTCACTGGGAAGAAGTGATGCGCCATGTCGCAACGAGGACGTTGCGAATATAAGTGGGGGAGGTTGTAAAACCCCAAACAATTGTCCCACACCGTGGAACACAAAAATCCCCGGGTGGGATAAATAGTGAGGAGGTTACTACCTAATAACCTGGCTTGAGTATTTTGGGGGTGGTTAATCAGATCCGTATAGGCCCGATCCCAAGAGGTTGTCAGGGCCAGTAATGCTCCGCTAACGGACCGAGGACCTAAGCCGGGGACGTTACAAATGGTATCAGAGCTAAATTCTCTCTGATAGTGGAAAGGGCTACCCGAGAGGTGGAGCCGCCCTACAAGAGGTTGGAGGAAATGGCTACCCGGAGCGTGCAACCGTCACTATCACTGGGAATAAGTGATGGGCCATGTCGCAACGAGGACGTTGCGAATATAAGTGGGGGAGGTTGTAACACCCCAACCCCAAACATAGTACCACATGGAAAACTCACAAAGTGTGGGTGTGGTTTATAAGTGGTGGGGATTACTACTTGACAACTTGGGCTAAGCATTTTGGGTGGTTGTCAACGGGTTCATTAGGGCCCGAACCCAACAAGTTGTCAAGGCCAGTTTTCCTCGATAACGGATCGGGGACCTAAGCCCGGGACGTTGCGAATATAAGTGGGGGAGGTTGTAAAACCCCAAACAATTGTCCCACACCGTGGAACACAAAAATTCTCAGGTGGGATAAATAGTGAGGAGGTTACTACATAATGACCCGGCTTGAGCATTTTGGGGGTGGTTAATCGGATCCGTATAGGCCCGATCCCAAGAGGTTGTCAGGACCAGTAATGCTCCGCTAACGGACCGGGGACCTGAGCCCGGGACGTTACAAAAGTAGACAGTGACCAATGCTAATTCCACGTGCATAAACTGAACGTCATCTACGGGAGGTTCTATAAGAATGGAAGATGTATCTTTCCCCTCAGATGGCCATTTACAGCAGCCTACAAGGGGATGACGGTAGTGAAAGATGTATCTCCCTCCTAAGATGCCCTTCACCATTCTTGTGTTTTCTGCAAGTGAATCGACTGTGGTTGTTCAAGGAAGAGGACCTGCGATGGGTTTAGGGCAACCACGCCTTCGGTGGTTTCTTCTTCTCTCCTTTTCCCCCTAAGATAACCATCAAGCTGTGGAGGACGATCTCATATTCTCAACTGATGTGCATTCTCTCTATTCTCCAAGCCATTTGATTAACTTTGTGATTGCCCTAATCTCTTGATTACCTGAACATCTTCAGCAAAAAATGGGTTATGTAAATACAAGATTGATTAATAACTTATTCAAAATATCTCTTCTCAATTTGTGGTACTATTTTTTTCATAATATGTGCTGACATATAATCATATTTCCTTTTGCATTTAGGACATGTGCAGGAAATTTTTGCATTATTTTACTTTCTAATAATCTTCATGCCAAGTGCTATAAATGTGGATTTTATATTGCCCAAGTCAAATATGTGGGACATGTCAACTATGAGGAGGACATCACCATGGGAGAAAAAAAAACTTCAATTCTTTCTTGGCTTCTCCATGAATTTGAAGGACGTGCAAAGTTTTTCGGGCCTCATAGCTTAATACAAAAAGGTTATTAGGAGTTATGGTATTATGAATAGATGACCGGGTATATGTTACCAACTTTTGACGAGCTACATCAACATCTTCTCTCCTCCAGGAATGATATTCATCGTAATATCCTCTGTAGGAATTTTAGCAAGTGACATGCCCAAATAAGCAATGCAATGCATAGAAGCAACAATCTCATAATTAAAAATGTTGTGATAAGCAACAAGTCTTTTCCGTCCTTCCCAAAATGGAATATATCGCCGGGAATCAGGAGCAACATTTTGCAATATACATGATATTTTTTTGTTTTATCATCTTTAGCAACTTCACCCAAATGATTATTTGCAGCAAACAACACCTCACTGTCATCTTGACCAGTTACAACAAAGCATTGAACTAAGCAGTTACGAGCGTTTGATTTTATCACAAGAATCATCCATGTTTTGTGTGATATGTCCATTAACTCGTCTAAGTCCTCAAATATATGCGTATAATAATTTAGTCCACAAATATCATTTGTTTGATTATCGCGGGGTTGTATTTGCTGCTCATATTGAGAATGACAGAGTATAAAACATAAAGTTCCGTGCATCGCACGGGGTTGCCTACTAGTTATATTAATAATACATTAGATTCCGTCGGTATCCAAATCAGCTAATAAATAATAACCAGATGTTGGACTTAATCCTTCTCCAAAAAGGGATCGAGGCATTCATGCTAAAGGATACCAGAACTACTGAAAATGTCGGCTTATGTTAAAAAAACGCAAACATTAATATTGTTGTTAGTACGAAAGTTACTCATGACATCTAATTGATTGACAGCCAATACTCGAACAAACCATAGTGTGCATTAATTGGAACCCCACAATCGAAACGGGACCATACTTTGATGTGCATTCCTCCTCTCCCTGAAAGACAAAAGGTCCGGCATAAAATTGTAACATGTTTTTAAACTTTCGCTTGGATTCGAATTCCGAGAAATCGATCGATCTCAATAAGAACGACTCGATCCGTCTGATAAGAACGAATATTAATTATTGAGGAATTATCGTTGATCTCCTAAATTCGCAACGAATGTCGTTAACGTGGCAATAATTATCGGCCAAATTGGTCTTCGAAATTCGCATTAATTGTCGTGTGCTTTGGACATATGTGGTGCATGGATCTAGAGATGTGGCGATGGATGGGACGACCATATATTGGGGTCACGAACGCACAAGTTTTGCATGAGAAGGGGTACGCAAGGTAAGTAATTACTCCCCTCTAAATATATGCATATGGTCCCATGCACACTCAACTGCACATCGTGCATGAAATGATATATATGCATCAACGGAGCCCACACCCGGGAGATGGCGCGGCGCCCGTCGGATCGACGATCAGCGGCTGACGATGCGACTCATGCGAGAACTGGATGTGGGTGAGCACGTCACGTGTATCTCGTTTTGGAGTGATGAGGAGAAGCTGTAGTTGTGTGCAATTAATTACCTCAAGCAGTTAGGGTTTTGGTTTCACAGGTACAACTCTAATTTTCTGCTTACCATGTCCTTTATATATCTGCCTAATTCCGATCTAACAGTTCGATTTCTTCACCAAGTTCTGCCTGAAAATCTGATAGGTATTGTAAGATCCTCGTCTGGATCGATTTCAGACTCATTTACACAGAGAAGTTAATTACCAAACAGATCAGTGTGCTGAATACAGTCGAACTGTGATCTAATACATGTCCATCAAAAGTATAATTTTTTTACTAATTATATCCATGCAGTATAACACACTGTTAACTTCGGTCCGCTTTGATATATCCGATCCATATTCGACCTTCTGCTTTCTGTAGAATATATGATTGACATTGTCGGTGGCAGACAAAGCTTCACAGTCGAGAATCTCTAGCCCTTCAAGAGATGCTCGATGAATCTCATATATTGCAACTGTGTGATGGGAGTTATATATTTATGGAGCGATCATATTTTTCTCTTTAAAGCACGATATTTTGGAATCTGAAAAGACGAGAAATGCAACATAAATGAAGATGAAATAATGGCGATTTTGTGCGGTGATATGAAAAGCGAAACCTCACCAACTCTGTCCTTTGTCTTGACATCTGTAACGAGAAGGCAGCAGGTATATATATATGCGAATCCACAATGCAATACAAAACAGTCATGGATCTACCAAGTTACCATGTCTTTGTTAATCTTGGTGCCATGTGAGATGCATGTTGGTCCAGGTGTCAACATCAATAAATTTTCAAAGATAAATGGAAAATCTTACTGAATGAATTGCGGTATTCAGGTACTTTCCTTTCCCCGTCAACAGAGATTTAGCAGTGTTCGGATTACAAGTATAAGCGTATTCTATCAACGACTCCTCTAATACTTTTTAGAAACGAATATAAACAGTCGAGAAACGTAATTTCCAAATCTTAAATTTTTGTTATCGAATATAAGTATCTTACTTTATATATAACTTTGTTTTCGCTGATATCACCTGCTTCCGTAGCATAGTGGTAGTGCGTTCGCTTCGTAAGCGAAAGGTCGCGAGTTCGATCCTCGCCGGGAGCTATTTTTTCCATATTTGTTAATTTAATTATAAATATTTTTCCTTGAACGAAAAATAAAACAAAGCCTCAGTGTATATAGTATTGCAATAATATTAATGCCGTAAATAAAAGAGCCGTACGGTATGTAGAGTAGTCCAACATTTTATGTATTTCACTATTAAAGTTGTAAATTTACCATTAAATATGTAAATGTTAATTACAAGTGTATTAATATAGGAAATTTGAAAAGGGCCTGAGTGGGCATAACAGGTGAATTAAACGGTCTAAAATGGGCTTTATACTTTTTAAAGGAGCATTTAAAACACTGGCCGTGGCTTCAATAAAAAGTTAACATTTTTCTTTCCCCAATGGGCCTCGACCCGGCTTACCCCTGGAAAGCCTGATCCGGATCCAAGTTATTTTCTCCGAGCTTTGGGCCGGATCGAGGCCCGCATTTTTTTTAAATTGAGGAGTCAGGCCTGGCTCAAGGCCTACAAGGCCGGGCTCAAGTTCGGATCGGGCTCAGCATATCCCAACTTAAAAATAGAAAAATGTAGTAGTGCAAGTGTATGAAAATTATAAATATTAAGTATTAGACGATACAATGATGTTAATCAAAAATTATTATCACTATAAACATATCTTGCAGATAGGGGGCATATGTTTAGTGTAAGAATATGGAAAGATAACCCGAGTTTGTACTGTACAATGACGATGAATACACCTACTACATCTAACATGTTAAATGAGCGCATAAGGATATTATGTTTTCCTATTTCTAGAATAACTATTTCTTTTTGTATTAGTTGACATGGTATATTCCATAATTACTGAAGTTCCGGAGGTGCATTAAGCTATACTAGATTTTTTGCAATGTTGCCAAAACAAAAACGTCAACAATAATGTCATCACGATTATTTGGTTAGTCTACTTCCAATAAAAAATTATTTGAGCTTTTTAAATTGTCACGTGTCAAAGTTCTATTGCCATCAATACAAATCCGATGCACAAACATCCTTCCAAGCACCTACATTGCTTGGTTAGTGCATGCATGGTGGGCCGGGTCGAGCTTTCACGTGCCACGTTGGGTTCCGGCTGAGCCCGGCTAACACTTGAAAAATCGATAGAATCAAGAGCTGGACCCGTCCCACGTGTACATCGGGTCCAAGTTGAGCACGAGCTTTTGCAGGCCGGACCGACCCGATCCAATGCTACACCCTACTTAGTTGTAAACTAATAATTAGAATTTAGATACTTAATAATCAATTTTATAACTTGTTGGCAATAAAATATGAAAAGGTCCAACTCTTGATGGATATCCTTAATTCCATTTGTTGTAGTTGTTGCGTTGTTATTTTTAATCTTATTTTCCTCCTTAAATGCGTGGATATTGCATTCTTCTTTTAAACAAAATGTTTGTGACATTTGCTGCAAACTCGAGAATTAAAGATAATTTTTTAACGTAAATATTAGAAAATTAACAGCGTAAGTACACATAATATAATTGTAAATAAGATGCAAGTAAAAGAAAAAAAGGTAAATATGTGAAAATTGTTCATGTGGAGTAAATGAAAAATAAAAAATCCCTAAAATGAGGGGAAATACATCGAAACTAATTCATGTAACCTTTGTCGAGCGAAAAGTCTGGCTTGAGCTCAACTTATTTACTCATCGAGCTAATCAACGAGTCGAACCTGAGTTGAACCTAATGACAGATTGAAAACAAATTATCCACAAGATTTTTCCAAGACAAAAATAAAACCTATGTCGCTAACCATATATTGTATTTCATTTTTAACATTTAACGCCTGGGATAACGCATCGAGCTTATGCCAACCTCGGCGTTGAGCCAGTTTATGGACCTATATTTTGATCCAGGCCCAGCCCATTTCAATGGCGGGCTTGGATTGGGCCGAATTGAGGGGGTTGGTTGTCCGGTTCGGTAGAGCAGGTCCAACCCAATGCTCATCTCTATATGCCTGACATTGAATTTTATCAGAAATGACATCATTCGGGTGAAGACCACGCCACATGTCGAGCATCGGAATTGACTCCGACAAGATCTTAAGGCGCCACATGTCAAGTGAACGATACATGTCTTAGATGAGAAGGGTAGTTGAGGACAGGAAATGTGCATATGAAATATAAAAATAGGGAGGATGGTCACGGTTCCATCAAACATCACACACAGCCTTGCTTAAGCTTAGCTGTTGGAAGGGGGCTTTCGTCAGATAAAAAAAATTAGATCGCGTATTTTAAGCCCGGCCCATTAGTGGCCCACAGCTGTCAGATTCCTCTGTGGATGATTGTGTGCGGAGGCCCCTCTCCCCTTCCTACCTAACACGGCAACACCCCATCCGTACGTACCTTTTATCTGATAATTATGACTCGGAATTGTATCATCACTTCTAAAATCCCTATAATGGCATTGTTAATGAGAGGGATTACTTTGAGAAGCCTTTATTGGATTTCATGTGATTTACATTCATTTTCAACCTCGTTGATTCAAGTAAAAATAAGTTTTATTGTAACTTCCCGAGTTTAGGTTCCCGATCCGTTATTGAGGAAAACTGACCCTAACAATTTGTTGGATATGAGTCCAGATGGATCTGTTGACAACCACCCAAAATACTTAAGCTCAAGTTGTCAAGTAGTAATCCCCACCACTTATAAACCAGACCCACACTTCGTGAGTTTTAAAGGAACTGAAAAGACTAATGTCAAAAAATTTTCCGCGCTTCTTTGCTTTTGCATATGACATTCAAATCACATTCATCACCACAGATTCAACAAAGACAAATACTGTCAAAATTTCATTTTATTATCTTTCAATAAAATTTAACATATTCATGAGAGATGACAATTATACATATATATCCCAAAATCTTCAGAAGAGAAAGAAACATCATTTTATATTATATCTGAACAAAAGCTATAACAGAAAAAGCTAAGCCAAAAGAAACCATACCGTCTAGTATAAACACGGTCTCCTGAAGTTATCAACCTGCTACTGTGCTACAGGCTCCTTGCATGCGAAAACATGGTACGAAGAAGAGGCATCAACGAGTGCTGGTACACCCATATTTCATATTATAAAATAAGCGGACATTTTATATATAAACAAAAGAAACAAGTAGAAAGGTATAACGATCAAAAGTTACAACTACTTGTTTGAAAAAGAAGTTTTCATACTATTGTGATGGATGCTTCAAGTTTTTTTGGGGGAGGGGGAGGAGTCGGCGGGAGGATGGATGGGTGTTGGGGGTGGGGGGGAGAGGGGGGGGGGGGGGGGGGGCGACGGGTGGGCGGGGGGCTTCCAGACAGAACAATTGGGGGGAGGGTTGCAACGGGGGAGGGCTTCCAGGCAATGGGAGAAGGGGGGATCATTTTATAAATCTAAAGGGATTTTTACCCGGCAGACCCTGAAATCTTTTGCAATTACCGCTACGACCTTCGAAACATCGTAATTTCTCTTAGGACCCCGTAAACTTGCTCCGTCTTACCACACGAACCCTACCGTTAAATTAACACATCAAGAGTTAACTTCCTTGAGTTAGAAAAGAGTTAATCTAACCAATCCATGATCGGATGGCTAGAATTAATTAAGAAAAGTAAAAAATAAGTGAGGACGACATTGATGGATTTCTCAGGCGGTGCAGTGCGGGCGAGGGCTTCGAGGTCCTTCAAGGTCAAGGAGCGGCCAAGGTCGTAGTCGTCGTGGAGGACCTGGAGGCCGAGGAGATCGTGGTGGAGCCGGTGCCGTAGCTCTAGGGGACGCTCCACCACGAGGCGACGGAGGGAGGAGGAGGGTACTGGCGGAAGGGGACATGTCTTAGGGACTCGATGAAGTCCGAGACGACAGTGCGCTGCACGGGGGTGAAGACCCCGTACCAGACGAGGTTGACGGTGTAGGGGCCCTTGAGGAGGAGGCCGTCGTGATACTCCAGGACAACGGGTTTACAGGGGGTGGCGGCGGGACTGGAGGGCTTCCGCAGGCAGGGGGTGGCGGCAAAATCGGGGGGCTTCCGCAGGCAGGGGAAGGCGGCGGGGTTTTGAAGGGGGTGGCGGCGGGACCGGAGGGGGGTGTGCGACGGGTCGGCAGGAGGGCCGATAGGGGGCGACGCCGCAGGGGTTGGCGATGGGGGCAGGGGGGTGGCGATGGGGGCAGGGAGGTGGCGATGGGGGCAGGGGGGTGGCTGTGACGCCCTTAGGATCCGGGTACTCGGCAAACCAATCCACGCACATTACATTCCACATTCGAATACTAATGACATACACATAAGCAGGAGAAAAACACAATTTACTGAAATATAAAAATTTTCTTTTTCCATTCATGACCTGTTTATAATCGCATTTCATTGATCATTCCATGTCCACAAAATATACATGTAAGCATAAATAACATGTCCACAATTATACATATTACATGCCATGTCTCTCAACAAAATGATACAAGTAAAGAAGGATAGTAAAACTACTGACGACTATACCACAAAAAGTGTCGTGACGTTGCACAAAAAGTGGTGGTTGCCTAAACAATCACTGCTGCGAACCTGCGGATCCACACGTAGGTACGTTATGAGCAAAGTTGCCCAATATGATTTAAACAAACTACACAACAAGAAATGCAGGATAAATGTGTGTAAAAGAGAAAGAAACATGGTAATTGATCACACTAAGAATTACATTTTTTACTTTTATTATTTGATCTGGATATGGATACGAATAACCAAGCTTCGTGGATAGTCTGTGGTCTTGGTCTAGATGAGACCTCACACTATGACTCTAAGGTAAAAGAAAATACCTTAGGGTTGGGGTGCCTCCGTAGACATGCGGTGGGGTATAATGCATCCTAACTAAGTTCCCAACACGTCCACTTAGCTTCACTTCCCAATAATACTTCCGATTCACAAATTAGATTCCAACCCGCAAATCATCGCGAGAATTCGATCCTCCTTATACACAGGAGATTCACGTCCCATCACCAACTTCATTAACCACATTTTCCCGGAACTCCCCTCTTAGTGCTCCCACTCGGAATACCGATCAATATGGCCTACATTGGCCCGTACACGAGTGTTAACTCTAAGTGACAAGCGAAACACTAGCCGACCAACCATGACTACTTGGCCCACGCTCGAGCACCGGGCTAAAGCATGCAAGTGCCGAGGCCAACACCGTCAGATCAGCACCTCGGTGTGTCAAGCACCATGTCCCCCAACCATCGCAGCTACAGTAGCAGTTGGGATCGCGGTCAACTAGACTTCTACCCGGGGCCCCAAGGGCGCATGCCCCTCCCTCGGCGACAACTACTCCACTGCCCTATCCTCATGGACATAACCCCTACGATGATAGTAAAAAAAACAACTTACTGCCACTAACAACCACTCATGGAGAGGAGCAAGCCTTTTGAAGCAGTCACAACATATGGTGATTGCTGACATACGAAACCCGTCAGTTGTAAGTAACTATTGGGGAATTGACAGAGATTATACCCATCTTCAGGATATCCCACCGCTACACTTGTAGAGATCTCATATAATTCAGAATAGCAGACTAACGTTTTCAACATATTTGGAGACCACGTCCCAGGAATAAGGTACAGTGAATATTCGAACAGAATTGGAACCCTTCAAGCAAATCTGAAATTTCATCCAACCAATCAGAACAAATGCCACACAACTAATGGAAGATAACACTTCCAAGTAAATAGGTCGTACAGTCTATTGCAAAAAGAACAAGATTGAAAGAGGATTCATAGGCTCCAAGAGCCTTTCAGTATGTATGCCAGGGCTTCCTTTAAATAAATTGCAAGGCTGCTTATCAATTAATCTCAAAGCCCTCTCTTTAACCTTCTATGACCTCTGGAATGACATATTTCTATAGCAGCAACAGGTATGCATATAGATATTAGATTCAGAAAAGGAACTACTATTTAAATCTATAAAGGACTGTTCCGACACAAAACATCAAAAGAAGAAGGATGCACCTAGGATGATCTCGCTATGGATCTCATGTTCAATGACTAAAATCTATACCTTATCCTATATAAAAACTAAAAGGCAACTAAATTCCCAGCAACCGGTTGTTGAGGCCTGTACATGAAAAGGAAGAAAATCAAGCATCAATCCCCAAATATGTTTACTCAGATCTATGCTCAATGCGACTCAGAACCACGTCATGAGTTGATATTTAGATTCAATAAGGTGAAGGATACCTTTCCTGCAAAATCTTACATCTGAAGATGACAACTCTATGTGATGTAGGAGATAGATGGGAATCATTGTGTGCAATTTCAAGCTTCTACTGGAGCATTGGTTTGTCGTATATTGTTAGGGATTAAAAGGTCCAGGCCATATTAATAGACTACCTAGACGGGATTTAAATCAGGGGACATAGCATCATAGCAGCTATGGGCAGGGCACCTGCCTATCTTGACCAATATACCACACTTATTTCAACCAGGAAAATCGACAGTAGGGGACCATTCCTCGACTAGGGTATCTTTCTTTAACTACTGTCACTGAAATCCTAAGACTATCTTGCAGCAACAGACCTCAAATGGGACCATTAGCAACGTCCAACATTTTTATTTTTGCAAAACTGAAAATATCGGTATGATGTCCTGACACCATGACTCATTAACCACTAAGAAAAATCTCAAGATCCCAGAGATAGAGGACCTGTATTCTTTGTGGCTTCACTTGAGATCATACAGTACTCGTTCTTCAACCAGAAATCAGATGGGCCTTTCTACAGCTTGGAAAGGTCAACTATATTTTCCAGTAGTCAAGATCGTCACATGGAATTTCAGGGACTATACCGCACATTTTAAATCCCCTTGGCTCTAATCAAGTGAAAGGATTGTCGTAGGATCGATAATCGTGTGGAAATCGCAGCAAGAGGGAAGGAAGTATCGTACAAGAGGGGGGGAGAAATCGTGCGGAGCTTGCAGCAAGAGGAAGGAGGATCGTACCTTCTGGCTTTGGGTCGTCGATCCAAGGCGCTCCGGCGGCCCTTGGTGAAGGAGAGGGGAGAGGAATGGAGGAGGGGAGAGCTGGAGGTCGAGAGAAGGAGAGGTTGGGCGATTTGGGCGAGGTTGGCGAAGGGAGGGAGGGAGGAATATACGGGTCCGACCCGGATTCGGATCCGGGTTCGGATCTGAAAGTGACTTGTACCCCTCCTTACTAAAATGACCATAACTTGAGCTCCCGAAGTCGGATTTTAACGTTCTAGGACTCGTTGGAAAGCTATCGACGAACCCTATGCAATGGACTCCTTACTCGAATTTTTTGATCACTGGACAAGTACAGATTTTAAAAATCAAGTCCAAACTCAGTAAAGATTTGCGTTTTAGTCCCTGTTCGGGTTTCGGGGGTTTCACAGTGGCGATGGGGGCAGGGGGTGGCGATGGGTTCCGGGGGGGTGGGGGGCGATGGGTTCCGGAGGGTGGGGGTGCAATGCAGTCTGCAGGAGGGCCGATGGGGTCAAGGGGGTGGGGGCTCCTTCCCGCGGAGACGCTTGACCTCGGCGTTAGAGACCTGGGGGTCATCAAGGAGGCCGAGGAGGAGGAGGTCGATGGCAAGGTGGGTGTCGCCACGGGACTTCTGGGACGATTGGGCGCGGCGGGCGGCCTTGATGAGGGAGGTGGAGGCGGGGACGATGGGGTCAGCAGGAGGAGCTTCGCAGGGGCGGCGGCGGGGGTCGCAGGGGCTCCAACCGGCGGGCGGGGGCTTCGCATGGGTGGCTGCGGGTCGCAGGGGAGGAGGGGATTCAACCGACGAGCGACGTGGGGGTGGGAAGGGGCTTCAACCGGAGTGGGGGGCTGCTTAGGGGAGGAGATGGCACCTATAGTAAATTTGATAACTAAAATGGGTATTGTGTAAAAGAAGATAACAGAATTTGGTTAGTTTTAACGGCTATATGGATGGTGGTTAACCACATGGTTTGTAGAGTAAAGGTTAACAAGATTACGGGGGTGAGGAAGGAATTACGATGTTTCAAAGGTCGTAGCGGTAATTACAAAAGATTTCAGGGTCTGCCGGGTAAAAATCCCAATCTAAAATACCTTGACCTGCAAAATTGTCCACATTTAACTTTTTCCATCTGAGTTAACGAAGATTCTAAACGGAACTTGACACAGGGTTATGTCATGTAAAGGTTAAGCATTACTCGGATTCCTCGTGTAATTCACGATTATACAAGGCTATGATTAATTGTAACTGCGAGATTAATCAAGATTATGAGTGTAAAAATTCCTTAATAATATATAATATATCAACTTTATAGGAGTGCTTATTCCGACCTTGCCGACAACCAAATATTTCCCCAAGACAGTCCTTCTTCGTTAATTTGCTATATATATTTAAGTTACCTCTCAAATCACAAGAACCACGACATCAAAAAAAAGAGAATAAGGACCAACTTGATTCGTTTGAAAAGCAAAGCAAGCGGTCATTTATAAAAGAAGAACATGATGACGCCGACGTCTCTTGATGCCCTATCGGTGGTTAAGACGTTCTATATAATCTCCAAAACCTCATCCTCACTCACCGACACCGGACGGGATCCCAATCCCATGCTGTGGTCAACACTTCACCGTATGATCGCCGTTTATGATCGCCGTTTTTCTCGAAAAAAACATTACATGAGATTTGGGTTTGTCTGTAAGACTGTAACAATGAAGAAGAAAAGACAAGAAAGAAGAGATGGTGATGCAATCAATGATCCAATTCCGGAACCCACCTACCAAAACACTTACAGCCTTTATTGTCGCAACGACGAGAGTGTTGGATTATTCCCATCAACGTGAAGATCTATTATATACAGAAGAAGATCGATCGGTAGAGATTTGAAGAGAGAGAGAGAGAGTTCGAGTTAAAGGATCAAATTGGCAAGTTGCTCCAATCTCCTCTTCCTGCGACCATCGGTAGTGGAGTTGGAATCCTGCAAGGAGCACATGCACCTCACGAGCACCCTCTCTATCTGGTACCCTCCTCCCACGCTCACCTCCCTCTCCAGGTGCTCGCAGTAGCTCTCGAACACGCGCACGTTCACGTGCAGCCGGAACCCCATCAGCCGCAGCGACTCCAGCTCCATCACGTTCATCTCCTCCGTCGTCACGCCTCCGATCCTCGCGTAGTACGAGTTCTTGAAGTTCCTGCAGACGACATACGTGATTAAGTGACCACCTGGGAAGTACTCGTGCTGTTGATTAAGTTTATTACATGGGGAACTACGTACACGTCCTGAAGGAACTTGGAGGCGAGCATCACGGTGGTGAGGAGGAGGCGTTGGGAATTGGAAGGGGAGAGGGGGAGGGAGGGGCGGAGGCGGTCGAGGTAGACGTAGGCGACCACGAAGATGGAGGGGGAGGGACGGGCGTAGCGGAAGATACGCCCGAGGAAGGAGTGGAGGGAGAGGTCGAGGCAGGATTGGGAGTGGAAGGGAGAATTCTTGGAGACGATGTTGGAATTCTTGGAGACGATGCGTTGGAGGAGCGATGCAAGGACCGAGACGACGAGAGGCGGATCGCTTTCGTCGAACTCTCGGGGGTCGAAGAGGTCGGAGCGGAGCTCGGAGGCGGGGGAGAGGAGTGTAGGTGATGGCATTGGAGGGAAGGGAGGATAGATGAGATATAAATAAATGTGCTCGAGAAGTTATTGGTATTTATAAAGCTTGAGCTGAGTGGTTGGTTTGGTTGGCATTGGCTGAGGGAAAGGGGAAGGGCACTCTTTGACAAGGATGCTGTCCTTTTATACCCCTTTTGGATAGGTAGTAATTATTATTATTTCATTTTTTTCTACACATAATTCTTTATTTGGAAGATTGTTGCATGTATATGATATTTTTGGATATTAAATTCGTGAAAATCCCCTTCTGTACGTCGACAGACTCGACACCCCCCACCAATGGGCAACAGTGTTTGACGAGCAGATACTCTGCTGTACAACATGGTTCTTTTGTAAATCCCGACTGCACCTTGGCCACTCGATCCAGATCGAACGGTTTGCACGCTAAAGGCTTACAAAAATCATGATTTCACGTGAACCGCTCGATTTTGATCGTGTGACCGGGATGAAGCCGGATTTACAGCATATCCCAGGATCTGCTCTCCAGTGTTTCCGTCTGGAGTTATTATACTCTGATGTTAAGATTTATTTTTCTTGTTTGATCGGGTAAATTTTAACGATCTGAAATTTGTTGTAATCTATCTGTTCTAGTGGAAGGCATAGGAGTTTCCATTTCTCACGAAATTTGAATGATATGTAGGAGGGATATATAGATGAATATGCATGGTGGAATTTTTGGAA
The DNA here is from genome assembly GCA_037367405.1 of Ottelia alismoides. Lineage (NCBI taxonomy): Eukaryota > Viridiplantae > Streptophyta > Magnoliopsida > Alismatales > Hydrocharitaceae > Ottelia > Ottelia alismoides. The sequence goes on along the minus strand of JAZKJV010004949.1, from coordinate 322,818 downwards.
AAAAAAATAAAGGGGGGGGGATTGCTCCGTGTAACAACCAACTTGGTTGTTACACAGAACAACTTCCCCGGCCTCATATATATATGAGTAAAAGGAAGATGTTCTGCATGGAGCAATCCCACCCCCCTCTTTTATTTTTTTTTCAGAAATTCCACCATGTATATTCATCTATATATAACTCCTACATGTCACTCGAATTTCGTGAGAAATGGAGACTCCTATACCCTCCATCTAGACCGGATAAATTTTAACGGTCTGAAATTTGCGGTAATCTACCTGTTCTAGATTGAGGGAATAGGAGTCTCCGTTTCTCACGAAATTTGAATGACGTGTAGGAGGGATATATAGATGAATATACATGGTAGAATTTTGAAAAAAAATAAAAAAGGAGGGAAATTGCTCCGTATAACAACCAACTTGGTTGTTACACAGAACAGCTCCCCTCCCCCCTCTTTATATATGCCTTTCAAATAGGACGCAGTCCTTCCTGAGTTCAGGAAGGCCGAACTTTTTTTGTATAAAACACAAACACTTTAGTAGAATATGTATACAGTTTGTATTATAGGTACACGTTATAAATATAAAGCCGCATACAAAACTGCACATTATAATACAAACATTAAAACTGCACATTATAATACAAAATTATATATGTATTATATTAAAGTCATCCTGTTTTATACAAAAAATGGGCTGGCCTTCCTGAACGTGGGAAGGACTGCGTCCTATTTGAAAGAAATCATATATATATATATATATATATATAATTGCCTTGGTATGAAAAACAATTATCCAAGACGGCATGTCGGATATAACTATAGTATGCAAGCTATTTTATATGAGGAATTATGATCATGTTTGTCTCACGTACCTCAACCAAGTCCAGCAGGTTGTTATGTTGCCAGGAAAGAAGTCTAGATGGATATTAGTTGGCAAGATCCATAAGTTTGATTAGAAATCATACTGGCATCTTGATTGCGTCTTTTTTTGAAAAATTACACAAAAAGACCTTGAACTGTACACCTAATTTCAATCTTATGCTTGAACTTTGAAAAGTAATAATATGGTACGCGATCTTAAAGCTTTATTTTAACACGTGATTCGATGCCAAAGAAATTTAGGTATCTTTTCGAGCGTTGTGTTGTTACTAGAGTTAAAGGCAGAATATTGAAGGGATTTTTACCCGGCAGACCCTGAAATCTTTTGCAATTACCGCTACGACCTTTGAAACATCGTAATTCCTCCCTCGACCTTGTAAACTTGCTCCGTCTTACCCAACAAACCCTACCGTTAAATTGACACATCTAGAGTTAACTTCCTTGGGTTAAAAATGAGTTAATCTAACCATTCCGCGATCGGATGGTTAGAATCAAGTAAGAGAAGAAAAAATTCCTCCCTCCTAAAAATTCCTGTGCGTCGCCCTCATCGTCTTCGAAGAGGACATCCCAGAGGCGCCTCTTGTAAAGGGAATCGGAGGGCTTCGGCTTCTCCGAAACGGGAGGTTGTGAGGCTATCCATCGGAAATGCCTCGTAGATGGCATCATCCTATCACCAACACTGTGATCTCCTCTCACCATCTTCACAGACGATGATGTTCCAGGTGTGCCTGCGAGAGAGAGCACCGGAGAGAGAGCGCGAGCGAGACAGCACTGGAGAAATGCGAGCGAGCGAAAAAGCCCTAGAGAGCACCGGAAGCGCGCATGAGAGAGAAAACAAACTCAGAGAAAGTGGCGAGGGTTGCTAGCGATTTCAGAGAAAGGGACGAGAATCGATCTGGAAGAACGGAGATATTCTTCCCCAAATCCGTTGCAGGCGGCGGAGATACTATAATTTGATGAAACTTCAAGGTGCCCGGCTCTCGATCGATGATGCTCTAATCAACGGTGACTTCGGTTGATTGAGTAGCTCAGGAGATGTTCTGCTCTTAGATCGGTGGTGTGCGGGAAGTTTTACTCCGTAATCGTCTTCGTGCAGAACGATCAGATGGGAGGGGGGACCGCAGGGGTGCTTCGGCGAGGGCTGCGGGGTGCTTCGGCGAGGGCGCTTCGCAGGGGCAGGGGTGCTGGGTTTCCTCGACCCGGGGGAGCTCTGCAGGAGTGGGGTGCTTCAAGCAAGAATCCGGTGGAGTGCCGGCCGCTACGAGGGAGGGGGGAGGGGAGGTTTCGCAGGGGTACTTTGAGCAGGGAGCCGGTGGAGTACCGGCCATGGAGGAGAAGCAATGGAGGCTAAGCAGGGGGAGGGAGAGTGAGTGGCATTTATGGTAAATTTGATAGATAAAATGGGTACAATGTACAAGAAGATAACAGAATCCGGTTAATTTTAACGGCTAAATAGATGAGGGTTAACCACAGGGTCTATAGGATAAAGGTTAACAAGTTTACGGGGTCGAGGGAGGAATTACGATGTTTCAAAGGTCGTAGCGGTAATTACAAAAGATTCCAGGGTCTGCCGGGTAAAAATCCCAATATTGAAATTGAGTGTATAGTTCTGAGACTTTCGTATAAGTTACTCTCTTTTTTCGCTTAAGTTTGGGGATGAGCATGGACCGCGCCGTATAGGGCTTAGGCCCAAGCTCATTTAAAAAATCGAGCTCTGGGCCAAGTTGATCTCCGCTTAATTTTTTTGATCGGCCCAAGCAAGCCCATACCAGTTTTTATGGATCGGGCTTAGGCCGGGCCGACCCATATAATCAATGGCATTTTAAGATGTTCCCACTTCAGTGTGTTTGACTATGACCTAGGCCATTTGTAATAATCAAGAAATGGCCAAAAAAATGAATTAACCATCTTCACGAGTTAATGATAAAAACAAAACCTTTATAATAAGAACCTGGTATTGGATAAAAATTACAGAAAACTCCATTTTTTTACTACATCAACAATCCTGTTATACCTAAACTATCTGAATGGATTCGAAGAATCCATGTAGCCGACCCTACTTAATTGTGGGAAAAGGCTTTGTTGTTGTTGTTATCAACAATCATGTTATACCACTACAAAACAATCGAGCTATAGTGATGGTTTTTTCAAATTCCGTCACTAAATTAGCCGTTGTTGAATATATAACGACGATATTATTCGTTGCGAAATGATTTTTTGTACTCGAAATTAGCGATATCATATATGTCGTTATATCATTAGCAACGGTCCACATAACGACGCTTATCCGTTGCTATTTCTCAAACTTCTAATTAATCGTCGCTAAATTTTGAACTAAAAAAATAGCGACGATTAGTTGATATTTTGAAAAATAGCAACAGATAAACGTCGCTATATGGACCGTTGCTAATGATATAATTGCATATATGATATTCGTTGCTAATTTTGAGTACGAAAACTCATTTCGCAACAAATAATATCGTCATTATATATTTAACAACGGCTGATTTAAAGACGAATTTTGAAAAAACCGTCGCTATAGCTCAATTCTCACGTAGTGACCTAAATTAACCGTTTGTCATGTACTTTGAACTAAAGAGAGATCGCCAAGAATCCTATTCATACAAAAATGAGACTCCATAATAATCTTCTGTTGTTTAAACACGTCAAAATAATACAGGTTGACTGAACTGGAAAATCAAGATTAGGAATTTCGAACCCTCTGAAAGACGGATTAGCTTGTTTTAAAAGACGAAGTTGAACGATTTACCTATTCGATTCTTTCTCACCCTGGAAAAGCTCTCTGAGACGAGAAACAACGGGTCTCGATGTGCAGATATCATTGCACTGCAGTGCAATCAAACCATGACTATCTCATCAACAACATTGGATTTGCAATTAATATCTTGACTGGGGTGTCGAATGATCTGCAAGTATTCCTCTTTCTTTAGTATCATTAACAACTACTGCAAGGACTCAAGGATTAAATTCAAAATAGACTGGAAGTCTCTTGTATCTATCTATCTATCTATCTATCTATATATATATATATATATATATATATACACACACACACACACTGCTATGTGATGGCACAGATATGACCAGATTAATTTAGATTTTTGCAGGAAGAATGCAAGGACTCAAGGATTAAATTCAATATAGACTGGAAGTCTCTTGTATTCATCTGACAGTATCGGCAAATATATTATGGACATAAACGAACTCTACAGTCGGAGATATGGATGGGAAGGGTGAAATTTATCCGACATTATTACCCAGGCTGCAATCGCTGACATCATTCTCTGGGAAGATCGCGTTATGTAAATATTGCACAGCTTAATTCAGATACCAAGAATGCATCGTCGAGTATTATAGCAGTGAATCTTCAAGGAGGCTCTTACCCTTCATCTGCAGAATAATATGGCAGTGCGGTGGAAGTTACCACAGTGAGATCTCTCGATCGAAAGAAACTGTTCAGGTTTAGTGAAGCTGAATGGAAGGGATGACTCGGATGATGGATTCATGTATACAGTATACGATGATTGGAGAAGAAAATGGTCGGATGTGGCATATGGAGCAGGAGTACCGACTGGGCGTTAATTGCCCCGAAATTCCACCAATTTCAGGCGTCAAATAATGCAATTTAAAAAAATAAAAAAAGGATTAAAAATCGCCGTTGCCGGGGATCAAACCCGGGTCACCCACGTGACAGGCGGGAATACTCACCACTATACTACAACGACTGCTGGTTGCTTTGACCAAGTAAAAATGTATAGCAGTATATGTTTGTTCTATCATGAACAACACTTTTTTTTTTAAGCCTATTGATTCCCATTGGCACAGCACATATTTACCACACAAAAAAACACAGAAGTATTGTCAGTGGTATATATTGACTTCATCAAGTCACCGAGTAGACACTCAGTAACATAATCTGCATGCTCAAAGGAGGGACATCATCCATATCTCGATTAAGCCATTGCCTCGATAGATAGTGCGGTTTACAAGTGTTTATTTCATTCAATACTCTTCGAAATATCTCCTCAAGATGTCCATTCTTCCTTTCTAGAGCTCCATTTACTGCGACCTACTTGGACAAGTCAGTTCTCTAACTTTAATTTATTACAACGAAACTATTGGGAGACGGGCAACAAGCTGCGCCGTCAATCTCTTTTAATGTAAATACGAGAATTTCTGATGTAAGCGAGGGGTCTATCAGTGTATACTCCCTGCCATTATCCTCCTGTGGACTTCAAGCTTCCTTGCTATTACTCTGGTCTCTTTCTTTATTGCTCTCGTTGCATCTCTTGATGGTAAATACATACATCCAACCTACCTCAGAGGAGGGACGTACCTTCAATGATGGAGGTGCTGGTTTACCTGTATATATATGAGGGACGTACCTTATATCCTCCCTACCTCAGATGCTCATCTCTTTACTCTTCCCCTCTTCTAGGAACTTTGCAGCTTATTTATCCATGTGAACAGAACTGCGATTTTGATGGCACAAATATGGCTTTAGATTGTTTTAGATTCTTGCAGGTAGAATGAAATGGGCAGCAAGCGGGCTTCTGTAAAATAGGCTACACAACTTGTAGAGTTTGGACTTCGACAATACAGGCAAATATATATTTTGGGCATGAATGAAACTCTATGGTTAGTTATATGGATGGGAGTGGTTAAATGTATCCAACAAAGCTATCCATGAATGCTGCCAATCTGGGAAAACAGCACTATCTATCGACGAAAACACCGCACGGCTTAATCCAGATAAGGAGAATGCCCCTCCTTTAAACATGCATGCAGATTATGTTCTTGAGTGTCTACTCCGTGACTTTGATGACTTTGATGAAGCTAATAAAATACCACTGGCAATATTCCTCGGTGGTCTTTTTTTGTGGGAAATATATGCTGTGCAAATATGAATCAGTATACTTATCAAAATGTGTTGTGGCCAATATAAAAAAATCTATGTGTATTTATGAACTTCACATACGTCGGTCGTTGTAGTATAGTGGTGAGTATTCTTGCTTGTCACGCAGGTGACCCCGGTTCCATCCCCGGCAACGGCGATTTTATTATTCCTTTTATTATTTTTTCTAAATGCATTATTTTGACGCCTGAAATTGGTGGAATTTCCGGGCAATCAACACACATTCGACCATCTTTCTCCATTCATCATGTACAGAACTCCATCATCCCTTCAGTACAAATTCAGAGAGCGTCAACAGTTTCTATCAATAGAATGATCTGACTGGTAACTTTCACCACACTGCCATATTATTCCAGTGATGAATGGTAGATATCCAAACTGAGCCAAAATATTAGCAGTATCCAAGATGAACAATCAACTACTTTTTGCCTGTAGAAATCATCCTTAAGGACGTAAATGTTGGTTTTTACTTATGCTTAAGTACTGGCTATACTTGCGATGGAAAATGCTTATGGTTTTCATCAATGCACATTGACGATTAGAATTTATATGAGGGACAGAAATTCTTGAACTGTTTCATAATAAGCATGGTCTGATCAAACAACTTCATCCAGTTGTCAGAATTTTTCTTCCCACTTCCCACTGCCTGCAAATATTATCTGAATTAAAAATTCAACCGTTACAGTTATGCCATACGTTCTAAAGTATTCTATGGTGTCATCGATGGATTGTCCAATTTAATCACAAGGCTTACAGTTGGGGAGATGGCTTTTGATTAGATATACATGTATCGGAGTTTGATGGTCTTAACAGAGAGGAAAAATGGATTAAATGCCTTATTTGGAATCCATTGCTTCTCTTTGTCTAAACAGGAGAAGGGACTAATGCTGCTTTCTCATTAATATATTGATGGCGTCGGGCATGTCTCCATCATGAACATAAACACTTGCAGGGACCTATATATATTTCAAATGCTTCTCAAGGGGCCCATCAAGGAAACAATTTTGTCGAACCTTAAAATAGATAGAAAAGAAACAATAAGAAATTCATCTGTCTCTTTGTCTAAAATGTCTGACTCTTCCAACAACCCATATGAATAGTTATGTGATATTCTACATGACTATTCTGATGTTGGGAAAAAAACCAAAAAATGAAGAACCAACTAAAGTTTTCTGGACACTTCAGCAACTCCCTATAGAATAGTCAGACTATCGGCAATACTTTTAAAGAGATAAATACTGTAGATAAAGACATAATCGTTGATGCAATCATGACGTGATCATTTTATATTGAGATAGTTTATCTCAGGATAAAGCATCTTATCTCGAGAAATTGGGTGCGTATAAAGATGGATGTGCTTGTATAAGTTGGTATATTAATCTGGGATAGAAAACCACAAGTGGGTTTGATGTAAGAGTGATGAATGTGACTGGATGAGTAGAAAGATGTAATGTGATGGTTAATCGGTTGGTTACTTTAATGTGTATATAGCGATGTACAAATATATCCAAGTACTAGGTTGTGTGTTGTGAGGGTTGTGAATTAGGTGCATCTTTGTATATGGTTAATAAAACGCCACGGAGATTTTCTACAAATGATATCAGAGCCATGTTCTAAAGATTAATCTTTTCAGGTAAGATTTGTCCATCTTTGTTCTATATCAGTATTGCAGTGTCCATCCACTCCATAAAAAAGCCAAACATGCACAAGCGCATCTATTTGATAGACTTGTATCGAAACTTTAAGGACAAAACCTCTGAGAGGTTGTTGGTGGCAGCGATGTAATGCCACCAACATGTTAGAGAAATTGAGGATTAAGATCAAGAAAACAGTGTTTGTACTTAAGATGATGATCAAGGAGTTGATCAAGCACATTTGAGAAGCCATCGCTTCAAAAGAAGAGCAGGACACACTCGCCACGTTATAATTCCATGAAAATTATGTTCAACTATAGCTCTTGTAAAATGATATGATGGCTCTCAAGCAGGACAAATGACAATCAGACAATATCTTAAAAAGTCATGCTCACTCTCTTGTAAAATTTCATGGTTGGATCCAAAGTTCAAAATTAGTGAATAATGATGCATAGATTTAAATTTGCTCTCTAATAGCATATGATGCTGCTAGCAGATTTATGAAAAAAAATCTAGAAAAACACATCTAAATGTAATGCATCATATAATGAGTTACAGTGAAGGTATATATTTTGATAACAAACATAAGAAAGGAGTGCAATGCATAACAATTAACTGTAATGATGTGGATGGTATTGACAATCATGACACTTAGATGGCTGACTACTAGATATGTGCCCAGCCTTAGTTTCGGAACGATATCTTAGTTTAATTTGGGGATGATTTCCACTTTTTTCTATGACCTCTCTTTTGTTTTCAATCTGTTATTTTTGTTGTTAAATTTTGTTTTCATCGGGTGGATATGTCCCCCCTCCAGAGAATATCCTGAGCATGTATCACAGTTTTATCCTCAGTACTATCTCGTGTATATCGGGTAGATTTCTCTTAATGGTTTTTATCTTTTTCGAAAAAAAATCATATTTCTAAAATAAAAAAAAGTCTTTGAACATATAGAGATGGGAACAATTATGGATTGGCTAAGATCTTTGAGAAGGTTAAAGCAATGGATGTTGCCTTGCATGGTTGTCGATGATGCTCTTATTGTCGACCCTCTAGATCCGCGCAGGTAGAAAACAATATTTAGTGCCACACTGCGGGTCTTGATGTGGACCTCAAGTCAGCATGGAAACAGAAAAGATGAGTGGATTGGCTTAAGCTAGGTGATCACAACATCCATTTTTTCCATCTCTTTGCTAAGGCTCGTACAACAAAAAACTCTATGCAGGTCCTCCTTTGTGGGGATGGAAGGTTATTAACAAACCGACCATGGTGACGGAGGCTGCTGTGGAGTTCTTTGGGGGGCTCCTATACCCTGGTCTACCTCAATCCCTTTTGGCTTCGCCCCCTGCGTTGAAGATGGTACTTTCAGCTGTTGGTAGGGACTGGTTGCACCATTCATTCATGGAGGCAAAGAACCTCGAGGCATTGAGATTCATCCCCTCTTCCAAGGCCCCTAGGCATGATGGGTTCGATGGGGGATTTTTTCAAGCGACACTAGATGTTCCAGGGGGAAGCCATGCTAGAGAGGTGAACTAAACCTTCATGACACTGATCCCCAAAGTGTCCTCTACCAATGTGCTTTCATACTTCCGCCCCCCATCTCCTGTTGCAATGTGGCATACAAGATCTTTGCCAAGTTTCTGGCAACTCGCTTAGTTGTAGTGCTCTTGCTGCTTATTTCTCTTATCCAAACTGCCTTCATCAAGGGCCACTTCATTGACAACAGTTCGCGACTTGCTCAAGAACTTGTAGCGGGTTTCGAAAGAAAGGTAGCCATTATGCGTTCTTGCCTTAAGATTGAACTTTCCCAGGCCTTTGACTCTATAGAATACTTTTATCTTGAAGTGCCTGGAAACAATGGGGTCTGGTATGCGATGACTCTCATGGATCACTAAATTGCTTTCCTATGTCTCTCATGGTCAATGGCTCCCTCATGGTTTTTTCCGAGACGCCAGTGGGTTACACTAAGGAGACCCTCTAAGCCTTATATATGTGGCTCATGGGTCTCTCAAATCCACGAATGAAGGCACTTTCCTTCCCCCACCCATACCGATGATATGCTCTTCTTTTGCAATGCATCATCCACTTCTTTGTTGGCGGTCAAAGAACTGGCGGATGATTTTCTTGACATCTTTGACTTTCGATGAATGCTTGTAAGAGCAAGCACTTTCGACCCAAGTGCTCTCCTGATGATTTTGGGACTTTTCTTCTGCTTGCTATGCTATGGAACTCCCTGCCTGGTACCTATCTAGGGTTGTCTCTTGCTTCTTCTTACAGTCGTGGCTCAGCAACACGTCTTTTAGAGGACATGGTTAGAACCTTGCTTTTTGCTAGAAAGCAAAGGCCCTATCTATGGACCACCAATTGTAACTCTTGAGGTCGGCGGTCCCTAGCATGGTGCTCTATGAGAAGCTGGCACCATCATCCCTCTACGCACTACACGTAGGGTATATATGCTTTGTGCGGATTTTCTGTGGGATTACGGGTGTCATGTGATTGCTTGAGACTCAATTTTTGCCTCCCAAAGGCGAAGTGGGTATGCGGCTGCATTTGGTATCCACCATCAGCGTAGTAGTAATTATTTCGCGGGCCTGAAGGATTTTAGCATGTGACTCCTCCATTCGGGCATGCTGCATGCGCGTCAAATACTTGCACTCTGGCTCCTTCGGGGAGGTGAAGTATGCTGCGTAGACGATACCTATGTGGAAATTTACAATTTCCTCTCATGATCTTCTACATGGGCAATTGGCAGCTTTGGCTCTCCTTTTGTGTGGCTCTCAGTGGGAGTTGCTGCTCATTTGCGTATGCTCGTGATCTTGTTTGACCTTGGAGACCTCGGGTACCATGGATGCATGAAGTTTGGGTTAAGGGGGTGCCCTCGAAGCACTCTAGCATTCTTTTACAAAGCTATACTAAACCACCTACCTATTGCAGACAAGCTCTCTAGACATGGGATCGTGGCTCATGCTACTTGATATCTTTGTCACAACGATTTGGAATTAGGGAGTGGATCTTCTTCGAGTGTTCCTTCCTATTCGAAGCATGGTCAATAGCTTGTTTTGCGCTAGGACTTATGGTACATGTGTGTCTTCCCCTTGCAAATACATTGGCATGGATCAAAGGCTGCAATTGTGCGTCGATCTGGCAATAATTTTGCATTGCACTCGTAGCGACAGTTTGAGAGATTTGGAGAGAGAGAGAGAATTTTGCATTGCACTCGTAGCGACAGTTTGAGAGATTTGGAGAGAGAGAGGGAGGAGGGGGAGGAAGAGGAATGGGTAATGAGCTAAGGGCAGGTTCACTAAGGTCGTGATTATTGCAAACAATGTGGTGGTAGAAACCCGTCTCCTTAGAAGTTAACTTTGGACCCGGATTTTTGTGACCCTGAGTCCCATCTAAACTTTTGTTTTTTGATATTACTTTTTTTCACCTTTGTAACTATGTGCCTCTTATTTTTGTACATTTACTTACTCATTTAGCAATACATGGAAAACTTGCCAATAAAATTAGGGATTTTATCACTTGTGCCCCTCCGAGATATCGCAATATCAGTTATGCCCCTATCTTTTTGATAATATCAGTTGTGCCCCTCACTTCTTTCTCCATCATCAGTTGTGCCCTTCCGTCAGATTGACCGTCAATGAGTTGACTTAACCATGGTTTTTTCAAACCTTGGTGCAGTTAAGAGGGGTATTATTGTCCAGATTCCTCTTCTTCCTCCTCTTCCCCCATCCTCTTCTTCCTCCTCCAACCTCCTCCTCCCTCTCTGCCCGGAACTCCTCCCCCAGCCCCCTGCCCCGAGCTCCGCTCCAGCCTCCCTCCGCCCCGACCTCCCCCTGCCCCCCCGCCTTCCCCAGCCTCCCTCCGTCGCGACCTCTCCTCGCCCCCGCTACGAGCTTCGCCCCAGCCTTCCTCCCCTCGGCCCCCTGCTTCCAACTCCGCCCCAGCCTCCCTCCCCCCGGCCCCCTGCCCCCTACCCCGAGCTCCGCACTAGCCTCCCTCCGCCCTGACCTCCCCTGCCCCGGCGGCAACCTGGGCACGGGGGGCGGCGGGGGTGGAAGGGGGAGGACTCGGACTGGGGCGGAGGGGCGGCAGGGGTGTGGAGGCACCCGACGACGGGCTAGGTCTACCACCGACTGCGGAGGAGGAGCGGGAGAGTGAAGGTGTATTGGGTGGATTCTGGGGCTTTGAGGAGGAGATCTCCAACTGTTACGACGGTTTGGATCTCGGATTTGAGCGTGTGGAGTTGGTGCAGGAAGAAGGGGTGGTTTTCGACGATGGGTTGTGTGAGGACTTCGGTTATGCGGCGATGTTGTTGCCGACGGATCTGTGGCGACAGGAGGGGCTGCCGGTTCTTTGAGCCGTGGTGGTTCGGCGCTTTTGTAGGGATTTGTTTCTGATTACAGCGGAGTTGTGTAAATTTCTGGAAAGGCAGATGGATGATTTGGGGAAATTTCTAGCAGGGGATAAAAACCACCAGTGATTGGATAAAAACCAAACCAATCAGTGTGGAACCGCTTCTCCACATTCTCGCTCTTAACAAATAGTCGAGTCAATCCGAATTGGAGTCCATGTAAATCACGTCCGATCGTACAATTGAAGATAGAGATAAGAAAACACGCTTGATGGTCCAGTTCACTGACACATCAAATAAAATAGACCCTTGATTGGGTTACCATCATCTTCCAGGCTCGATGCTCATCCTTCTGTAATTAGCGAGAGAATTTTGTTTCAATTTTTAGAGATGATAACTAATATATAAAATAATATTAAATTTCTAGCAGGGGGCCGGTGCCGGCACAGGGAGGAGGTGCGGGAGGAGGAGGGGGGAGCAGGGGGCGGCGCCGGGGAGGGGATGGGAGCTCGGGGCGGAGCTGGGCGGTGCGGGGCAGGGGCAGGGGCGGAGAGGGAGGAGGAGGAGGTTGGAGGAGGAGGAGGAAGAGGATGGGGAAGAGGAGGAAGAAGAGGAGGATGAAGAAGAGGGTATATAATGACCAAATAACCTTTTTTTAAGAAATTAATTCCGCTTATGTCCTCAAAGTTAACGTCCGTTTGCACTGTGGATGGACGGTCACTAACCCGAGGGGTACAAGTGATAAAATAGCAAGAAGTGAGGGGCACAAATGATATTACCAAAAAGATAGGGGCATAACTGATATTGCGATATCTCGGAGGGGCACAAGTGATAAAATCCCATAAAATTATGCATTGGCTGACCCCTGAGGGAAATATGGTGATTAAATAGGGATTGAAGCCCCACCACAACCGCAAAGATGAGATCCATCGGTCAACATCGAGCGGAGGTTGGGGCCCACCCGCCACGTGCTTCCCTCCCTCTGCATTCAAAACCTCTTCCCCTCCACGCGTTTGCTTATGTTGGTCTGCGCACCCACCGTATCTCACACATTTTTTTTTCGAATTCGCACCACACGTCTCGAGAGCAGATATGGTGGGACCCAGTCCTTGGAGGGTCACATCCTTGCAGTCGTTATTTCTGGACTTACTTCATAAATACCCCTCAATTCTATAGAAAGTCACATTTACTTCCTTATTTATATTATATATAAATTACACGATGGAATTCAATCCACACATCTGTAATTTCGCCAAATAACCGCACCACGAGGACGTCGCTGAGAAAGCCCATGCGATGACAAGGCTAAAATCGCAAAAAGCCCAAACGATACAAAAGAAACAACACAACAGGTGGGTCTTGGATTAGATATAGAACAAAAAGAACGCCCGGGCCGGACTGGACCGGATCGGAATGGAGCCCTCGAGCCAAAGATAAAGCGCATCCACCTGAGCCGAGCTTGAGGGAAGCGCGAGCCATGAGGTGGTGATGGACGTGGTCCCAGCGGCAACAAGTCGACCTCCCTCCCCTCCCACCGACGAGAACAAGAGCGGCATCGAGGTGCTCTCGGACGAGGTGCTCTTGCGCATCCTGGGGCTCCTCCCCTCCTCCGCCCACACCGCCATCTCCCTCGTCTCCAAGCGCTTCCTCCGTCTCCTCGGCCTCCTCCGCCGCTCCCTCACCCTCCTCCGCCTCCCCTCCTTCCTCTCCCTCCGCATCCCCTCCCGCTTCCCCCTCCTCCTCGACCTCCACCTCGTCCCCTCCCTCCTCCACTCCCCCGACCACACACCGCTCCTCCTCTCCCGCGCTGCCCTCTCCCTCCCCCTCGACCCCCACCTCCCCCCGCTCTCCGACCCCCGCTTCCTCACCTCCGACCCTGCCCTCATCGCCGTCGCCCGCCACTACCCCAACCTCCGCCGCCTCTCCATCCCCGCCACCGCCTCCGCCTCTGCCCTCCTCGACCTCGCCCACTCCTGCCCCACCCTCCAGGACCTCGAGATCCACCGCTGCACTGATGCCTCCCTCCGCCCCGTCTCCGCCTTCCGCAACCTCCAGATCCTCCGCCTCGTCGCTGCCCTTCCCGGCCTATACCCCGCCGAGCCCCCCGGCGTCACCGACGTCGGCCTCACCATCCTCGCGCACGCCTGTGGGAGGCTCGTCCGCCTCGACCTTTCCGCCTGCGAGGGCAGCTACGATGGCGTCAGCGCGGTCGGCCGCTGCTGCCCCATGCTCGAGGAGCTCGTGCTCTGCGACCACCGCATGGACGCCGGTTGGCTCGCCGGTCTACAATTCTGTGGGAACCTCAAGACGCTGCGCCTCGTTGGCTGCCGGAATCTGGATGAGGATCCCGGGCCCGAGGAGCACCTGGGCTCGTGCATGGCGATCGAGAAGCTGCACCTCCAGAGGTGCCACCTGAGGGATAAGAGGAGCCTGAATGCGCTCTTCGTCGTGTGCGCTGGTGTTCGGGACTTGGTGTTTCAGGATTGCTGGGGGCTTGATGATGACATGTTTAGCGTCACCGGAACTTGCAGGTAATCAAAACTTGCTAGTTACGAATCTTGAATATTTAATTTATGCTGTCGCGGCAACATCTGTATATGTTATTTTTTTTGAGTAAATGTATATGTTATTTATTAGTATACCAAGTTTGAATATTTCTTGTATATTGCATAAAATTATCGGTTCGTGTTGAAATATTACTTATCTTTTATTTATACCAAAGAGGGGGATATATGTCAAGGTGTCCACTCCAAATATATTTAAAAGATAAGAGATTACGGAGAGACTTCCAATATCCGGGACTCGAGAAGAGATCTAGGCTGGAAGATTACATTTTCGCAATAAAAGTGCTAAGATGAAAGAGAGTGCCATTTCTACCCAACCAAATAGTCCATATTGATGCTAGTGGCCGAAGGATTTCTACCCATATGAAAGTTGAGATATTACTAATCTTTTATATTGTTTATGTATTTTATATTTTCTTTTGCCTTCTTATAATTTGCCTAACCGGTTTCTTTCCTACATAAGAGAACCATATGGTCCTCAGTAATGAAATTTATTCTTTCATCTCCACATTATATCAGAGCGACGGTCCTAGAACGAAGCCCTAACCTAGATCCCTCTTCCCAGCACAAGCCCTCAACGCCTCCACCGCAACATCGCGGCACTCATCATCGTCGTCGTGTGTAGCAACATCGTCGCCACCGTCAGCGCGCATCAACAATGTCGGTGATGCCTCCATGCTGCCCCATTGCGCCTCTGCACCCCTTTGTGGTGATCCTCCTTATTGCATCGCTAGGATCCCCTTGCGCAGCTACAATTGTCTAATTTGACCCTAAATCGGTCGGATTCTGATCGAAAAACGCAATTTCAGACCCTATAAATTGTATTTTTTGACCCTAGTGCGTCGAGAGGATTTACGAGGATGGTTGTATGAGTCTACACGTACAACCAATCATCCATATGATCATGTAAACTCGCTCATATAGGTCTACTCCCCGGTAGAGTTCTGTTTTCAGCTGTTTTTTTATCATGTTAGAGAATAAGGGTGATATATTTTTTTCGTTCGGTGCCTTAAAGCGTCCAACTCCCATCATAGAGATGGATGTGACCAACTATGAGTTGTGATCTATGCAGTTTCTCACTCTCATGCTGTGCAATAACAAGGAGCACATCCTGACAGAGCCAACAGATAAGACTGGGGTCAGTGCTTCTTGGAAGCAAGATGACGCGTATGCACATATTTGGCTCTTCTGGACCCTCACCACGGAGATCGCTAATGATATTGTGAATCAGTCCACCGCCAAGGCAATGTGGGACATTCTGGCATCCACCTATGCCCAAGCGAAGAATGAGGCCAAGATTCTTTAGCTTCAGTTCGATATCTACAGGGCCAAGCAAAATGGTTGTCCTCTGCTCTTGTTCTACTCTTCATCCCGTGGCATGTTCGAGAAGTTCTGTAGCTTCGTGCTTATTACGACATTTACGGAGCAACAGATGACATACATGAACTCCACGATGGTTGTAGTTTTCTTAGCTGCTCTAGATCCACAATATGATGCTGCACGTACACAACTTCTCACTGGAGCTACCATACGTCCCATGGAGGAGGCATATAGCTGTCTCAGCAGGCTTCTCATGCCTCCTACTGTCACTCCTCATCCCTCTTCGTCGATGGTCACTTTTCGTGGTAGATGAGGGGCGTCCCAATTAAGAGGACAGACCCCTCGTGACAGAGGTTGTGGATGTCAGCATGGCCCTTGCACATACTATTGTCGGCCAGGACACGTAGGGGATACATGCTACTAGAAGCGTGTATATCCTGCGTCTGCTCGCGTGGTAGAACAGATTGAGCCGTCAGCGACTTTAGCGTCACATGTAGATCCTCGCCTAGATGATATTGTCTCTCGTATACGAGAGATCATGTCTCCTGTTGTAGACACTACCGCCACTGATATCGCAGCTGCAGCAAGAGCCTCTTCGAGCTCCTCAGATATCGCTTACGCTTTTATTGGTAGTAACGGTGCAGATATGACAGAGTGGATTATGGACTCGGGTACTTCCTGCCATCTGTGTGGAGACAGAGCTCAACTGAGGTCCTACAAGACCATACCTTATGGTAGATGGGTTGTCATTGCTAATGGGGTCTGCCTACCCATCGCGGGATAGGGGGAGGTGCATCTGACACCGTCCATGTACCTTCAGAATGTTTTATATGCTTGTGACTTTCAGATGAATTTACTATCCACTAGTCAGATTACTAAAAATATGCATTGTTGTGCCTTTTTTTACCATTCGTCCCTTGTGTTTCAAGACATACTCACCGGTAGGGTGATTGGATGTGGCTGCGAGCAACGGAGGCTCTACAGACTGGTACAACCTACTCATGTCGGTGTCTCTACTATACCTATTGGACCGGTTTCACCATATCTGTGGCACGTTCGTTTTGGTCTCCTTCCTTTGCAGAAGTTATGTCATGTTCTCTCACAAATTTCCTCAAGATCTTCCTTCCAGTGTGAAGCATGCCAACTTGAGAAGCATCACCATTCCTCCTTTCCATCTCGTCAAAGTCGGAGCAGTTCTCAGTTGTTTGAGCTCTTCCATTTAGATATCTAGGACCCTAGTCATGTCCCTTATCACCAAGGACACCGTTTTTATTTAGTCGACGTCGATGATTTTTCTAGACTTTTTAGGTATTTTTTGTGAAGAATAAGTTGGTCTGCAGAACCTATGTCATGTTCTCTCACAAATTTCCACAATATCTTCCTTCCAGTGTGAAGCATGCCAACTTAAGAAGCATCACCATTCCTCCTTTCCATCTTGTCAAAGTCGAAGCAGTTCTTAGTTGTTTGAGCTCTTCCATTTAGAAATCTGAGACCCTAGTTGTGTCCCTAATCACCAGGGACACCGTTTTTATTCGGTCGACGTCGATGATTTTTCTAGACTTTATTGGGTATTTTTTGTGAAGAATAAGTTGGTTGGGTTTGTTATCGACTCTTTTATTAATGAGAAAAAGAATAAATCTTTTATTAATAAAAGTTGATGTAGCTCCGATCGAGGATAAGATCCGAGAAATTGTTATGGTGGTTTTGCCGTTTAAAAAGGAGGTCAATTGATGCACCGATTAGGAGATGCGAGTTTTGGGATGTTGAGCCGGCTAAAAAGAGCGCAATGAAGATCCAAGAAGTGTTGGAATGAGACTTTACGAAGGGATCTTAATTTTTTAGATCTAAGCCCGAGAATTACCCAAGATAGATCTGAATGGAGGCAAAGAATCCATGTAGCCGACCCTACTTAATGTGGGAAAAGGCTTTGTTGTTGTTTTAATGTCAAATATCTTCATTCCAATAATGCCTTAGAGTTCTGCACCATGCATATTTCTAAGTGTCTTAGATCTCTTGGCATTGTTTACTAGACCTCATGTGCTTATACATCCCAGTAAAACGGTATTGCCGAGCGTAAACACCGTCACTTACTTGATGTGACCAGAACCTTGTTGATCCAGAGCCGTGCCTCTCATGCTTACTAGGATGATGCGGTCCTCACTGTATGCTACCTAGTAAATCGCATGCCCTCATCTATGTTGGGAGAGAAGATTCATTTTTCGATTGTATTTCCCGAGAAGGATCTTTTCTCCCTTACACCTTATATGTTTGGTTCGATTGCTTTTATTCATAATTTCTCTCCAGGTCGTGACAAGCTCTTACTTGGGTTATGCGGTCCTCATCGTATGCTACCTAGTAAACCGCATGCCCTCGTATATGTTGGGAGAGAAGATTCCTTTCTCGATTGCAATTCCCGAGAAGGATCTATTCTCTCTTACAGCTCATGTGATTGGTTTGGTTTTATTCATGATTTCTCTCCAGGTCGTGACAAGTTCTCTCCTAGAGCTGTCAAGCATGTTTTTGACTCTCATACCCAGAAGGGGTACCGTTGCTTTGATCCACTTAGGCAGAAATACTTTATCGGTGCTGACATTACCTTCTTTGAGTTTGTCATGTATTTTTCTCTTGCAGGTGACAGACTAGCCCCATCAGACTCTGATGCTGAGATCTATATGCCTCCACCTCCTATTGTCATACCACCTCCTCCATCTAATCCTGCTCTACCACCGCCTCTACCACCACCACATACACCTACTCCTACTCCTCCACATGTTCATGTGGCTGCCCCTGGACCACCACCTACCATGACTCGATTTTTGCCACGTGTGTTTACTCGCAGGTCTCCTTTGTTCTCCATGCTCGCTCACAGGTCTTGCTCATCATCCAGCACACTTTAGGTATGTAATGAGCACATTGTTTCTACTGATGGCACTACTGAGTTGTCTGTGCAGCTGAATCCCATACAAGATGAGCAGGTGCCCTCTCAAGAGGGGAACTTACAGGTTCAGGACTTGGCAAATGATCTTGATGTGTTGATTGCTCTGTAAAAGCAGAGATGTACATGTGCTACTTATCCTCTTGCATCCCAGGTTTCCTTGTGTAGATTGTCATATGCTTTCAGGAGGTTTACCTTGGCACTATCAGCCGTGGAGATACCACGGACATATCAGGATGCTTCTCAAGACAGTCAGTGGCAGTTAGCCATAGAGGAGGAGATAACCACTCTACAGTCGCATGGTACTTGGAGTCTTGTTTTTGCTCCAGTTGGCACATTCGTTGTTGGGTGCTAGTAGGTATTTACTGTGAAGCACCACACATATAGCAGCGTGGATCGCTATTAGGCGAGACTTGTGGCATGTGGGTTCACTCAGACATATGGGGTGGACTATCAGGATACTTTTTCTCCAGTTATCATACATTATACTCTGTGTATCCTTCTTGTTGTTGATGTGATGCGTGATTGGCCCATTTACCAGTTTGATGTGAAGAATGCCTTCTTATATGGATATCTAAATGAGGAGATCTAATGCAGTAGCCACCTGGATTTTTTATTGAGGGGGGTGTCAGGAAGTTTGCAAGCTGCACAAGGCCATCTATGGCCTTAAGTAGAGTCCTGGAGCATGGCTCCAGGAGCTCTCGAACTTGATAGAGCAACATGGGTTTGTGCGATCAACTGTCGATCAAACAAATACAGGACCCGGAGAGGTAATGTTGTCATTCTTGTTTATTACATGGGATGATGAGCAGGGCATTCAGGTTGTCAAGGACTTCTTAGGTTAGCAGTTTATGACCAAGGACCTTGGTAGTTTACATTACTTCATTGGACTAGATTTTATTAGGAACCATCGAGGTCTTGTGATAACCCAGAGGAAGTACGTTACAGATTTTCTTTCAGACACATGCTTGGCAGATTGCAGACCTGCCACTACTCCTATGGACTTGAGCTTGAAGCTCTATGATGGTGACACTGAGGAGGACAACAAGAGGAGGTACATGGAGATTGTTGGCAAGCTCCTATATGTGACTAGTACCAGGCCAGACGTATCCTTTGTCGTGAGCAGTGTTCACGAAATCGGCCGCACGGGCCGCATATGCAGCCGCATATGCCCGTGC
Organism: Ottelia alismoides; assembly: GCA_037367405.1. Taxonomy (NCBI): domain Eukaryota; kingdom Viridiplantae; phylum Streptophyta; class Magnoliopsida; order Alismatales; family Hydrocharitaceae; genus Ottelia; species Ottelia alismoides. The sequence continues at coordinate 303,019 of JAZKJV010004949.1, read as the reverse complement.
GGCATGCAGACTGCACCGATTTCATGAATCAGTGCATTATGCGCCCTTCCCGCATATGCGGCCCGCATATGCCACGCATATGCTCCGCATATCCCGCATATGCCCCGCATACTGCTCCAGGAGCTCCAACTTTTCAATCTTCTCATTCAGGTCCTTAATTTCGTAGCTATGCCTCTTCCTTCATTCAATTGTAAGATATGACATGCATTTCTATACAATTGCAATGAATTATACCATTATGTATATGCAAAGTTTTATGTTTTTCTCATGTATTGTTTTCACAAGTATATGCAATGTACAAATATATTTTTATATGCTGATTGAGGTTTTGCTCATGTAGTGCATGTATGTGTATTGTAGTTTTGTTATTACGAATCATCTAATGTGTGAAGTTTTTATGGTAAATGTTTGTTGTGATTAAATATGAGGCAATTAAAAGCATATACACACACACACATCTAACATGAATCGTTTTTCTTAGATCTTCTTTAATTACACTCAGATACATAAATTCAGTGGTAATGTTATTCATAGATATCTATTTATTTTTAAATTAAAAATTAGAAAACCACGTAGAACCGCATATACCCCGCATATGCCCCCGCATACCGCTTATTCAGTATTCGGTGACCAGTCCGAACGCATACGCATACCGCTTTCCTGAACCTTGGTCGTGAGCAAAGTGAGTCAGTTCATTGAGCAACCTAGACAGCAGGTACATATGCATGCGGTCCATATGATTCTGAGGTATTTGAAGACATCGCCTAGTAGGGGTCTTCTTTTAAGCAAAGATACATCTCTTTCAGTTACAGCATGTGCAGATGCAGATTATGATGGTTGTCCAAAGGTGGAGATGCAGATTATGCTGGATGTCCAAAGGATAGGAAGTCTACCTCAGGCTTCGCAGTATTCATTGGAATTCCCCGGTTTCATGGAAGAGCAAGAAGCGGATTATGATTGCTAGATCGAGTGTTGAGTCAGAATACAGGGCCATGGTGCATGCTAGCACAGAGATGATGTGGGTCAGATATGTTATTACTGACTTGACTATTGAGGTGCCTCTTCTCGTGCACCTCCAATGTGACAATCAAGCTGCTCTTTTCGTTGCAAACAATATTGCCTTCCATGAAAGGACCAAGCACATAGAGCTGGACTGTTGCTACACCAGTGACATGATACTTAAGGTTATTATCGCCACTACTCACGTCAGCTCTGGAGACCAGACAATAGATGTTCTTACTAAGGCCCTAGTCAGAGGGCCTTACTAGAGATGTTGTTCCAAGCTGAGCCTGATCGATATCTACGCTCCAACATGAGGGGGAGTGTTGAGATATTACTTATATTTCATATTGTTTATACATTTTCTTTTCCTTTTGTCTTCTTCTTGTAATTTGTCCAACTGATTTTTCTCCTATATAAGTGAACCCTAGGACCTCTCAGTAATGAAATTTATTCTTTATCTCCACAGTTCGGGTTTAGAATTTCAGTTATTTCATCTTGCATTGTGGCAAAAAGGAGTAGTTTTTGCAATTGTGGAGAGATTGACAAATCGAAATACTACACACGATACTAGAAGTTCTACCTTGTATCATATGACATGGTTCATCGTATCAGTACTTGAAAAACATTTTTTTTTTACATTTCTAGGACTGTTGGCTTTTGAAGATAGAGTTTTGATCTTGCGATGTGAATGTTACTTCTGCATAAGTTATATTTAATCCTTCCCAAGATTAAGCTCTGTGCAACAACGAATTTCCTTTAGGTAACGATTCCCGGCAGTCAAAATGATATCGAATATGACACATTGTCAAGGTCCTCTTCTTTGCATCTTTACACAATAGGTTTTGCAATATACCCGAAATATTGGTGTGGAGTGGAAGCCTTCCAAAACAATAAAAGACAACCATATGAGGTATAAAAGGATTTGAATGGTTTCTTGATGTAGCAAAAACTTTGACATGTGTAATTTGAAAATCGTAATGTAATTCTTTTTAAGTGTGTGAGCAAGGTTCGAAATCTCGATTTCAATTTCGTTTCGGTACTCTTCAAAACCGAAATTTCGGTAAAATTTTGGGAAATTTCGGGAAATTTCGACTGTTTTGGTGGAAATGTTGGAAATGGCTCAAAAAGCCATTTTTCGATCATTTTTTCGCAAATTAAGATTTTTCAAGTTATTACAATGCTAAATAAATTAAAAATACACACTTATATCACACATATTACTCATATATGCCTCTTATATCAGTCATATCAGTCAAATCGATGTTAATGTTGATTCTTGACTGATACATACTGGAAATTGATATCATCCAATCCAAATTCTTAAAACAATAATAGCTTACAAATGCACACTTATATCACACATATCTCTCATCCATACGCCTTATATCACACCATATCGGTCATATCAGACATATTGTTGAGCTGACTGATAGATACTGGAAATGGAAATCGAAATAATTAAGTTAACAACACTTAGAAAACATCTTTTGTTCGTAAAACTAGACGAGCATTTGATTCTAAAAAGTAGATAATGATTAATTAGACAGTGTTTCATTCATATAAATAACTGTCGTGAACATAGTTCTAATGAATTGCAGAATTAATTATAGACTTATAGTAATGATGCATCTATTTTACGAAGATAAATGACAAACGAATGAAATGAACAAGCTATATCGAATATATAAAAGCTATAGAGTTGTTTCATCTCCATTGATTAAACCCAAAGGGGGAGGAAGCTCGCCAAGTTGAAGAATTGTCGTATGTACCCCTCCTGTTGCACCATACCCTACCAGACGGGGGTCTCGCTGCGGGGGTGCGGGGGCAGCGCCCTCGACCTGAAATAAAATATATAAATCATTATGTGTTTTAATATTGGGAATAGGTAAATAAGTCGTAAAATCAAGCTCACATAGATAATATCGTTGATATACATAGGTATCGACGAAATTTCGCCGATATCGGTTGAAATCCGGGAAATTTTGTACTGGAAACCATGAATTTCAACCGAAATGGGTCGACATGTCAACCCATCTCGGTCGAAATCCGGGAAGTCGATATATATAGGAGTTTCGATACCCATGACCTATCGATATCGAAATTTCGCCGAAATTTCACCGAAATTTCAACTCAGGTGTGAGACAAGTTGATGCAAAATAAGAAATCGACGTCGACGAAAATAATAAATCTTTTGGTGGATTTTTGGTAGAAGAAAATAGAGGAGTTGAGAAGAAGAACTCGTCGGGAATATGAGAGGTTGAGGGAGAAGAACGCGGAGATCGCGAGGGGAGAGAGGGAGATAGAGGGAGATAAATCTCAAATTTTCATTAATACTTGAATGATTAAAAACATTGGACCCTCATCCCTTATATAGGAGGGATGATATTACAAAAATAGAAACTAATTTAAATTGACAACCAATTTTCCTAAACTGACTCTAACTAATTTAATATTCAAAATCGACAACTATTTGATTGAGATCACATGCAATCTCAATTATTTAATTAGAGATACGATGATTAAAAAAACGTAAATAAAATTGACCACTAAATTAATTAAAAATTCGGCCCTATAATTTGAGGTCACGCTGCATCACAAGTGGATCTATCCCTCAATCTCGTTTGGAAGAAAGGAGTTTCTTTGTTCCTCTTAATTAGCCATGAGCGAGCAAGATAAACCTTGATTAAGCATGTAAGAAGAGTAACTTCTGATCTTGCACGCAACTGAAGGCTTCTTTATATTATATAAAGTACACTTTGGTTTCATGGATGTAGAGTTTTGTGAAGTGCTTATAATGTACACCTTGGTCAAGGGAATACAATGTTGGGAAATGCTTCAAACTGAAGCAATCATTGGTTTGGGAAATTTAAAGAGTATTATGAGGTGCTCAAGATTTTATAATGTACACGTCTGATCCTGGGAATTTAATATTAGGAAATTAGTAGGAATGAATGAATCCTAACATAATGATTGGCAGTCATACTGTCTCATTAACCTGGGATTCCCTGGTGTTAGAATTACCCCTATAGTTTTCTGAATTATCTTATAGTTGCAAAAACAGTATGGCTAGTTTGCTATATTATTTTATTTTCTGGTGCGCGTTTTACAAGAGGGGAGGGGTTGGTTATGGCCATGGCAAACTGAGGACAAATAGAGCAAAAATGCTTGAGCCTTTAAGAAAGCAAAACTTGAATATAATGGAAATCAAGTTTCGTTTTAGAAGCATGCTTATTGTTATGAATTTACATCTGTTCTGGGTATGGAATTGTCAAAATGAACAAAGGAGCATAAATATTACATACTTTCCCTGAGCTGGATTGATGCAATCTCATGCTACAATGTGGAAATCGTATATCTGAATTTATCTTGTTATGACTTTGCATAATTGTTTGGCCAGTGACACATGATGGCGATTTATTTACTGAAATTGGAAAAAAAATCACATTGTTTTGTCAGCTTTAAAGAACCTCAGGGGAAAGAACAGCTTGTGCAAGTTTTTGTCCTTTTTTTCTTGCTGGTTATCATGTTCCTAAGGATCACTTTTAAGGATTAGCCCCCTTCCACGTTGATAGTTACTGGAATATGTGTAACCTCCTCTATCCTCTAAATATCCATTTACAGAACAGAAGATGAGATAGAGTTGCCCGGGTCCTGAGTCTGGTTAGTTGAAGTGGAATATTTTATCTCTTCACATGCATCTTGAAATGTTGGCTGGTGGATCTTTTGGCGAATGATAGATTTCCCTTTAAGCCGGAATGTTGCCATTTAGGAAGAGAGCAGCTGACATTTTTCTCTCTCGATTGCATAGACCAATAATGCCTGTCTTTGATGGCAGTGACATTCATTAAAAAGAAAACCGATTATTGTACATTTTTTCGTGTAAGAAATGAAATAATTTCCTAATTCATTGTGTTTTTTCCTGCAGGAGGGTGAATTTCCTATGCTTAGAGGGATGCTCTTTGTTGACGACCGCAGGTCTGGAGTCTGTAATCACATCGATGATGGAACTTCAGAGTCTATCGGTGGTCTCATGCAAAAGCATGAAGGATATGGATATCTCCCCTGCTCTTTCCAGCCTCTTCGCTATGCTCAAGGAACTGAAATGGAGACCAGATTCGCGGACTGTCCTCTTGGAGGGCCTTAGGGGATCCGGAATGTGGAAAAAAGGAGGCAGGCTTTTTAAGAGGACATGAGTGAGGGGACTGCACACCTTATAGGAACCATGAGTCGCCGATCAGGGCACTCCCTCTGCCCGTCGTCATATTGCCAAGTACGACAATGAGGAAATGAGCTATTACTTAATAGCATTTATGCTTTTTAATCCTCCCTCATCTCTGCTTAAGTTAGTTAGTTGCTGCCATTTATTGTTAGTTTCCTACCAAGTATAATGTTCATGTACCATAACTTTAAAAGTTTTGTTAGTAATTGTTAGGAAAGAGGATCGATTGCATTTGGATGTGCTTACAGAATGGATCTCTACCCCCATCATTTCATACACTGGAAGCGGACGTGCGCAAGAGGAAAGCTTTATCGTGCAAAGACGGTATACCAAGATGAGATGAATACCGAGATTAACATGCAATGGAGAACATACTAAAGAGTGGGATGAATTCCTAACAGAGGGCCGCTTCGATATTGATGGCGTACGATGACGGTCCAGCCGTGTCTTTGCTGTCGAAGTTGATGGCTTTCGTGCATGTACAAGAGAGAGATAAGGGACAAGGAGATACGTGCTTCTTATCTTTCATCCTTGTTTAGTTGGTTTGAAAGATAATGAAATAATTACTATGAATGATCACCTTATTAAGGAAAATAGTTTGATTGGAGGTGCTGGCTTTGAGTGGGAAACTGGTTGCAGAATGGGGCAAACTGTTTTTTGTGTTTATCTGAATTGTGGAGGTAAACATCGAGATAAAATTGTTTCTGTTTGTCTAAAAAGAAAGGTTAATGTCGTAGCCAAGTTTGAGGAAATATTTGTTATATTTTGTAAGGAACATGGTTGATTTAATATTATTATTTTTGGAAGAAAGGATGATTTTTTTATTGGTTATTTTCTCTGATCATACAAATTTAAGAACATGTTAACATTCCAATATCACAAGTCTCAAAATCATGTCCTTCTCAGCCGAAGCATCGAAGAGCATACAAGGCTATGTGCGCACCTGAGGATCTCAGAGATGATGACAGAGTTTATGAAGGTAGGAGAGGGGTTGAGGGAGGAGATGCGGCAGACCAGATCGTGATGAAGGACTGTGTAGTTGCATCAGTTGTGCAGGAGATCTTCCTGGAAGGTCAGCTCAGTCGAGACCGTGTGGCCCTGCATGAACTGAATCATGCAAAAAAAACAGTTTATGACAGGTCCTTACTGATTTAGGTTAAAGCAAGACAACTACATGATATGATGATATGGTCGCTGGTAGGCTTCCTGCATCAATCTACTTCTAGCCACCTTCCCAGCTTTTCTTTTTCCTCTACATCGACGTGACGCGTTCCAAAACAAAAGCATCACGAGGTTCTTTCGAATATTCACGATTATTAATCACAATACATGATATACAATGATCGTGAATACATAACAAAGCATCGTTGAAAGGGCAAAAAACATCAGGACAACTATGATGGTTCCAAAGCAAAAGCAATGTTCTTCGCTCCATCATCACTGTTCGCGTGCATCCACAGACATTGAAGTACATGCTCGCATACGTCCATGGATATCATGTATACTCGCATATGAGCTCATTCCTGGCTTTCAGTGGACATTCTCACATACGTTCAAATCACAAATCATCGATTAATCCTAGTTGTGCATCGTCTATGCTCAATCAGACAATCATGTGCTCGGTTGAACATCATCGCATATCTCAGAAGTTATTCCAATCATTTTGGTGTTTTGGGTCCAATATATAAGTCGTGAAAATTTTAGCAATTAGCAATGGGGGAAACATAACTAATCACCAAACAGACAAAGTTCTGATCCCTCAAATCAACGGTCGAGATCTGTACCCAACTGCCATCAACGACCACTCCCGCCTTCCCAAAGTCTTAAGAGTTAAGAACCCAAGATTTTGAACTCCTCTGCTCTCTACCGCTCCATTAACAATCCATCACCTGGGCAAAGATAAAAGCAATGTCACCGAGGACGAGAAGGACGAGGCGGAGCGTGGGATCGCATCGGGAGGTGCCCTTGTCATGCAGGAGCACCACCCGCCGCCACCACCACCCTCACCTTCACCATCACACAGCTTCATCTGCATCCTCCCACTCCTCATCGAAGGGACCACCGCGTGACGAAGCACATTCCCGAGTCTCCAAGACCACTGCCATCCACGACACCGAGATGCTCGTTGTAGGCCGGAGGCAGCCCTCTTCCCACGGCAGCTGCACCACTTGGAGCATGACATCCCTGCTCGACAAGCGCCCCAAAAGCCCCTCTCCCATCTGCAGCCCCAACAACAACCCCGCATCTCCCACGTCGGAAGTCTACTACTCTCAGGTCTCCACCGGAATCTCCTCTGCCCCGAGAATCCAGGTACCAAAAGCTCCGATCTTCCTCACCAAGATGTTAGTTTTCCAACAACCCATCACAAGATTTGTCGAAATCTGAACTCAGTTTGGGCTTTTCCACTGAAATCTTGTTGATCGCGATCTTTCTTGATTGATTTCTTCCTGAACAGAGCTCCAGTGCTTTCGATCGTACGAAGTCAGCATCACCCGGGGACGTCGAGAAAGGGAGGCTGGAAGATAACAACGCTTTTGAAAGCTTCGAAACACGGACTGGATCGGTGCCGGGTTCTAACCAGAGGTTTTGCACATCTAAGCAATTGAAGATGCAGAGCATCACAGGTACTAAATGCTTCTAATTTACGCTATTTTACACAGTAATGCATTCTTTGCTTGCCGTTGTCAACGCATTGGTCAGAAGAGAAGCGCCGCGTCAAACGCAAGGAGAAACAGATGCCCATCGCGAACTGCCCGCTAGACTGTGATGGAGATCGACGTTTCTCTACTCTTCCGGCTCTCGAGGAAGAAGCAATCGAAAGAGGGCGTACCGGACATCATCAGCGCAGGATCCACCTCTCCTCTGGTACTGCTAACCGATCTCTACTCTATGCTTAAACCGATTTTGTTGCTGAAAGTTATGAAATGGAATGATATGATAGATGAGGAAAGCGGTTTTGAGAATTCGGACATCGAGAGCGTGACCGACGAACGTCCGACGTTGTCTACAATTCCGCAGTATTCTGAAAGCAGGAGGGACGGGTTGGGGGCGAAGCTTCTGCAGTGGAAGGAATCCAGAACTCACAGCCTGATGACCAAGTCAGTACACGGAAAGAAAGAAAAAAAGTTCCAGTTCTTTAGAGTGTTTGTTTTGTTATTTTTTTGATATAATTTGATTTAGATTGAAGAAGAAAGTAGAAGAGATCGATCGATGGGAGAAGAAGAAGATCACAGAGGCGAAGACGAAGGTGAAAGAGCTCGAGGTACCAATGCATTAAACCTGATACAACCAGATTCGATACATAAGAAACGACTACTCGATGCCGATCAAATAGCAAGGCATCACTGTTAAGTAAATTTGATGGTGTGTTCTGTGATGGCAGGATAAACTGGAGAAGGAGAGAGACAGGGCCGCGCAGAAGATGCAGAGCAGAGTGATGGTAACCCATCTGAAGGCCGACAAGAAGAGGAAGGAAGCGAGGGCGTCGGCGAACAGCAAGATGGAGAAGGTGGTGAATGCGTTCGACGAGATCGAGAAGACGGGGAAGCTCCCATGGAAATTAGTTTTCCTGTGCCACTGAAAGATTGCAGGCTTGGCACCAGACCCATTCCCATTCAATCATGATCTTGTTGCATTAAGTTCAAAACAGCATCGCGGTCAATCTCTAATACCGTATTGATTAGAAAGAACTCCCTGCACATCACCTGTTTCATCAAGCATTTCATCTTTTATCGATGAATTCATCTTTCTTGAATAAAGGATCTCATTGGTGATCAGGAGAGAGCACTATCAGTAAGGTCATGTCCTCGCAACTAGGAGGGTAAACGGGCCGAACATGCGACGGAATCTAATATTTTTAGGTTCGCCTCGTTTATAAAAACGACGTTAATTTTCCAACTGAACTTGAATTGAACATGTATTTAATCGAATCGAATCTATATATGAAACTTGAAATTTTCCTACACGAGGGACTGAAAAGAAATATACATATTATGTAGGGTTAAATGTGGCTGCCCTATAGGGGGAGCTAACTAGGCTCCCCCGTCCCATTTGACCTGGTTTTTTTATTTTTTTTAAAGTTTCTTCCGTGGAATTTCATTTATCCCTATATTATGTCATTAAAATTTCGTGAGAAACAGAGACCCCTACGGCCTCCATCCAGACAGTCATTTTTTAACGGTAACAGAATTGCTAAAAATGACCCCGTCTGGATGGAGGCCGTAGGGGTCTTTATTTCGCATGAAATTTTAATGACATAATATAGGGATATATTGATGAAAAAAATCCACGGAAGAAAATTTCAAAAATAAAATAAAAAAACAGACGAAATGGGGCTGGGGGAGACAAGTTAGCTCCCCCCATGGGGGCAGCCCCATTTTACCCTATTATGTAATGGCTGCCCCGCCCCATTTTTTGGTAAATTTTTTTATTTTTTTTTGAAAAATATCACCATGTATATTCATCTCTATATCCCTCCTATATGCCATTCGAATTTCATCAGAAACAGAGACTCCTACGGCCTCCATCCAGACAGGGTCGATTTAAAAAATCCTGCGACCGTTAAAAAAATGACGTCCGGATGGAGGCCGTAGGAGTCTCTGTTTCTGACGAAATTCGAATGACATATAGGAGGGATATATGGATGAATATACATGGTGATATTTTTTCAAAAAAATAAAAAAATTCTGCGAAAAATAGGGTGGGGGCAGCCCCATTTTTCCCATATATGTATGTGAAATTAGAAATATATTCATTGAAGTTTTTTTCCTTTTCTAGCTCATTTTCATCTTTAAAAAATGAGATCAGTAAGGATTTTTCTCTCTTTGAAAAAAATACAATTGTAATATATTTTTGTATTCGTATGGATGTGGATTAGGAAAAATGTGGGATAAGGGATAAATGAGATTTACACTTGTACTGTTTATTCGAGGGTTAAGGGAAAGGTATTGTAGAGAAAGGCATGATGAATGGTATAACTGCGATGGAAGGGAGTGTGTGTGTGTCTTATGTGCGTACCTGAAAAACGATAGATGTGAGTCGCTAAGTAATGGCTCATTGTCGCTGAGGCGACTACTCAAATCTTCTCGTCGTTCAACAATTAACCCACACAAGTAATTTAAGCAACTAAGAGCAAGAGTTAAAATTTATCATACCCTACTAAGAATGTATAGTAGCAAACAAGTAGGGGTCGAACACAGGAAGTAAAGGAATAGAGCAGGCTAGATAGAATTCAAAGCATCAATTACCTCTACAAATACTTAGCCAAGTTGTGATTTTGTAGATTTTTAATTATATATTTTTTATTTATTTATTTTTTTTATTTTTTTTTAATTTTTTAATTTTATATTTTGATTTTAAAATTTCTAATTTTATATTTTCTTTTTATCTTGTATATTTTCTTAATTCTTTTTCTTTTAAATTATAAAAATAATATATATAGGATGTATATACAATGCAAGCATGGGTTAATATAAAAATTAATAAAAATAAGAAAAAATATAAAATAAAATATTTTAAAGTTTTAAATAATTTTTAACTATTTTTGTAATTTTTTAAGAATTTTTGCTAATTTTATGTATTTTTAAAGTTAAAAGTACCTAAAATCAAGGTTTAAATAAATACTCGAAATTAAAATGGAAATGAAAAATATAAAATAGAGTTAAAATTCTGCAAATTAATTTTAATATAAAGATAATAATAAAAATAAAATTCAAAACCAAAAACTATATTTTGTGATTTTTTAAGGATTTTTTATATTTTATAAAAGTTTTTAGAGTTTTGCTATTTTTATTTCCCTTTTATATTTATCAGTGATTTTTGGTCTGAAGGACAAAAACATAAAAATACACAAAATAGATATTTTAGTAATTTTTCAAAAGGTTTTTATAATTTTTAGATATTTTCTTTTAAAACATGGTCAGAATGCAAGTTTTTTATTTTTTATAAATAAAAAAAGACTAAAAATGCAAAATAAAAATATTGACATGAAAGAGCAATGCAGCAGAAACACAATGATATTTTTTTGAGATTTTTTAGAGCGAAATAAATACCATAAACAAAGAGAAATTACACTCCTAGTAGGGGTATTTTTGTAAATAAGAGAAAATGCAGGGACATGTATGCAATTTTTCTCGAAAATCTCTAACTAAATTAAAATATCTCTGGGCCAATCAGAAATAACCAAAAGCCTAAGTCCTTGCCTGAGCTCGCGTGTACAAACACGTGAGCTAGCAGGGACCAAGTTGTAATTTTCAAAACTCCGAGGGCTGATTTGCAATATTTAAAAAATATTATAATAAAATAAAAATATTTCTAGACTTAACCCTAATATCTAAAAGCCTGAGGGCCTAGCTGCAAAAAGCCCCCTCATGTGAAGCACCGCGTGAGGTGATGTGGCCAGGACTAGTATGCAAATATCAAAAGTACGGGGGCCTATTGTGCCAAAGTCGTCAAAGAGTCGACTTGAAAGAGTGAAAGGATCGGTCTTCAAAATTGGTCGAAATCGGGCGAAAACCAAGGTCTGACAGGGGCAGAAGGCGGGTCAGAGAGTTGACCCGCGGTCAACTCTCGGGCCCTCCTGGTTGGTCCACGTCAACCAACCAGGAAAAGCCTAAAAAATGATTTCTAAATTCATTTAAAAATTTTAAACGATTTTATTAATTTTAGGTTATATAATAAAAAATATTTATTATTTTATAAGGTATTTTATTATGATTTTTATTTATTTTTTATAGGTTGACAATTACAAGATCCTTTTGAGGGATATTTATAAATATATTTGCCTATGTATTTTAATATTTTATTTTCTTTTTTATTTTTAATTTTATTAATTTGGTTTATTAATTTATAAATTTATAAGTTAAATTTATACACTTAAATATATGTTTATTTTATTTTTCTGATGTATTATATACACTTAAATAAATAGGAGTAGTAATTGTATAGGTATACTTATTGGTATTTTACCTATGTATTGTCTTTAAGTATTTTATTTTAGTGTTTTATTTAGTGTTTTATTCTTGTTTTAATATGTACATATATTATAAATAATATTTACACAATAATAAAAATATACAATTATAAAAATAATGAATAATAAATAAAATAAATATTTTAATCAGGTAAAGTATATAATAGGGGTCCAAAACCTAAGTTTCACACCGTAACTCCAGAAAATATGAAACCATCTTTATTTAATAGCTTATTAAAAGTTATATACAATTAAAGGTGATTTTGATATATTTTGAGTTTTTATTTCAGAGATATGATTCTGGGAAGTTGGGGTTTTAAAATTTTATTCAGATCATATCTTTTTATCGGTACATTATTTTTGTGTGAAATCAATTTTCTGTTTTTCTATATTTAATTATCTACAACTTTCATGTTCAAAGTTTCTTTATTTGAAGTACAAAAAGTGGAACTAAAAATAGATCCCAAAAATGAATAAAAATTGAATAAAATAAATAGGAGTTTTTATTGGATTTTGGACCTTATCTCCCCCTACTTTATTACTTGTCAACCTAGTCATCGAGATGCCTATGTCTCGGGGTTTCAAGTCATAAAATATTTTCAATATTTTACTCTTTTCTTTTCTTTTCTTTAATATATAATTTTGGTATTAAAAATAGTATTTTATACACATTTTGTACACAAATGCATGAATGCTAAAATACCTAAATTAATGGTATTTACACGCATTTACTAGGGTTTGCCAAAATTATAGAATAAATATGATGAAATGAAGATTCATCAGTACCCCCACTCCATCACAATCTCACCCAATCCCAACATGACGGTGATAGCTCTTGACCCCTACAAGTTCTACGACAACACCCTCTCTTGCTCTTGCTTCAACTATGACATCAAATTCAGCCCTAAAGGCCTCAACGGCGACTATGCTCTCCTCACTCCATGACCCCCTCCTCTCCACGCTTGAGCACGCAACCCCTCACCCCCCTCCTCTACTCCCTACTCTCCTAAGGGCATCGTTCCTCCACTGTTGTCTTTATTAATGTTCCATTCGAGTATGCCTCCTCATCCTCCCCACCACCACCAAGTGGGGGAGCACTCCGTCCTAGACAAGTAGATGAAGATAGCCTCCAACAAGTCTCTTTCCCACCTCTGAACTCAAGAGAAGTGCTTCTACTCCATCGTAAACTCCCTCCACCATCTTTCAACCCCTCCCCCTTCATATGGTCCTGGAAGGACACATGCGCCATCAGTACTCCTCATCAAGCAGAAACTTGTCTCCTCTTCCCTATCCCGATCCCCTCTCCTCCTAGCCCAAGAAAACACATCGAAGGAAGAGGGGTGAGAGAGCTTGGGGGATTGTCAAGGAGATGATTGCATGCTTGAAGGAGTTGCGGATAGAGTGGGAACAAGATGACACGAACGTGAAAGAGACGAGGGCAAGGGTGAGTGAATAGAGGGAGTGGGAGGAAGGGTTAGAGAGGAGCGTCGAGTGAATGGAGGGGGCCATGGTGCAACACCAAGCCAAGATTCAACAGATGCAAGCATGATTGTCACACAAACAAGCGGTCATGGGGAGGGTAGTGGCACGAGGAGCTCGCCGCTTTGAAATCCTCCAAGTGGTGGTGAGGAAGGGAGAAGGTCGCAATGACATAATTGGCTTAGAAAGGTAGGGGTACAATTGTAATAAGATTTATCCTGACCAAACCTTTATTTGTGTAAACCAAAATTTGGCTCATCTAATAGATGTGCAAGAAGGAAACAAGTGATATTGCAACTCTTGCAAGAACGATAGACATGACTCAAAATGCATAATCTTAAAGGGACAAGTGTAAAAAAACATGGGTGCTAGTTTGCATGCATAACTTTAAAGAAACTAATTAGAGCAAACCTCCAAATTATTAGGTTCAGTTTGTTTACATAATCGCTTGAACATAAGTTCTGTTGTTTTATTTTCAAACCTAGTCTGAATAGGATGAGTTTTGTTCATTTATTTTCAAACCAAACCTGAATCCGATTTTTAATAAATCAAATCGGAACGAATAGCAAATTTGAGAATTTTCTAACAGTCCTACTCACATATGCTACTAGTGTCCAGGACTTCAATCAGAGATGCTAATAAAGCCGAGGACTTCAATAAGACAATATGATAAATCATTTTAAATATACCTTTCTCCATAATATGTCCCACGCTTATGAATCACCTGTTTCTAAAAATGATCTAGGGATGCCAACAACATCATCCAAAATACAATTCGATAGGTAAAGATAAATCTTAAAAACAGTTCCTTGCTGAGAAGAAGACAGATTAATGATACAAAGCAAACAAACGAAGTTTAAGGATCATGTTCTGCTACTACAAAGAAGGGCAAGAAACTTGCATTAAACATATCAGAGACATCAAGACAACTTTATGTTGAAACAGAAAGAGAAATCGTTCCAGATGGACAAAATTCCACTTCCTATATAGAAGAAAATTACACCGCGCCTGCAGTCACCCATCGATCCCTCACCTTGGCACAGACAAACCAATCTCTGAAAGATGATACAAGTTCAACAATCAGATGCCTGAAGAAACTAACATTACATAAACTGCACACCATGTTACTAGTGGAGCATCCAAAACAGTCAGTGTTTGCACAAAAAGTCAAAAGAACTAGATCGTATTGATTACTGATTACAGCAAAAAGATAACCAGGAAAGGGGGGAAAACATGGGTGTTCCTCTTCTAAGCGAGCTACAACCAGTGCGCAAAATGCATCACAATGCGGGAACCCACCTTCACAAAAGAGCAAAACTGTAACCTATCACGTGCCATCAAATCCATCTGGAAAAGGACAAGGACGCAGCATATTTAATATGTGCGAGTGATCAACCGTAGCTAGCATATGTGGGGAAGAAGAAAACAAACTCAGATCTCATACGAGCAGAAAAATATGATAACTAGTTTACCAATCTGAAACTTAAGATATCATAAAAACTAACATATAACATATGAGTCAATGTTAAGGTGCCTCATTAGGGTTCATCAGTTCGAGGGCATTAATAATACAAATTGATCTTACACCTTAATAACAAAGTGTCAAAATTGCAAGAAAAATGCACATGTATTGCATGCTCTTAATCTTCTCCAACTCAAACATGACAGACATGTAAGGCACAACTCATCAAAATAGGCCATACATATCAGGAATAATCTAAATATTAAATTACGAAGCTTGTGCGTTCCTTCTTGTTAATTATATCAGATATCTTCCTTGAGGGCTAAAGCATTTTTATCATTGTGCAATGTCAAACTAATATCAGAATGAAGTAATATCCGTACTTGAGACGCCGGACTATAGCCCGTAGGCCCATGAATGCCTATGCAAATTTCAGGCAGTGGAAAATTCATGTGCCTGCAGGAACCAAAACTCAAGTTGGTCTTAAATTTTATGTATCAAAGATGCGGAACATTCAGACTCAGAAAAAAGAAAGAAAAGTCGTTAGTTAATAGACATAATTCCACCTTCCAAAAAAAATAGACATGATCCACAGATAATATAAATCTACAGCGCAAGAAGTTGATTGGATTAAAAAATATTTGTTTAACAGCGCAGGAGACAAGGAACCAATTGGCCATAACTATACGATAACCCAACACAGACGAACATATGAGATATATAGGACGGCCAAGCACAGATTTGCACATGACAAATGAGAACAAAAAAGAGCAGCTCGTGCATATTGATAGTTAAAGACATCGATGAACAATTAAATATCACAGAAAGCAACTCTTTTCAGTACATCAGATTCATCAAAGTTCCCCTGGAGGACTTGTTTCTATAAGGGAAAAATACAAATGTTACTAGAACAAATGAATCTTATACTTCTGACGAACTACTGAAGGCTGAGTCTGTATGAAGGCATGTCCCTTACAGGCTAAGGCATAAGTCTCTGACCATCCCCTTTACCTCTTACGGACTATATTATCTCATTTCCATACTGAAACTTTGGGGCTTTCCAGCATCGAACACCTAGTGCAGAAACTATAAAGTATTTGTCAATGCATCCGCAGCGAGATCCGCATAAGCTTCAAAGATAGTAATGCTAAAAATGCCTTCCTTTAACCTCTCATGATCCAAATGCACCAGACTGCTCCTTATCTATATGTCGAGAATTTGAAATTGTTGAAAGAAAATGATAGCGGAATGGAGAGGAAGGGAACAAAAATAGGAATGGAAAGTCGGAGAAAATGAAAGAAAATATGTTTTCTGCATTTGATTGTAGATAAGGAAAAAACGATGGATTGTATTTATAATACCTTAACCGATTTTAGAATATTCAATGTTGCGAAAGTCAGTATTCAGTATCCAGTTAGAGGACCATTGAGTAAAGAATAAAAAGTATCCAAACGATTACTTGGAAATTGGCGGTTACATATTTTTAAAATATAAATTTTTTTTGAAGCCAGAAATGGGGGAGACATTCTGAGGTGTTCACCCCACGTATATTAAAAATTAAAAGCAGGGAAAAAAAGAGTACAGAAAAAGGCATTCTAGGCGAGCCACGACCGCAACACTCCCGACGCACGAATACAGACGTTTCCTTGTAAAATCTAAGACTAGAAAACAACAGCTCATTCCTAGCAAGCCAGATCGACCAAACCAGCGCCAGAGGCCGCAGCAGCTCTGCCTTCTTTAAAATATAAAATTGCTTATGAGCCATATATTTTTATATATTTATACATATATGGTCGTCAATAAAAAGAATCCAAGATAAAAGTACCAATTGGATTTCAATCGGATATTGTGCATTTTATATATTTATACACAATAAAAAGAATCCAAGATAGATCTGAATGGAGACGAAGAATCCATGTAGCCGACCCTACTTAATTGTGGGAAAATGCTTTGTTGTTGTTGTTGTATACACATTCAAAATGATTTAATGACTTCGGTGAAATACAGAACTTAATGATGAGAAACATAAAAGATTGAGGTTGACAAAACAGATTTCCTTCAATATTAATTTTGGTTCTAATTGAGTAAGGCGACAAATTCACAAGTTCAATATCACTAACAAAATCAAGATAGATACACAAATTAAACATTTTAATTCTAGAAAGAAGAGGCAATGATTCATAAACTCTATTTTTAAAAAGAGAGAGAGAACAGAGGGAAATTGAGATAGAGCTTCGACATTTTTTAGGATACAGGGATAAATGAGAATCATCGAAAATAAAAAAAACTATTTTTTCAGCAATCGGTCTACTAGTCGATCAGTCGTACCAACTAGTGGCCGACTACAAATAATTCGACTGGCTATTGCAACACTAAGTATAGGAAGGTGGGCGAAATGGGGTAACTAAAATGAGGACAAATTACAGAAAAGGTTCCCATCCATATATTGAATCCCAAGTTGAATCCTCGTCTTTACGACAAATAAAAAGGATCGTACTACGATTTCTCTACGTCAAGTATATCATTCCACTAGCTTGATTTAAACGTTATGCAAATGGGCTTTGACAATCAAATTTAAACCCAAATTGCCCATCACGATTTTAGATCAAACCATCTAAATCTTCAATTTGGATACAAGTTTGGTGCATATTGGGTATGCTTCACATTCTACCAGCAGCAAGAGTGTCCAATAGCAAGCATCACTAAAACCTTACATGATTGGAGGCAACATCAATCAAGTTTGGAATTGCAATGTATCCACCCTACCACCACGAGGTGGTGATCTCGAGGAGTCCACAAGATGACCTCGAGCAACGCCAGATTTCCCAAGGGGAAGAGTGTGGATTGGAAAAATGGGAGGTTAAAAATAAGAATATGAAACGCATAATCGTGCGAGATTTCATGTGAGAATGGAAGAGATGTGTGGTGCAAGGGAGGAAGCATACCGAGTCACATGAGGTAGCATAAATGGGGTTGAGGAGGGGGTTGAATGATATAGTAGGAGGGGGAAGAAGTTTTACATGGTTGTTACATACTCTACTATGTTTAAAAAATCATAAAACAAAATACAATTTAAATAAACAAATGAAATTCCAAAATGAATTAAAGTAAATGGGTTTCATCAAAGCGACCACAAGATCGTATCCTTGAGGTGGTCGCAACCAAGGTTTAAAAAACCGTGAGGCAGTCCAAGGCGTTTTTCCCGAAATTGAGGTGAGGCGTAAGCCTCAAGGCTGTCGAGGCGTAAGTGATGACAAGCCTGACCACTCGGGTATAAGGTACAGAAATAGGGTCGTTGCGACCCAAGCGATCAGGCGATGTGTATCAAGAAAAATTTCAGACCACTAAATACAAATAAAATCAATCAAACAAGGCAAGTGGTCCTGCTAAATGTTTAACCTGGTATAGCACCCAGGGTCGAACTCGAGGAGCACGGGTTGGCCAAAGGCCTACGAAGTAGTAAAAATGAAATAAAATTAAAGACAAATATTTTTAGTGATTTTTAATGATTTTTATATTTTTTTTGGATTTTTAATATGTGGAGAAAATAAAAGAAACAAAGACAAACACACTTTAGCAATTTATTTAATGCATCAAAAATCAAGCAAAAATTCAAACAAAAATGTTTTTATGTGTTTTAGGTTTTTTAGTGTTTTTGGTTAATTTTTGATAATTTTCTGATGTATATTTTATTTTCTAAAAATCAAACAGTAGCAAAGAAACAAGGTACTGTCCAGCCATGCCCAAAGTCCTTAGATAAAATATCTAAGAACCTCAAAAGGACCTGGAGGTATTTTTCCTGTAAACTAGGTAAAACAAGGAAAATTTGAGTACCAAAATTATTGTTTTTGGATTTTTAGATTATCTAATAGAATTTTTATGGGTTTTTAGGTGTTTTTAAGTTTTTATGGTTTTTTAAGCAATGAAAAATAGCCAAAATTGGCTAGAAATTAAAAGAACACCAAAGAAACAGTACCTAATTTTTATAGAATTTTTTAGGGGGTTTTTATATTTTTTTGGGATTTTTAACTCTAGACAGTAGCTGAAATAAAGGTTTTTGAATTTTTAAAAATAACAAACAAAATCAAAAATGTCCTCAAAAATTCTCAAAAATCCTACAACATGGCAGGAGCCATGTGTCAAATTTTCATCGAATTTGGAGGTGATTTGATATTTTATTCAAAAATCAAAAGAGGGCACTGTGCACAAGGACTGAAGTGCAAATACCCTAAGTTCTGGGGGTCCAGGTGCAAAATACCCAGCAACGAACGCGCACGGCGCGTGCCTGGGGCACTCAGGGACCTCTTTGTAATAAAAGTAAGGTCCGGGGACTATTTGGTAACACGTACCAAAAGTCCGGGGACATCAGATGCAAATTACCCTAAAATAAGCGCACATGCGCAATTAAAACATTCACAGGGGCATAGATGCAAATACTCAAAAGTTTTCATTCATTTCTAAACATCCAGAACTACAGGGAATATATTGCAAATAACCCAAACATACACGTGACGAAGCACGTGGCTCCACACAAACAGGGGTATAAGAGCAAATATACTAAAGTATGAGGTCCAAAGTGCAAATAACCCAACGTAAATAAAGTACGCAAAATATTTACAGGACTGAAACTAAAAGCATAAACTAAGAGGGGGCCTAAGACAAATTACCCCTTATTTAACGTCGAGGGCCGGATGATTCCGACGGGTCTGGACGAGGGCGCCTTTCTCCTTTCGCACGTGGGCCTGATCGACGTCTGAGAGAAGGGCACGTGGAAGATCTGACGGACGCTGGTGGCTGGTGCCTCTCTCTCTGCTTGGATGGTCCAGATCGTCCCTCTGAATGATCAGGCGGTGACTGCTCCTCCGGGAATGGATGGACGAGATGAAAACTGGAGGTCGAGGCTGATCGGACGGCGGCTGAAGATCCTCGAAGAACAGGTGCCCGGCGACTTTCGCCGGCCTCGTGTGAGCGCTGGGATCCTCCCCTGCTGCCTCCGGAGATCGGAGAAGGTGCGCGATGAAGCTCCGCAGCTGATGGTGGTCTCCGATGGCCCAGTCGAGCCCTGGAGGGCTCCGGCAAGGTCGGCGGAGGAAAGCTCCTGGCCTGGAAGACTTGAACCCTCAGATGGGCTCGCACTGACCTGTAAAAGGGACCAGGAGATTCGCGGGTCGAGGGCAAAGTGCCTCGACCCGGTTAGGCGTCGTGGAGGTGACCGGTGGGGATAGATGGGCGAGCTCCGGCGAAGCGACGGACGGTAGAGCTCGAACCCCAGCTCCTGTGCGAGCTGGGTTGGATGGGTGTATGGAGAAGGTGCGCGGAAGGAAGGCGGAGGTGATAGTGGATTCCGATGATCGAGTGGGGGTGCGAGGCGGTCGGAATCGGCGAGACACGGCGGCGGTGCGATTTGGGGCAAAATGAAAATTAGACTAAAGGGCGAAGCTAAAAGACTACCTGGGTGGTCGAGGAGACTATGCTGGAGCTGGGGGAGCTCCTGGTCGTGGCCTCAAGGGTTGTCTCGGCCCGAGGCTCGAGCTCCTGCTCTGGGCGGAGCACGGCGGTGCTAAGTCGCCGGATCAGTGGAAACCGGCCCCTCTCCTCGCTGCGACGGCACCTGGAGCGAGCTGTCACTCACGCTCGGGCACTGGAGCTCACTGGGGGTGGAGCGGATTAGCCAAAGATGCCGATTGAAGGTGGCGGAGCTCGAGATATATATGGGTGCAGACCCGACTAAGGCCGGTCGGGTAGGGCAGCATGGAGCGCGGACCCCGATACAATCCCCCGGGCGTTGGTCTCGGATGCAAGAAGAAGGATTAGGACCCGGGGTTTGCGCAAATGGCGGGCGGATCGAGCGCGGAAAAAGAGGAGAAAACGGGTCGGGCGCGAGATCCGCTGGAGAAGACGGTCCGCGGAGGGAGTTGACCGGAGGTCAACATCTCCGTGGGCCAATGAGGTGCTGCCACGTGGAGAATGTTTGAAGCTCAAAAATAAGGCAGCAAATGGCCGATTTTCCAAAAACTTAAAACATGAATTATTTTTATTTTATTTTTCTCTATTTTTTGGTGATTTTTAATTAATTTTTGGAAATAAAACTAAGGTATTTACTATATAGCTATACATAGGTATATGTACAATATGTAGGTTTTTGATTTTTGATTTTTAATTATTATTTTTATACAATTTTATTCCTATTTTATATTTTATTTATTTATAGAATAAAATGAGGAATAAAAGGGTATTTTTATTTTGTTTTTATTATTTATATACATAGGTGAAATAAATATAAGATCATGGTCTATGTACATGATGAAAGGATATTTTTAATCTTTTTGATTTTTAACTTTTTATTTTGTTTTTAATATTTTCTAAATATATACAAATATGTACAAGCATATTTTTGGGTGAGGAAAACATTTTTATTTTATTTACAAATATTTACACATGAGCCCCTATCTCCCTCTACTTGGTTTTTATGCGGTCAGGCCCATGCTGAGCCCTCCCTTGGGTTAGGTTGCTCAATATTTATTCTAAATATTTCCCTCTTTTTCTTTTTAATCTTTATTCTTTTATTTTTGCACAAAAACATGCTAATTATAGGTTTTTACAAAATGCATGCTTTTGCTAATTAGTCCTATTTACACATATCTACATGCATTTGCATAAGGTTTTTGTAGCTAAAATATAAGAATAAAGAGTGATGAATGGGTATTCATCACCCCCCTATACTTAACCTTGCTAGTCCCTTAGCAAACACTTATTTGAAAAAGAAGTGAGAAAGAAGGAAAGAAAAAGAAAAGGAGGATGTACATGGATCAAGGTTGATTATTAAACTTGCCTTTATTAAATTGAGGTATGGAGCTCAATCAGATCTTTGGATTATTAATGTGTCGGAACCTCATTTAGACTTAAGCTTAAAACCTAACAGCCTCTAAGTTCCACCAATCTATAACCAAGACTCCTCAATGCTCCAGATCAGAACAAGTCATCAATCACAAACCCTGAAGACCATGAATCTTTTCTTGTCCTGTGAAAGTGAGGTCTAAGCTCTCCACCTCAGAAATGGCAACTTGACAACCCTCCCCAACAAGGTAACTCTATGACCTCAATCTGGCCACTCTTTCCTCGAGGAGCGGGGTATTCCCTTCTAAGTTCAAGTACAACCGGCTCAAGAAGAGGGGGAAGAAGAGAATGGGTCAAGGCCAGTGTAGCCAAGTACCCTTGGGAGCTCGACCAGTGTAGCCAAGTCTCCCTGCTGCAAGCTACAACAGGTGGATCATGAAACCAAGCTTTGCTTATTGCACCTATATACATACTCCGGTGGGATTATCATTTTCTCTCAGACCCACCACTTTTTTTTGGAGTTCTTTTTCTTTTTGCACATTTTTTTTTCGAGTGCATCTATACAACATATACATGGGTCGGGCCGGGCCGGGCCTGGGCCTAAAATGTCGGCCCAAAACTACTTTGGGTTGGGCTCGGGCTTGGCTCAGCCCGACCCGACCCGGCCCAAGGCCCAACCCGTTCGGAAGCCTGAGGAATGGCCCGAAGTTGGCCCGAGGGTAAAGCCCGAGATCCAGCCTGAACATGTGCGTGGACCTTAGAAAAGATGTTTTGCTTACTAAGGTTTACTGTATACGATTGTTGAAGTACCAATATTGCTATTGTTTGGCCATTGTTTTCTCATTGGAATACTATTATTGTTTAGCCATTGTTATAGATTCAAGATATGTGCAAACTTAGTTGTTTTGTAGACATCTTAGATTCTCATTCATGGTTTAATAGCTGCTTTAATGTGGACACTCTTATGCGTGTAACTTCTTTTTTTGCGCTTGATTTAGGGATGTGCAATCATTCTCTTGAATGCATAGTATGATCCATCATTTCCATATTTCTCTTGTTGTGGTTTTCATGATCAGGAAATGAACCAACGCTTGGGACAGGCCGGCCCAAAGGAAACGGGACGAGCCTGGGCTTGGGCCAAACAACACCAAAATTTACGGGCCTAAGCCCGACCCAGGGCCCGAAATATTTAGATGGGCTTGGGCCTGGGCCCTTCAGGGCCCGGCCCAACCCGACCCCTGCCCATCCCTAGCCATATCATACCCCAACAAGACGGGGGTCTCGTTGTCCGATCAGCGAGGTTCTAGGAGGAAGCAGGTGCGCTCCCCCCTACGAGGGTGTGGGGGCAGTGCCTCGGCGATTTTTTACTAACGATATTATTTTTATTCAGCTATTCACAATAAAATGTAATAATTATTTTACTTTACGTGTTCATTTTTCAACCTTGCTTCTTTATATATGTGATACCTATTCTAAGATTCACAACTTATACAACCAAATAACATCATATTGCAAACTTACAAATAATATAAAACATTTAACACAATTCAAACAAAAATATGTGTAAAATAGAACTAGTATGCGTAGATGTATGATAAATTGAATATGATGTATACAAGATCATGGATCTTCGCTTGTTTCAAGCGATCTCTTCTCTTTGGATGGAGCTACATATAGAAATATACAAGGTTTAACATGGAAACATACAAACATAAAAGAAATAATAATGTTTATGGGAAAATAGGGTCATGTGCAAAGCACATAACCAAAAAGGTTTTAAAAAAACCTCATGCTCAAGGCTTACGTATCCGCCTTGCCTCGAGTGCCTCATGCCTCGAGCGCCTCAAACAAAGCTGAGGCGTACACCCAACCAACCAGACCCGAGGTGTGCGCTTCGAGGTGCTTTTGGCATGCCTCACCTCGAGGCGTACGTCTTTGCGTCTCGAGACGCCATTTTTTAAAACCATAGTCGCAATTGACTTGCTAATGATCATTGGGAGATAATTGTGAACGATGTGAACACTCACAATGTGTATACAACTATACAAGATGGCCACAAGATTAGTCAGAGGGTGATCGCAAGGTGTTTACTACAAGGTCATGGGACAGTGGCCACGAGGCAATCGAGCGGTGACTGCAAGGTGACTATTAGGAGCTAGTTGCAAGGTGCACACAATTAACAAGGTGACCTCAAGGTGGTGATTGTGAGGACTCTACAAGATAGCTTCAAGATATTAGAGAACTAGTCAAGAAGTTAGAATGAAATGGCTATGATGTGTCCAACTGATTGTGAGATGGCTGCTATAAGGGACCTTTCAACAACTACTCAGTGAGCATAAGGTGGTTACACGTTGATAATGAGGTAGTTGCATATGGATGGAAGAAGGTTGTCAGTGGTCACAAGGTGAGCACATTATTATTTTCTCTCTAATAAAGAGGTATTTCAGTAGGTTTGCCTCGATATCATGCTCATGGGTTTTTTTAGATACATATAATGCCTACAGCTTTAGCTGTTGGTTAGGGCAATCTCTGTTATGTTCCAAAGATGGAAAGCCCGACTTGGAAATTGATGCATATATGTGAACATTTTATGTAATTTTACCTTATAACAACTAATGATTTCCTTTCTTAAGACGGATGAGAAGGATAAAACTCATCACAAGGATCTACAGGCAGATATCGGCCTTGACGTGGATACATTCCTCCTGCATATAGCTTAGGTGAGGTAAATGCCAATCACTTTTTTCCTTTGTCCCTGTACTCAAGGAGATCTGGAAACAAAGCAACTCACATGATTAAATTTTAGCTTTAGGATCAGCATCTGGACACCTTTCATGAAGTATATATCAAAAGGGTGGAGCATGATAGATCAAGGTTCGAAATATTGGCATTAATATCGTATCGGTTTGCCAAAAAAAAGATATATCGGGGATATATCATGATATATCGACAATGTCGGTGGAAATGTTGGAAAAGGCTCAAAAAAGTTATTTTTTACCATTTTTTTGCAAATTAAGATCATCCAAGTTATTAACAAAAACAAATAATCTACAAATAAACACTTATATCACACATATCGATCATTTATACACCATATATCACACATATCAGCTATATCGAGCATATCGTTGTTAATGTTGATTGTTGACTTACAGATATTGGAAATTGTGTTCACACATGAGACACAAAATACGAAAATAAATTATAGATCAAATATTTAATTTACGGAATTAATAAATTACTAATTTTTAGTTAACATAAAGATTCTTAAAATATTGTATTCAATTTCTAGAACATAAGATCCGATTTTCCTCTTTCAAAACTTAACTTGATTCCACAACAAAAAGCGAAAACCCCAAAATAATTCTCCATATATCTCACTAAATAATCCAAATCAAGGAAGGCCGTATCGATATCGATATCGTTTCGGTCCGCCCGAAAAAGGATATATCGGGATATATCGACGATATATCGACGATATCGGTGGAAATGTCAAAAATGGTTCAAAAAAGCCATTTTTTGCCATTTTTCTGAAATTAACGTCATCCAAGATATCAAACCAACAAATAACCTACAAATAAACACTTATATCACACATATCGGTCATTTATAGACCATATATTGCACATATCGGTATCGCACATATCGGTCATATCGAACATATCGATATTAATATTGATTCTTGACTTATAAATATTGGAAATGGATTTCATTTAAGTTCTTATAACATGAAATACTACAAATATACACCTAGAAAATACATATAGATCATTTATGAGGACTATGATCCTTATAGCACACATATCGCTCATATCACTGATATTGTTAGTTGTTGACATACTATATATATATATTGAAAATGGAGTTCATCCAAGTACTTTGATCACTAAATAATTTACAAATGTACTCTTACTCTCTTAGATAACACATATCGATCATCTATGAACCTTATATCGCATATATCGATACAACGACACTGTTAGTTGTTGACCTATATATATTGAAAATGGAGTTTATCCAAGTTCTTAGATCACTAAATAACTTACAAATATACTCTTAGATCACACATATCGATCATTTATAAAGCTTATATTGCATATATCGATCATTTCAAACATATCGATATAAATGTTGATTCTTGACTTATAGATTTTTTAAAGAATTGACTTATAGATATTGAAAATAGATTTCATTCAAGTTTTACAACATGAAATAACTTGTATATATGCACCAAGTTGAAGAACCATTGTTTTAATACTAGGTGTAGCTAGATAGGTAGTATAATCAAGCTTGCATGAATAATAGCATAGATATATAGGGATATCAATGAAATATCGGCGATATCGATCGATATCGATCGATATCCTGTATTTTTTGTACTGAATCCATTCATTTTTTATCGATATGGGCCGATATGGCGATATATCGTCGATATATCGGCGATATATCGCCGATATCCCTGTAAAAAGATATACACTATGATTTCGATACCCCTAACCTCTCGATACCGATATATCGGCGATATATCGCCGATATATCGCCGATACGGCTTTCCATGATCCAAATCATAGAAAAAGGTACAAGAATATGCAATAGCTAACCAATAGTAACAAAATCCCTAAAAAATCATTCACTCAACATAAAAATGAAGATCTAGTATTTTACCTCAAAGAAGCAAGGCAGGGCGTTGGAGAACCTTGGAGAGGAGAGAGGTGCAGAGTGGGCGAAATCACCCCAATTTCGATCTTATCGGCGAAATGGGCAGATTGCACTGCTAGAAGATTCCCTTCGTCAGTGATATATTGTTGGCACCCGATACATCATCGAGATATCAGGGACCTTATCGTCAAAATCATGGAAATCGATAAAGGGGCTAATATAGATACCATGTTCCCAACGACACCGATATATCAACAACGGTGTTCATGAAATGGACTGCACGAGCTGCTTATGCTCGTGTAGCATGCAGACCGAACCGATTTCATGAATCGGTGCATTATACGCCCCCTCTGCATATGCCCCGCATACTGCTCCAGCATCTCCAACTTTCCAATACTCTCATTCAGGTGCATAATTCTGTAGATATGTCTCTTCCTATATTCAATTGTAAGAATATGACATGCATTTATATACAATTGTAAGAATAAGATATGCATTATACCATTATATATGCAATATTTTATGTTCATCTCATGTATTGTTTTCATGAGCATTGTTGTAGAAGTCCCCCGACTAGCCCAACTAGTAGGTCCAACTAGCCTAATCGGTGGGGTGGTTGACTGAATATTGACTAATTCCAACTAGGCCGATTAGTCGATCGAATTTTGCTTAGAGATACATATTATTTTACCTTTTTAAAGCAAACTTATTCTAATATGCTTAATGTTTTATTTAAATGAATTACTTCTTTTCTTTCATTATGATAATATAAAAAATGTACAAATCTTTGTAAGTATATAAGAATATATGTACGAAAATAATTTATATATTTAAAATAATTAAAAATTCAAAATCGATTAAAGTCCGACCAAATACGATTAGTCGCCGACTGTCGATTAATCCTTAGTCAGTAATCCAACCAACCGAGTACTCACTATCGATCTTTGCAACCTTGTTCATGAGTATATGCAATGTATCTTCAAACATTTTAATATATGTCGATCGGGGTTTTGCTCATGTAGTGCATGTATGGGTAATGAAGTTTTGTTATTATGAATCACCTAATATGTGAAGCTTTTATGGCTAAATATTTTTTGCCATTGAATGTTAGGCAATTAAAAGCATATACTCCACCATCTAACACGAACCGTTTTTCTTAGATCTTCTTTAACTCCACTTAGATAAATAAATGCAATAGTAATGTTATTCATAAATAGTTATTTATTTTTATATTAAAAATTAGAAAACCGTGTAAAACCGCATATACCATGCATATGCTCCCGAATGCTGCTTATTAAGTATTCGGTGGCATGTCCGAATGCATACACATATTGTTTTCCTGAACCTTGATTGGCAATATATCACGATATATCATGATATTTGAAACCATGTGCTAGCCTGCTTGTTATAGTGAGTCTTTTGGTTGAATAGGCATGTCACGTGATTTTTCATATATCTGCTCTCACATGGAAAATATTCTTCATTTCGTGTTTTTTGCTATTCAGGATCACAAATTCCTTGAGCTGCTCATTCTTTTTTGTACTTATCCACATTTTCTAGTGGAATTTCAGATGATCGTTAACCTTTGATGATGATCGTTTGATTTTTCAAAATATAATTATTGGCAATTATAAGAAATAGAATTGGTAAACACGCTCCTTCCCTTATCATTTAGACTACATAAGTAAACCAAAAATATCATTTCCTTTTTTGTCTTCCCCTCCTCGGATCCAAACAACAAACGGCCGCTCTTGTACGCACGCCAACTCTCATAAACATCATACAGCAAAAGCAATCAAGCAGCAACAACAACAAGAGCAGCAGAAATCATCCGAAGAAGAAGAAAAAGAAGAATCTGGAACTCACGAAAAAGAGATGGAGTGGTGGTGGATAAATACAAGTAGTTAGAGTCCAGGGGAGGTACGGCAGAGCGTACCCTGTGAGAGAGCTCTACAACTCCGCGACGACGAGCTCAGACGCGACGTCAGCCTCGCCGCCGCCACCGCGCTGTACAGAGGGAACATCGAGCCCGAGCAGCACCCCAACTCCGCTGGCAGAGCAGATCTACATATGTAGCAAAAAGATGGAAACTTTCACGATTGGAACCTCGAATTCGGATGAAACCTCTATCTATATAAGGTTAGGGTTTATGGAAGAGGTACCTCGTGGAGAAGGCCGATGGCGTGCGGCGGGAAGGTGATTGGCGCAGCGGAGCGCGAGCAGAGGGCTTGGCCTTCAGGAAGGAGCGGATCGCGGCGGATCGGAAGCACCAAGAAGCCATCTCTCAGATGGATTTGGTTTTTTTCCGGCGGAGAAGAAACGTAGGGTTTATCACACTCCGACTTCGCTCGCGCAGGAAGAACTATATACACATACTATATTTATTTTTACTTGAGATTTTTTTGCCATCAAATAACAAAAGAAATGTTTGAATGTCTTTCAAATCCTACTTTTCTAATATTTTCATCGGTTATATTTCAACAATACTTAAAATGTTGAAATTCGACCGCCTTCTAGAAAGGGACACTGGTATCTGAGTTAAAATATGAATTCTCAACATTTACCTATAGTGCTCGATACGTTTAAATAGTACGAGTTTTGATTTTCAAAAGTGGCATTCATCGATCATGTGATATTAGAGGCAGGTGTGGTAGTTGATCATGCCAAGGTTAAGGCAGTGATGGATGTCCAATGAGCACTCAAGATAGTGATATAGATATGCAGCTTCCTATGCCTTGTTGGGTACTATGCACATTTTGTCAGAACCTTCGTCAGTCAGACCTACAATTTACTCGATGGATGAGGAGGATGTTCCTTTAACTGCGAGCTAAGTTCTTGCATGCTACAAGAGCGGTTAACTATGGCCTTGATTCTCACCCTTCCCTCCAATACCTTAGATGTTACAGTGTACGTTGGCATAAAGGAGGGTTTGAGTATCGTGATGATGCAACGCGGTCAAGTTAAGGCATACACATCTTTACATTAAAGATCAGACGACATTGCTTGTACATGCTAACATTCGATATTTTTGCAGACCACAAGAACTGCAGGTACATCTTTGACCCGCGTGAACCCGCGTGAGCTGAGAATGGAGCATATAAAGAATGATCTTTTACAATCATGATATTGAGAATTTTATTGCAAATGCTTTTAGTAGGAAAACACGTAGAGTGAGTACAACAACATGGTTGCAAATTTGGGATGTGCACACGTCACTTAGTGAGTGGCACCACTGTGATGATATCTCAAACTATGTGACCGTGCCAGCCAAGTACAATGGATTGTAGGACAAAATTGTCAGGAATCAACGGGTGGACGGGAAGCTATTGGACATGTATCATTTTTGCTTAAAAAATGAGTTTGACGGATTCAGAATCTGTGAGCTCGTTTTTGTGGAAGGGGGACCGTACTTGTGTCCTTGAGGATGATGAATTGATGAGAGAAATCTATGAAGATAATAGATCCAAACTATCTATACATCTAGAAGTATCAAAAGGCGTAGAGACCTTCGCTAGCACTTTTGGTGGGAGGGATATGGGGAGAGGGGGGATATCACAAATCATGTCGGTCATTGTCTAACACAATGTTATCAAAACGAAACTAGACCAATTAACCGACCATGGGTCGGTTCAGTTCACTAATTATAATGTATCAAAATTGGATACAATTTCTTATTTGAACATATCATCCTAATTAACCATGTTGTCAATATTAGTTGTGCATGTGAAGGATTAATTCTAGCCAAATATATTAAGAAAACTAACAAGTAGTTAGGTGTCTACATAGAAGGGTTCTTTGTATCAGTCAACAATCTAAATGAAGAAAAACGACTCTAAAAGAGTTTTGAAGAGACAAAAAATTAGAAAACTTAAAGCAAACTTAATAAGAAAAGACTCGCTATAAAAGTAGCGTCTTGATTACTTATCTAACAATTTATATAACAAAAGATCCTTCAATATTCTCTTGCATGTAAGATTTTGTCATAAAAAGTTCTAAAATTGACGAGCACTATAATGAGCCAATATCCTACCAAATTATATGTCGCATATGATCCATCCAAGTATTGTCAAGTTAGGGACATTTTTTATAAAGGGGTTTAAGGAAAGATTTGATATACTTGCTATTCTTGCATGTCTATTTCAACCCCTAAAATTTTATCCTCGTATTTGCTTACAATTTTTGAATTAAAAGTGTTGTAGATAGCTAGTTGATTGTGAGCGACAGGATGTCTATACACACGGAGAGAGACTTGCGTAGTCGCACGCAATATTTTGTTATGAAATTCTAATGTTGAAGATCATTATAATGGTCAAATATCCTACCAAATTATATGAAAGAGTTAACCCCTCCATCAAACGTATTCAAAATCAATGACCCAATTGCCAAATTAAGCACCTTTTTGATGGAGGGATTTAATGTCATATTTAAAATAAATTTGGTACTCGTTGTTCTTGCATATCTATTTCAACCCCCAAAAATATATCCTTGTATTTATTTGCAATTTTTGAATTAACGGTGCCACGGATAGCTAGTTGAATGTGAGCAGCTATGTGTCTAAGGTAAATTACAAGAAAGGGTTCCAACTAGCCTGAATTCTCAAATACAAGCCTCAATTTTAAAATGTAACAAGGATAGCACTAAACTTTCAACTTTATGATTTAATGCCGACATAATGGGGTCGCGAAAACTTAAGGAAGTTTGTATTTGAGGCAAAAAAAGTAGATCCCTCTTTGCTATATTTTAAAAAAATGAAGCCCTCTTATATTAATTTGAATTGGAAGTATTGTGGGCAGCTATACTTAGGGATAGCTACACATATATGGGCTACCTCATTGGCTAACCAACTAACTATCACCATCGTTTTGAGGTGCACGTAAAAATTACACTTAACTTGAAAGTACGTAGATTGCCATCAAGTTATATGGGAAAAAAGCGCTTCAATTTTCATTAAATCTGACTTCCCTAATATGCTCATCTACTCATCTAGGTGTGCTAGATTTTAGCAAAACTTACACCTTTGAAAATTGGCACCCTTGATGGAGGGTCCCCTGTTGAATTGAAATTTTAATAGTAACATGCTTACATTAAAAGATCTTAAATCTGAATGAGTGAAAGTTTCATTTCAAAATAATTCCTTTCTATCCCTGATGGGGTAAATCCATTTTATGCAGAAAAAAGCAGGAAAAACAAAGTACCAAAAGTTTACAAGTCTCACATGCATACAAGAAAAACAAGACCACATATCGGTTTTCCCTACACCTGTGGAGGCTTTTCCATATCTATAAGATCAGATATCCTACCTCGAACCTTTTAGCAGCCAGTCGCGTCCATTGGCACTGGTCCTACCTTTCTTTCACCAGTTATCTCCCTCTGCTCTTCACTCTGGAGAAAGAAAGAAGTATACACGACAGTCGAGTGAGGGCTGCTATACCCCCTAGTAAACTGGGTTACCTCAGACATTGACCAAATGGCATCAAAGATGTGGAGACAGAGGTGAAAGTCAAAAGTCTGTACTCCTCAGAGAGAGGGGGGGGGGGGAGGCGAGCGGCAAAGCAAAGGTTATCAGTTAGTCAATTTATGCACTCACTTGCTGACTTTTTTGAGTAGTGTGTTTTATGGCGAAACAATGCTATCATACCATGACCCTGCGAGAGGCGAGGCAAGGAGCATCACTGAATTCATAAGCAGCAGATACGCACCGATGTTCCATTGCCACTGGATGTTCTGGCCTGTCATTACCTGCAGAAAGATTGACCATTCCTGTATAACAATAACAATACCTAGTTAAGCAGACACGAAGCTCATAACACCAGAAGCACAATAAAGAGTTTAGTCCCCAAGATCCTCATTTAAAAGAGACAGTTATACCACTAAATTCACAAATTGCTGACGACGACCAAGATATGAACATCGGTACTAGTCCTCAACATGATGAAGCCCGTAATATTTCTGCACTTACCTGTGCATGCATCTGCGCTGTTTTCTGTAGAACAATATCATTTCCAATGTTTTAAGCTGTTATGCATCGATGCAAAGTAAAACTATGGCAGGAACTGAACAAGTACAAAGGACAAGTGGAGGGTGATTATATGAATTTACAAACAGGTCCTGTGGAATTTCTCAAAAGCTAATCCTTTCGAGGAAAAATACATTTGTGACTATTACGTTGTTGAATCTCAATATGACAACAGTGAGTATGAAGCATCGTCAGATGGATTAATAACTCTGAACAATATTTTTGGACAAATCATTCTTTCCAGCTATATGGTGCTCGGTCAACAACTAAATAATCCCCCCTTATATCCTTTGCAACTCGAAGATCATCGTCGAGGTAGATAGACTCAAACCTGTATAAATGAGAAAAACAGCTATACTTCAGTTCTTTAGATAATTATGAACCAAAACCTACTAAAGTGTATCAGAAGGGAGGAAATGCACTGTACTCATCTAATCTCCACAATCCGTGGAATATGCTACAGATTGAGAACTACCATCTTTAAGCACCCCCCCTCCCCCAAATTGACATTTAAAGATAGAACAGATTCCTGGGAAAATGGTTAAAGCTTGTAAAGTGGGGGGACTTCCACCATAACTTGCCATAATTCGACATAAATGCCAGATCATTAGTAAATATCCCTCGGCCTTCCATGAATAGCAATTGGTAGAGATTGATTTTTTTAAGCCAGACAATGGGGGAAACATGCTTAGGTGCCCACCCCACCCCCATCGAATTAATAAAAAAAATACTAAGCCTTCTCCCACTATAAGTAGGGTCGGCTACATGGATTCTTGCTCAAATCCATGTTGAAAGATTCGACTATTTTTTACGCTGGCCGTCGACTACCTAACGCAACCCCTGCAAGAGTGGGATTTGAACCCTGGTCTTTTGTGTGGTAGACACACTGTGCTACCACTAGACCATTAAGTGGGTACACCCCCATCGAATTAATGAATTAAAAAAATATTAGACTTTGATACGTGCATTTTTACATAGACTTCCTGCAACAAATGACATCTACAGACAGATGGAAGTTAAGAAATGTGCCTGCATGAAGGGTGATTTCAGTCATCTATCAAACTCTAGTCAGAGAAACTTGCTAGGATGTTCTTCACCAAATTAATACTAAAATTTAACAATCCACCCAACCAACCAAAAAAGACATACTGAAAATTCCAAGCTCAAACTTGAAAATTATTGGTTGACTTGGTCTGAGGTAGCCAGATACTTTCACAACTATGTATGATGCTTTGCAAGCATATTCTGGCATATATTAGCAGGTGTGCCTTCATGAATAACAGCTACTAACCTACTACATAACAAAAGCATCCTCTTTTCACCAGGTTTCCTGATCTTACCATCAATAACATCCAAAAGATAGATGAAATTTAGTAGAATGCACTTTCTTCAATAAAAAACATTGAGCATCTATTCTAGATTTTAACAGATAGACAAATATTTTAGGTAAACCCATAAAGCATTTTTGGCACTTTTTCGAAGACTATTTCATCGGTTCCCATTTGAAGAAACAAAGGTGAAAAGGTTCTCTAATAATATTTAAAAACCAAGGTCTCTTCGTATTTTTCCGAGACATCCTATAGAGTGTCACTCCTCATAAAAATTGAAAAGCTTGCCTCCGACGCAAACAAAAATCACAGGAAAATATACTTCGAACTAGTCATGCCCATATGTGGAATGCGGATTGTGCAGATTTAAGTGATCAAAGCCACATCCAGACACCATTAGTCCCCGATTATGGATTGTGATTCTTATGGTGACCAAAAAAGTCTCAAGTAAGAGTATTGTCCTGACTCCTGCAACATGGGTGCAACTCACATCAAGATATATTTAATATCTTCACTGTAGATCTAATCTTCAATATATTCCAAGTAGAATACCTTTCTTTCCGATCTCTTCTCATATCACCCCTGCCCCCCAAATCTCAGTTCCATGCAACAATGTAGCTCTTATATAGGCTAGACTATATAACATATGATTTCCCATTTGATTGTTGTATTCTGGTCATGTACAGCACTTTTTTGAGAGCGGTCATGTATAGAACTTGATTAGCATCTTACATTTTAGAATGCCACCTTGAAAAGGATGTAATTCTTCTTTTTAATCTTTTTCATACAAGAAAAGCCTCAAGCGTATATTTTCTTTTACAAGTTTACTTTCTTCACTAACGATAACCAGTAGCAACAACTATTCCTCTAAATATCGTACATTTGTTGGCAAACATAATGCTGCAGTTCCAGAACCATTTGGAAGGATCTAAAAACCCACATGAAAATAACATCAGCAACATCCAATTGACAAGCCCTTTGCTCTATCATTCACATAAGGCTAAAAGATACATAGATCAAATCAACTAATCATGCACAGAAACTTCAAATTGGTAACTTGGTTGGGCATGATTTTTTGCAGCCAATCCATACCGTCGGATAATGCAGTATTTTACGACACATGGACACTGGCACAAAGCCAATACACAACACTATAACAAGATAAGAGTGTCAGGATTGAGCTTACCATCCCTGACCAAATGGTGGCAATGGAACCTCCCAGTTGCTACTCCGCAGAACCGCACTCGTAAATCTGCATCCAGTAATTATCAAATTCCATTACCGCGCAACACAGCACAACAAAAGGGGAAAAGAAAAGCAGCAACAAAAAACACATCCGACCTGAAATTAACTCTCTGAGGCGACGCCGCCTCACACGTCGACCTCACGAAGAACACGCCAGAAGGGGGGAATGTGATGACGTTATTCAGCAAGCCCTTCTCGACGTCGATAACCTGGAGGACGTCGCCCGTCTCCGTGCCGAAGACGTGCGCGTTCTTAATTATGAACAGCTGCTCCTTCTCCGTGGTCCAGAGCATCCTCCACGTCCCCGACAGCTCCCGCCCGGTAGTGATGGTGCCCTTCCCGTGAACGGCGAGGGCCTCGATAACGTCGATGATCTGCAACCTCTTCGCGGGGTCAGACTGAGTCCGTACACCTCGCTGCTGATCGGAGATGAGATCGAGGAGGTCGGATTTTGCGGGGAGGGATGCGACGGGTGCGGCGAGGCGCGATGATCGCGCAGGGAAGAGGAGGAGTGAGGGATTAGGGTTAGGGTTTGGGATTCGGAGGGATGGGAGGAGGGATGAGGGGAGGAAAGGGGTGGCCATGGGAGTGGTGTGAACTGTGGGCTGTGGAGAACGGAATTGACCGTAGGAGTGGAGGGAGCTTTTGGCGCGAGAGAGGTGAGGTGGAAGAGTGGAAGGGGAATCGGAGGAGGTTGGTTATGATTGGATATGAAGAGAAATTATAACGATTAGATATTCATTCTAATTTTTGATTAAATTACAAGATTAACACTATATTCAATATAGCCTCCAAAATTCTAAAAGTCATGTGTAAATTTGGAAAGTCACGTGTAATCCTTTATTTTTCAGTCTAGTTTCATGTGGTAACTTTATCATATCTTCTGTTAAAATGAATAATTGTCTTTTTTTACATTTATGCTATTCCTCAATCCAAACATGCATGAGCATGGATCCTCCGCAGTAATGCAGAGGCCTATTGTAAGGTGTAGCGCCTCCCGAGCCGCTCGATCTTGATCGAGCGGTTCACACAATAATAGCTCGAAAAAACCTCGATTTTATGTGAACCGCTCGATCTTGATCGAGCGGCTCAGGAGGCGCTACACCTTACAGCAGGCCTTTGAATTACTGCAGAGGGTCCGTGCTAAACATCCATACCCTCCTCCCTCTCTCGTCTCATATGATGGTATTCTAGAGATGATCCTCTGCTGTAGGGTCTACTGCAGCAAACTCTGCAGTAAACCTTACAGCCATCCGATCACCTATTCCCGACCTCGAGATATGAGTAGGGATGAGCATTGGGCTGGGCCGGCCCGGCCCAGCCCGAAGCCCGGCCCAAAAAGCCCGGCCCGGCCCAATCCCAAACGAACATTGGGCCGGGCTTGGGCCCAATTTTTAGGCCCGAAATTTTTTTGGGTCAGGCTCGGGCTTGGCTTGGCCCAGCCCGACCCGGCCCACGGGCCCGACCCGAAGAGGGCCCGAACCCTTCCCATATCCTACACGTATGGAAACTCTCACCTGTCAAGCACACTCTCTTCACATATCCTATCTTCATACAATGTTTATAAATAAAGAAAGTCAGGTGTGGGACATATGAGTTGATGATCATTGTATTTCATTTCAGAATTATTTTTTCTTAATTAGTCCATGGCTTAGATTCTGGTGGTTATTCTTGATTTTTCTAGTGTTTATTTTTTCCATTAGAATATTTTCTATTATTGAACCTTTACCCAATACGGGCATTATGCCCATTTTTTTAACATGTAGTGCCCGGTGCACCTGTTGTTAACTGTGGAAACTTGGTTCACTCTTTCAATTTCTGTAACGAGGGACGTTTATCGTATATAACATTGAGTGGACTTGTACAAATTGAGAAATCATCTCTGGTAGAATTGAGTTTAGTTGTTTCACAAGTATTATGGCATATGTTTTAAACAATTTTAGCTCGCCTAACTTGAATTGAGATTGACTTTAAACACAAACTCAAAGTTAATAGTATATAATGGGTTAAGATGGGCCGGCCCGGCCCAAGCCCGGCCCATAGGAATTGGGCCGGGCCTGGGCTTGGGCCGAACCAAAAAAAATTTTGCGGGCCTAGGCCCGGCCCAAGGCCCGAAGTTTTTAAGTGGGCTTGGGCCTGGGCCCTTCAGGGCCCAGCCCAGCCCAGCTCGGCCCATGCTCATCCCTAGATATGAGTCCACTATCCCCGACCCCTAGAAGGGTCGTTCGATTCTCATCCGACGCTCTCCGCCCTTTACAGCACATGCTGCAATAGCCCTTTAAACAGACTATCGGCTTCCGATGGTATTCACCCCCGTGGTGAGGTCCTTTTATCGTAAGTTGTTGAGCTCTTACAACCTTCCACGAGATCTATCCTATGAGCTTCCTCAAGCACCCTCTCAACCTACAAGCTTCATCTAACTCCATCCATCTGCAAAAGTAATCCCATGTACAACAGAGCCTCCATGTGCCACCTCCCGAGTCCACATCCATATCTGCTTCAACTACCCCTCTCTCCTCCACAAGCTCATCTCAACCTCTGCTCCTATTGTGCCATGCGCACATTTGACATCAACTCCACGTCGGGTTCCACCGCTTGGAACTGTATAATCAGTTGTTTCACATGGAGCTCTGCGCTTTACTCTTCACTCGGATTCTATAATCGTATGATGAAAGCAAATGTCAGTGCATGGTCCTTTGGCTACAACTACTCTTTCATGCTCAAGACTTACGCCTCCCCCTACATCTTACACCAAGGTCCTAAGGTGCAAGGGATCGTTGCAAAGATCAACTTGCTACTTTAAGCTCATTGTCAAGAGATGTCACGAGAATGAGAGATCGAGTGAGAACTCCATAATGGTGGCGAACTGAAGGTCCTGAACCTATCAAGACCAAGGGAGTTGGCATGATGTTCAGAGAGTTCGTGCTAGAGGAAGCGACGAAGCGAGCTTACAGCGGATGATTGGGTTTGATAGAGGTGAGGGAGGAGATAGAGTCTGCATATTACGGAAGGAGGAAGAGTGTGATCGTCCAAAACAAAAGGATAACGACTTGTTTAATGGAAAAGCTCACGAAAGTATCATGTTGAAACTAGAACGGAAAATCAAGAACGGAAAATCGACAGAGACGCGATGATCAGACAAACCATCCTTAGTTTCCTCCCATCTCCTGAAACATGGCGCACAATAGGGCATCCTCTAACAACGTTGAGGCATCCCCTTCCAGAAATAAGTCGGGGTCCTATCTTGGAAAACGTCCGTGGTTAAGAAATGCTAATACAATATATATACTCTGCACCAGCGCACAGAGCAAGTCTTCATGCTCGAGGCTAAGTTACCAAGAACGATGTGAATGGCAATTTAAACAAGCGGCAAAATATCAGCTGTAGGTAACAATTAACTCCTAATCGCTTCTCAATCTCCTCTCCCATTTTTTACCTCCAAAACTTCTTTGCAATCAAACATTGCCACCAGACTCCCCTATTGCAGTCAATTGAAGGCAGTAATTTTTTAAGAACTCTGCTCGATAATTCTTTCTGTTTGCTTCAAGAGAATGAAATTCCATGTATTTTACTATTATTTTAATATATTTATCAATGTGCAGCTGCTGCTTCATCTTAATATCTTCTTTCTCGGTATAGATTTAATAACAATACATATGCTAACAGAAACTTGCAGCAGTTTTTTCATAACCTTTAGTTCCATTTCTAACAATTAACAAGCACAATCCAATGTTATGTGATTACTGACCATAAACTAAAACTGATTAGTTGTTGGATTCTGAACTGTCCCATCATCTGAATTACATTATGTCCTGGATTAGTGAGATATAATATACCTTTAGGCCTTTTTCCTTAGTCCAAATCATTTACTTTTCTTTCTAATTTTGCTTTTTGGATTTTATCTGTGTAATTGGCATCGTGTTTATGTTATACTCTTCTATTCCAGACCAAATTGTCATGGCTTCCTTTGTTATCTGTCCTTCCTCAAACACTAGTTCCTATGATCTTTCTTGTCATTATTGTAGTGCACCACTCCACCTTGAATTCGTCTTGGACAACTGCACATCATTTAGTAATTGCTTCATTGATGAGCTATTACTATTTGAGCCAAACCATTCTGGGTTTTCAAGAAGATCAGATATATCAACCTTGTCTTTCTTTAACCTGTTTGTTATACCAAACATTGCTAGTGTAACGACCTTGATCTGTGTGATCAGCGGAAGCATGAATAAACGACATGCCACGTCGGATCTGAGGGTTACTCATGCATATCAAATCCACCAATAAAAAACGGTCGAAAAGATATTAAAAAAAAGAATCACTTGAGATACACCAAATAAATGGAATACCATCGCTTAGCAGCTTGACATAATCAAGGGTCAAAGTCACATTTCTTAAAAGTCCTCAATAAAAAAAGGAAATAACTAAAAGAACAACTCATAATGTTTCTTGGATACCTCTAACAATAAGACAACAAAAGGGAAACTAGCACTACCAAGATGAAAAGTCAAATCTTTCGTCAGCCAATCAACAACTTCAATGCGCTACTCCTCCGAGGAACCTGCGGCAGGACAAACCACGGGAGCGACAAGAATGCTCGTAAGCCAAACAGCTTTGCATGCTTTAAGAAAGAAATAAATTTCAAGGATGACTTGATAAAATTCATAAGGCTGACGATACAGTCATACACATAAGTTTATAAGGGGTTCATACATTTTCGATAATGATGCTCTATTGTTGCACACATACACTTAACTCACTCTTATACATAAATTGGTCAATTAATACCCTCCGCTGTCACTAGCGGTTTTTCACTTGCACATTCGATCATACATTAAACACATCGTGATGACATCAGCGCTGAGTCAATATGTGGACTTTCCACTAGGTTCCACTGAACCTGACACCTCCGGAAGGTGTTACCCTTTAGGCCATTGATGTCCGTATCGGACCCGGTAATCGGATTCTAGAGGTGGCTCCCACCACGAGGTGTAGCACTTAGCTCCGCTTACCATTATTGTACCATCAATTATATTAAAATTCTAGATTTAGCAAATCACTTAATTCTTGTAGATTGGGGTTTGCATGATTCTACTAATTTCATGAACCCACGTATTTTCTCTGACATATTTGTTACCTATGGCATACGATTGATATAGTTGTAGATTTACAATCACATGATAAAGTTGAGACAAAAAATATACTAATGTTACACATAACCAGGGTATGGTATTGATTTAGAACAAGGAAGGTTGGTAATATGGATAACGTGGAAACTATTTGTTCACACCAATTATCATGGTGAAATAATCAGATAGATTGAAGGCATTACGTGAGATAATCCAATTGAGTTCCAGGAGATATAATGACAATATAATGAAACGAGCAGACATGTCTATGTCAGTAGCTATGTGTGTGAAGGTATTATTCTTGTATTCGCATAGTAACACCTGATACAGTTTTCCTGCTAATAAACCCTTTTGATATATTATGTTGCACATGTACTCCTAAATGATTCAATCGACCATCTCACAAATACATTGATCTTTAGTTTATTGCGATAAGCACCATTGCATATTTACACCCAATAATAGCTTCCTATTATGCAGTTTATTGCAGCAATATTTTTTTACTACTTCATAGATAATCATGAATGTAAACCTTCCTACATGTATTTGTGATGAGAGGAAAAAATGCCCTTCAAGGTGGGGGAAACAATGATTTAATTACAAGCCTGTATCCAAAGGAAGATACTCAATTATCCTTATTTGTTTCACGGAAACCTGCATCTAATTTATACGAGGATTCCTATTTGTCACTACCAATCAATGAAAAGAGGTAACGATAACAAAATCAAGGTTGTGCTTTTACAAGAAAACTTGAAGGATTTGCAGGATATGATTCATATGGATCATGGTAGAAATTAAGAATGACGAATGATGAAACACATACTTTATCACGAGAAGACTGCTCCAAGGTTTAGGTCGACAACGCTCTTCACCTTCGATCACGGCCAGTCCATAAACGATGTCCCAACCCAGTGATAGCGAATGCGGATTATCTCGGCCAAGGAAAAAGAAGGTGCTAATGTTGTATCTCTCTTCTCTCTCTTGTGCATGTAGAGGGTCTCTCTCATCCCACTCTCTTGTACGTGGGGAGATGAACCATTATCCCAAAACAGAAACCGTGTATGGAAGGATGCGGATTGAATTGACCACCTTCATAACCGCCCATCATTATTAATTCAATTAAATTCTCCCCTTCCTTTTTTAGCCATTACGTGATTATACTATGTTGCATGTAATTTTTTTTTGGTGGTTACAGCTAGAGACCCGACATCTGTTTATCCTATTATTTAAAGTTCCTCTTATCTAGTTAAAAATAGTCAAAGTTTTTCTACAACGTCTACTTTGTGATATTATTGATTTAATATGTCAGGTAGACATTGTATACTTTTTGGCGCAAATCCGATTATTTGGTCATCACCAAGGTACTCTTTCCTATTAATTTTGGTTTGTGATTGTTATGCAAATGATCGCCTATGATATGTTGAATGTTGATGGTATTTCTGTTGTTTGGTGACACAATCATGTTAGGAATGACAAACGAGGAGATGTATCTCCTAATCTGCAGCAAAGATGGCACAACAATATGTGTTCCCCGCACGGGAACTAAATGGTAACGGTGATAAGCAATCACACAATCAAGAACAACAAGCAACCACAAGAGATAACGAATTCTACGTGGAAACCCTTACTTGATATGAGTAAGGTAAAATCACGGGGTAAGACCGGCAATGATTCCATTATGGTCAAATGAGTCAATGTTCTTTCGGTTTTGTTGCCCAATAAAATCGAGATACAACCACGAGCACAAATGATAGTTCTTATGCAAGCAACTAACTATCCCTAGGTATCTAAAATACCAAAAATGTGCTTAATTCCAAGAAGGATAGGTGGCTTTCCTGAGGGCTCCCTATTGGAGACCCAAAAACTGTGGCTTCGACTCCTTGAGGTCGACCAACATGCGACCTCCTCGTTTCTCCTCTCTCAACTTCGGCCAGTGGCTGCTCCTCTCAAATCCGCAACCCTAGCCGCTCTCCTCTCGAGCTCGGACATTGCTCTATCTCCCTTGGATTGGGCTCTTGCTCTCACGGAGGAAGAGAATGGGTTTCCAACCCTGGCTGTTGTTGCTCATGTTCGTTGGAGAATAATGGGGGGTGGCGTTCTATGGAATTGGGCAGTCCACAGCTCGTTGGAATCGGGGGGGCTCCTTTTCTCTGGAATGGGGTTGTTCACAGCTCTCCGGAATAGGGGGCTCTTTTTCTCTGGAACAGGAATGGGGAGTCAATTGGGGTCTTCAAAATTTTGGAGAAATATCAAAGATGCCCCTACAAACAAAAAGAGGCAAAAGGTGCAGCCCCGCCAAGTTGGATATAGAAACTTTAAAATACCAACAACCTCCCCCTCCATACCCAACAGGGAGGTGTGGTCTAGTGATGGAGATCAAGAAGAAGTGACACCGCTCAGCTCTCTACATAACTAAAGCTTGTCACGAGTGACTGCCTTGGTCAACATGTCTGAGGGGTTCTCATTAGTGTGAATCTTCTTCAACATGAGCTACTTCTGGTCAATTGCATCCCTGAACCAATGGCATCTCACATTTGTTTTGTGCGTGCATAGTGCATGGTACTCTTGCTCAAGTCTATAGTGCTCTGGCTATCACAAAACACAACTGGCTCACTGTCATCCAATCCAAATTCACCAAGAAAGCATTGTAGCCACAACACTTCTTTCCCAGCCTATGTTGCTGCTATGTATTCTGCCTCGGTAGTCGAGAGAGTAACACATTTCTGTAGCTTGGATTGCCATGATATGACTCCCCCTGCAAATGTAAAAATGTAAGTTGAAGTATACTTTATCTTGTCCATGTCTCCTGCCATATCTGCATCAGTGTAGCCACATAGTTTGGAATCTGGCCTCCCAAACATAAGACACATACTTGAGGTCCCTCTCAAGTATCTCAAGATCCATTCCACTACCTCCTAATGGTCCTTCCCGGATTGTATATGAATCTGCTCACCACGCCCACTGCATGGGCTATATCGGGTCTAGTGCAAACCATGACATACATGAGGCTCCCAACTACGGACTGATATGAGATCTTGGCCATCTCTATTTTCTCCTCATAAGTAGAAGGGCATGACTCCTTGGCCAGCTTGAAATGAGAGGCTAAGGGTGTGCTAACATGCTTGGCATTCTTCA
Source organism: Ottelia alismoides (assembly GCA_037367405.1). NCBI lineage: Eukaryota > Viridiplantae > Streptophyta > Magnoliopsida > Alismatales > Hydrocharitaceae > Ottelia > Ottelia alismoides. Next base: position 259,538 of record JAZKJV010004949.1, on the reverse strand, counting down.
TGTTGAACCACTCTAACACCCATTCAACATAGCTCTTATGTGATAACCACAACATGCGTTTCTTCCTGTCTCTTCTAATCTGCATCTCAAGGATGTGGCTTGCCTTGCCCAAATCTTTCATCTCAAACTCTATGAAGAGTTCTCTCTTGAGCTTTGCAATCAAGTTAGAATCATGACCTACAATCAACATATCATCCACGTAGATCAAAAGAATGATGAACCTGTCATTGAGAAGACGACGAACTTATACACATGGCTCGGTTGTTGTCCGTGGACTGCCATGATCCTTATTTACGCAAGTTTAGTAATCCCAGAGTCATTGATTCTTAGATATAGTCTTGCCTAATAAGTCAAATAAGTTGCATCTAAAACCCACATACTAAGATGGAAGTGGAGGTTTATTTCACCAAGAACCAGATGACCATTGTAAATTATAGGAGTTTTTTAGTCAATTATAGGACTTCAAAAATAAATAAATCAGTTTATAAGAGTGTTTTTTTTTTTAGAGTTAAAAGGGTGACCTCCCAGCCAGGGAGCCACCTCAAAGTATATATATATAATTAAAATCTAAAATAATATTACATCATACTACATTTGCCAAGACGCACACAACACCCTACAATGTTCCATCACATTCTCGGAGTAGAATCTTTGCCCCCTGAAGATGAGTTCATTCCTCGCACGCCAAATGGACCACAGTATAGTAAATGGAAAGGAGCTGTCCTCATGCCCAACACCGCAAACTGATCTCATATTCCTCCAGAAAGTTGCGCAATCCCGAATCTGTAGCCATGCAATATTGGCCATGTTCATTCCTCGCACGCCAAATGGACCACAGTATAGTAAATGGAAAGGAGCCGTCCTCATGCCCAACACCGCAAACCGATCTCATATTCCTCCAGAAAGTTTATAAGAGTGTTGACTACGACTGAGTAGGTAATTCTTCCCATGATATTTGAGCAGAGTGGATACATATTTTATTTGCAGTCCAATTTTACTTGAATCGCTTTCTTGAAAGATGCATGCATGTGGAGTAATGGTCCTTTAAAATTAAGCAGAAATTGCTCGACATACCTGGGGTGCATCTTCATCATCGGCAGTCGGCTATTGTCCATTCAGAAAACCTGCCATTTCTTGCACCACGAAGTCGTCTAAGGGGTCACACGTTGATGGTATACTGTTTAGTTTGCATTGTTACCGCCTATTGGCACGATTGGCTGCTAAGATTGTTCTTTCAGGTATCTTTCGATAATGTTGTGAATGTACACAAAACCGTCTTGAGTGGTTTGTTGGTATTCTGGGGAGGTTTAGTCAGAATTGACATCCAGACCATGTGATTTTAAAATATTTCTAACAAAATCTTTTGGAGCCTTCATCTTTCCTGAAGTTACACCAACCTTTTAAGTAGTGTAAATTCCGAGAGGAATAGAAGTTACAACCTTATGGATATCATCCATCTTTTCTTCTGGAGACATTCAAATGGTTTACTGGAGCCGCAGTTCACTACCATATAGGTCTCAAAACTTGGTCATAGATCTTTATGTTATGGAGAAATCAAAAATTAAAACCATGTTTTCTGATGTTAACTAGAGTTTGGCTACATGGATTTCTTGCCTACAAGACCATGCTCATAAACTGACTTAGATATTCAACAACCAGGCCTTTTCTCACTTTAAGTGGGGTTGGTTACATTCTTTGCATCCAAACAGATCTGATTTGCAGCATACCCTGACTTGGATTTGAAAACAGCATTTCTTCTCAACAGTCTTCTTCCAACATTTCTTTGGTCTTGTCTGGCACCTCTTACAAGGCGTTTCTTCTAATTTCTCGCACATTCGAACTGCAGTGTAAGCTGACTTAGATATAAATAAATTAAAACATTCTTAGTACTTTCCATCGCTTAGTCGGGTCTTTGCCAACCCCTTTTATGATGCTCTTATTCCAAATTTTAATCTTACCTTCATAACATCAAGCTGTCTTTCTTCACTTATCCAAATAATCTTAAATCTTTTTATCTCGTTTTCACTTCTTTCATTTGTGTCATACCTTAGCAGTTAATTCATATATGGTCCAGCCACTCTCTGCATATGGTTTTGAGAGCCTAACTCTACATACCAGGAGGTATGCCAAGTCTTGCTGCTGCCTTGTTGTATTTATCCTTTTACTTCAAATGCATCTTCTTGTCACATAAAGCTGTTAGAAAATAAATACGCGGAAGCAAACATGGAAAAATGATAAAGAACAAAATATGAACAGCGGGATTTTAACGTGGAACCCTACTCCGTGAGGAGCGGGATGAAACCACGGGAGAAGCCCTCAAAGGGGGCGGATATTCTATTGAATTTCTCGTCTGTTACAGGAGGCCTGGGGCTCCTTATATAGCTTCCACAGGACCTCCAAGTCCCACCACTAGGCGGTATGGGACTAAACTCAGTGGTGGGGTAAATGGACCCTGGAGGGATCCATTTACCCACCTATTACATAAGTGACGCATGCTCCAAATACTCTAACACTCCCCCTCAAGCTGGAGCATGCAATGCTCAGCTTGGACAAATAGGAAGAAACTCAACTCACAATACATGACACTACAGACAATATCCACCCAACGCGCACAGCTGCTGCAGTCGAGGACGTTGCTTCTCATGGCGTGCATGTGAGGAGGACGAACGGGGCTGGAGTGTCTATCTGGCTCAGAGAATGGTACTCTACTGTGGAGTTCCTATGATACCACATGAAAACCCTTGCCCTTAATGGCATAGGGAATAGTCCTTTGCTCTGGAGTCCCTATGGCTCACATGAAAGCTCTGGCCGACCAACAAGAATGACAAATGATTGGCATGCGTCATCATCGAGTCTGAATCTGAGAATTGTAGAGTCTGAATATCTGATCGGTCTGGAAATCTGACATCTTAATCTTTTGGAACAAGACATGTGACTCTACATATACTCCCCCTTTCTCCCATACTGGTCGGAATGACATTGTTGACCACGTTGGGAAAAGATAAGATAATACATAATTATGGGGATGAATAATACATAAACAATTTAAATAGGGGACCAAACATCCATTGCGGCTTTTTCTCAATTTTTTTTAAGCCGTAATTTTTTTTAAAACAATTTTTTTTCAACCATTTTTTTTGACTTTTGCAACCTCTTTTTTTTTGAAATTGCGTACGACTTCTCTTTGTACGCGGTTTTTTTTTACAGCGTACGGCTTTTTCAAATGTACGTGCTTTTTTTTTAATTAATTTTTTTTGTGTGGTAACCAATGGCCAAAATCAGCCCACAAAGCAGCCCTTTCTTTTCTTTTCCCCTTTTTTCAGCCCAACCGTGGGCTTCTTTCATCTTCCTCCTTTCTTTCTTTTTTTTTAAACCCTGTGCCCCCATTTAGGGTTCCCAACAGTGAACCCCTTTTGTAACGAGCCGCCGCCCCCAATGGGGCATCTGGAGAGGGGCGCCGCCATCGCGCGCTGTTGCGGGTTCGCCAGGGATCGGGAGATGCGTGCGCCTGAGATCGGGCTGCGGGGCCTTCGCGCGAAGCAGCGGGATGGCGCGAGGGACGTGTTGGCTTCAACCGGGGTTGCGCGAGGGGCGATTGAAGCGGAGGTGCCCTGCCTGAGGATGTCTGGAGCGCCGCCAGAGCGAGGAGGCAAGACTCGGACGCGCTGCGCGCCGCCTGCGCGCGAGGCGGGCTTGATGGGAAGGAAGGGGCGCCACCTTGCGCCAAGAGCCTCGCCTGGGCTTGGAGCCATCGCGATGGGTGCCGCCTGGGCTGATAAGAGAGAGAGGGCTCGTCGCTACGGGGCGTCATCACCTGGACCGTGAGGAAGGGGGGAGCCGCCTGGGCTCTGCGCCCTCCGGGCTTCGCTGCTCGCCATTGGAGGATGGAAGCTCGTCGCCTACGCCTTTGCCTGGAACATGAGATGCCGCACTGCTGGGTCGCAGCGATAGGATAGGCGGAAGGGCTGGAGATGCGCCGCCTGCGACCTGGTGGTTCTTCTTCTAGGGCTGGCCGCCTGGGCTGTGACCAGAACATCGCGCCGCCATGCGCGAGTTGGAGAGCATATAGAGGGTCTGGAGTTCGCGCGGTGAAAGGAGCATCGAGATTGCAGGCATCAAGATCTCCAGAACAGAATAAAATTGCAGGCATAAAAAAATAGGGATTCGACTGGAACCCATAACTGTATCTCAATTTCATAATCGAATCTCGAATAAAATCAACAAATATAAAATCCTCGAGAATCGACCCGCTCTGATACCATGTTAGAAAATAAATACGCGGAAGCAAACATGGAAAAATGATAAAGAACAAAATATGAACAGCGGGATTTTAACGTGGAACCCTACTCCGTGAGGAGCGGGATGAAACCACGGGAGAAGCCCTCAAAGGGGGCGGATATTCTATTGAATTTCTCGTCTGTTACAGGAGTCCTGGGGCTCCTTATATAGCTTCCACAGGACCTCCAAGTCCCACCACTAGGCGGTATGGGACTAAACTCAGTGGTGGGGTAAATGGACCCTGGAGGGATCTATTTACCCACCTATTACATAAGTGACGCATGCTCCAAATACTCTAACAAAAGCATATGAAGCTCTTAACTACTGTAAACATCCTGCATTAACTGCATGTGTATCTTGTCTGACTGATCCACTCTTCATGTGGAAATTTGATACCAGTTGTTTAAATCACCGAACCAGCAGCAGTCGCATGCATTTCAGATGTGATTCCATAAATATCCTTTCGAGACTCTTACCTGCTTGATCTTCACTTTTTTTAGACTAAGTTCTCTCTTGTTAATGTTATGTGGTGTGATGATTCACATTTTTTGGAGATCTTATGCAATGCAACTCATTTCGTTTAGGGATATTTATACTCATAAGCCTACGTAATTTCGTAATTACAGTCATAACCTTGCGTAATCGCGAATTACGCGAGAAATCTCGGATACTCACTCAACTCACACCCATAACCCTTCATTAGTTTTCCCGTTAACCCAACCATATCATTGGGTTAATCTAACCCATAGTCTATCCAACGACTATTAAAAAATTTCAAAAAAAACTAAAAAACGCCTAAACCCCCCCCCCCCCTTCCTTCTCCAATGCCAGGCCCTCCCCCTCCCTCCCGGCCATCCGCCTCCACCCTCCACCACCTCCCCTTCCCTTCTTCCACGTCAGCATCAACCTCGGCCTCCTCCTCCTTCCGCGACGCCCCTTCCTTCAACAACACCTTCCTCCTCCACCCCTCCCCCTTGCAACCTCGCCCCTCTGCTCGTAATCACCCCCTCCACCATCTGCCTACAGCCTCACCCCTCTGCCTCCCTCCCGTCCCTCCGCCTGCAGCCTCGCTCCTCCTTTGCCTGCAGCCACCCCCCACCGCACCTCGGTTTGCAGCCTCGCCCCCCTCCGCCCGCAGCTACCCCCTCCTCCTGCAGCCTCGCCCCTCCTCTGCCCGCAACTACCCCCCTCTACCCCTTCGCCTGCAACCTCACCCCTCCTCCGCCCACAGCCACCCTCCTCCGCCTGCAGCCTCGCCCCTCCTCCTCCCGCAGCCACCCCCTCCGCCTGCAGCATCGCCCCTCCTCCTCCCGCAGCCACCCCCCTCTGCCTGCAACCTCGCCCCTCCTCCACCCGCAACCACCCCCTCCGCCTGCAACCTCTCTCCTCCTCTGCCTGCAGCCACCCCCCTCCAGACTATCTGCCCGCAACCCCCGCCCCTCCACCTGCAGCCATCCCCCTCCAAACCCTCTGCCTGCAGCTGATGAATACCCATTCATCACTCTTTATTCTTATATTTTAGCTACAAAAACCTATGCAAATGCATGTAGATATGTGTAAATAGGAAAAGTTAGCAAAAGCATGCATGTTTGTAAATATAGATAATTAGCATGTTTTTGTGCAAAAATAAAAGAATAAAGATGAAAAAGAAAAAGAGGGAAATATTTAGAAGAAATATTGAGCAACCTAACCCAAGGGAGGGCTCAGCATGGGCCTGACCGCATAAAAACAAAAGTAGAGAGAGATAGGGGCTCATATGTACATACTTATGTAAATAAATAAAATTATATTTTCCTCAACCAAAAATATGCTTGTATATATTTGTATATATTTAGAACTATTAAAAACAAAATAAAAATTCAAAAATTAAAAAGACCAAAAAGACCCCTTCACCATGTACATAAGTCCATCATCCTTATTTATTTCACCTTGTAAATAAATAAAAATTTATTTTCTAAACTTTTTGTAAATATCCTATGCTATATATTGTAAATAAAATAAATAAAAAGAAACAAAACAAAAATCAAATAAAAATTACAAAAAAATTAAAAATACAAAAATATGTGTACATATACCATGTATATAGTTGTATATAACTAATTATTTCACCTATGTATATAAATAATAAAAATAAAATAAAAATAGCCTTTTATTCCTCATTTTATCTTATAAATAAATAAAATATAAAATAGGAATAAAAATGTATAAAAATAACTAATTAAAAATCAAAATTAAAAATCATATATTGTATATATACCTATGTATAGCTATATATTGTATATACTTTATTTTTATTTCCAAAAATTAATTAAAAATCACAAAAAAATAGAAAAAATTAAAACAAATATTTTTTATGTTTTAAGTTTTTGAAAATTCGGCCATTTAAGGCCCCAAAAAAATCAAATAAAAAATTAAGCCTTGGCGGGCTCTGATTGGTCCACGGGGGACTGTTGACCCCCGGTCAACACCTCCCCCAGGACCACCAGAGCCCGGGTCTGTTCACCCGACCCATCTTCTCGGATTTTTCTTTTGATGACCCGAATCCCTTTCTCCCCAAATCCGGGTCCGCATTGATCACGTCACATCCGAGAAGCTCGCCGGAGCTTTCGCCTCGGGATCCGCGCATCAGCTCGCCCTACCCGCAACCTTCTTGCCGGACCCTCCACACTATATAGTCTGAGCTCAGCCGCCTCCTCTCGCCATCTTTGGCTCCCTACCTTCACTCCCGTGACCTCCATCGTAACCACCGAGGTGACAGCTCGCGTTGGCCCTTGTTGCAGCGAGGAGGAGGTGGCCGGTCACTGATCCGGCAGCTTCGCACCGCCGTGCTCCGCCACTCGACCGGAGCTCGAGCCTCAGGCCTTGACGCCCTTCGAGGCGACGACCAGGAGCTAGCTAAGCTCCAGCATAGTCTCCCGCATCACCCAGGTATCCATTTAGCTCGCCCATTTAGTGTAATTTCTCATTTCCCCCAAATCGCATCTCCGCCGTGTTCCGCTGATTCCGGCCACATCGAGTACCATTTCGATCATCGGGACACACCATCATCTTCGCCATCCACCCACGCACGTTCTTCGCCCAGTCATTCAACCCAGCTCGCCCCGGAGCTGGGAATCGAGCTCCCCCATCCTCCGCTCGCCGGAGCTCATTCGCCCCGACGCCCCGTTCACCCTCACGCCGCTTCCTTGGGTCGAGGCACTTTGCCCTCGACCCGCGAAGCTTCTGGTACATCTTGCAGGTCAGAAGGAGGGCATCTGAGCCCCCCTCACATCAGGTCCAGGAGCTCACCGCCGCCGAGCTCGCCGGAGCCCCTCCAGGGCTCGGGTGGGCCATCGGAGGCTACCACCAGCCGTGGGGCATCACCGCGGATCTTCTCCGATCATCAGGAGCAGCTGAGGAGGTCTACAGCTCACGCACGAGGCCGGCGAAGCTCGCCGGCTGAGTGTTCTTCCACCATCCTCCAGCACCGTCCGATCAGCCTCCGCTCCCAGTTTTAATCTTGATCGTCCGTTCTTCGAGGAGCAGCAGCCGTTGATTGATTCGAGGCGTCATCCGGACCGTCAGAGCAGAGGAGGGAAGGCACAGCACCTGAACCGTTAGATCTCCCACGTGTCTCCCTCTGGACCGTCGATAGCCCACGTGCTGCAGAAGAGAAGAGGCGCCAGGCACCTGAGCCGTCCGATTCGCCACGCGCCCGCCATCGAGCCGTCGACTTAATAAGGGGTAAATTACTTAGGCCCCCTCTTAGCTTTTTGTTTTACGTGTAAGTCCTGTAAATATTTTAGTCCTTTTATTTACGTAGGGTAAATTGCAACTGGGACCTCGTGCTTGTTTAGTTTCGCTTTTATGCCCCTGTGTATGTGACCTCACGTGCTTCGCCACGTGCCTTGTTTGGGCTATTTGCATTTTTTATCCTGTAGTTCTGGAGGGTTATTGAATGAAGAAATACTTTTTGGTAATTGCATTTATGCCCCTGTGAGCATTTCATTCACGCATGTGCGGATTTTAGTGGGTTATTTGCATCTAAGCCCCTGGACTTTTTGGTACCAGTTACCAAAAGGTCCAAGGACTTAGTTTTTCTTACCAGAAGGCCCCTGAGTGCCCCAGGCACGCGCCACGCGCGTGTTTAGCTGGGATTTTTGCACCTTGGCCCCCAGACTTGCGGGTATTTGCACTTACGTCCCTGTACACTGTGCCCCCTTTTTATTTTTGAATAAAATATCAAACCACCTCCAAATTCGATGAAAATTTGATACATGGCTCCTGCCATGTTGTTGGATTTTTGAGAATTTTTGAGGACATTTTTGATTTTATTTAGTATTTTTAAAAATTCAAAAACACCTATTTTAGCTACTGTCTAGGTTTAAAAATACCAAAAAAATATAAAAACACCTTCAAAAATTCTAAAAAAATTAGTTACTGTTTCTTGCTTGTCGTTTGATTTTCTAGCCAATTTTGGCTATTTTTCATTGCTTAAAAACCCTAAAAATCTAAAAACCCCTAAAAATTCATAAAAATTATAATAAATAATATAAAAATCCAAAAACAAAAATTTAGGTGCCCAAATTTTCCTTATTCTTTCTAGATTATAGGAAAATTACCTCCAGGGCTTGTTGAGATCCATAAATATTTTATTTTTGGGTTTCAAGCCTTGCTGGACAGTACCTAGGCCTTCGAGCACTGTTTGATTTTTATAAAATAAAATATACATTAGAAAAATACCAAAAATTCACCAAAAACACTTAAAAACCTAAAAAACATAAAAACAATTTTTCTTTAATTTTTGCTTAATTTTTGGTGTGTTAAATAAATTGCTTAAGTTGGCTTGATTTTACTTTCTTTTATTTTCTTTATAATTCAAAAATCCAAAAAAAATATAAAAATTATTAAAAACCATTAAAAATCCTTGTTTTTCATTTTATTTTCTTTTTACTACTTTGTAGGCCCTAGGCCAACCCGTGCTCCTTGTGTTCGACCCTGGGAGCTATACCAGGTTAATCTTATAGCTAGACCGCTCGCTTTCGTGCTTGATTATTTTTATCTGTTTGAGTGGTTGATTTTTCTTGATACACGCATTCGAGTGACTGAGGTCGCAACGACCTCATTTCCATACCTTCACCTCAGTTGTTCGAGACTCACGTGTTATCAGAATGGCGCCGTTGCCGGGGAGCACGGCTTAGTAGTATTTTTGTTTTTATTTTCGTTTTTATTTTCGCGGCTTTTCGCGGCTCTTCGGAGCTCGCGGCTTTTTCGCGGCTTTTGTATTTAGTTTCTTTTTGTTTTATTTTTGTTTTATTTTGATTTTCTTTTATTTTTATTTTTGTTTTCTATTGAGTGTTTATTTTATTTCCATTTTTGCACATATACCCTTGCTTTTATTTTCATTCATTATTTGATTATTGTTTATTGGTCTGACCACTCTTCTGTCTTTCTTGCGAGGGCCCGAGGACCGCGGAGGCGACTTTCGAGGAGCCGGTGCAGCCGCGGAGTTCGGAGGCGGCTTCTTTCTCTACGAAGCCGCAGGAGAGAGCGAGAGAGAGAGTGAGTGGGCGAGGCATTAGGATAGTTTTATTCATTCATTATTAATTGTAATAATACAGGCCTTTCTGTTTGGACACTTAGACCGTAGCGGGTCTGTTTCGCCGAGCACCGGCGTGCTCGGGGGACCCATTAGGACCTGCGGCTTTTCTCGCGGATTTCTTTTTCCTTTCTTACTGTCATTTTCCGGATTTTTCGCGGTTTTTGCTCGAGCCCCTAGACTTAGGACTTTCTGGTGACTGTGACGTAACTGAGTAGGATCCACACACCTAAGGCTTATCTGTTCCTATAGACCGTATTGGACCTACTTAAAAAAATAATAAAAATAACCGACTCGCTAGCTTCCGTAGCCTACGTGCCGTAGCTCGTCCTGTAAAGCGCTTACTCCTACCCCCGATTTGTCGGGCAGGGGAGGGACGAGCCAAGACCGGACCCTTTGGCTTGGAGGTCGGTGACCGGTTAGACGGTTCTTCGCTAGAAGTTGCTCGTCTAGGACTCGGCTTTCACCGTTGCATCATATAGCTTAGTTTACATTTCTGTCTTTATTTTATGCGCGGATCATTTTGCATGTAGAGAGCTGGAGACAGGTACGCATTTCTGACTTTGCATGCATCATTGATTTTTCGTGCATCGGCTTTTTCGACTTCTCCCCCCGATTTTGGACTTAATAACCAGGAGAACCGAAAAATTCGTTAGGCGATTTTGTTTGATTTGAAAAATACCTAAAAAAGTGTAACCATAAAATTGGGACTGCTAAGACTATTGACCTTAAAACTCGCTCACCCTAAAAATTCTGTCTTGGAGAGAGCAACCCCCTCATTGCTTGGTTTGTATGCGCGAGAGAGTGACCCCGCACACTAGGGGCCTGTTTGGTTGCAGGGTTGGACAGGGTTGGGTTGGGCAGGGGTACCCCTGTGAATAGTAAACTGTGAGGAGGAGAACCTTGTTTGGTTGGAAGGGTAACCCGGGTTGGGCCAAGCCAACCCTTCCCAACCCTGCAACCAAACAGGCCCTAGGTAGAGCCCCCCGTTGCTAAACTCGACTGACTACCGACTCTTCCGTGCGGGACAGTCGGTTGGGGTTAGCAGCGGATATCCCAACAGGTCACGTAAGCGCTCTGATATTTGTGTGTTCACCAAAATAAAATCGACAAGATAACTTGACCGAACTTTCACGGTCTTCAGCTCGCGTTGCGTTGGTGAACCGGGGGTTTGTTTTCAGATCATAGTTTTTCCAGATCTCATCCGCCCTACTCGCCAGATCAAGATGATGGGTAGACGATCTCTTAGGCAGCCTTTGGATGCACCGCTTTCGGGCGCGTCTACCTCATCATCTAGGTTGGTTCGCGAGAGCCCAGACCCGCTCTCCGAGCCCGAGTATGACTCCGCCCTGTTCCCCCTCGATCCCCTTTCTGACCTTCCTGAGAGACATGAGCCCGAGGAGAGATTGATACATTTGACGGCACCTGAGTTGGGCTCATTTGATTTTGCAGACGTCGAGATGGCCGGAGCAGGCAGTTCTGATGATCACTCCCGTAGACCAGAGCACATTGTACTAGACCAGGGAGCGATCAACTCCACCCTGATCGCATCACTTGATACAGTTCAGAAGCAGCTCCGCGATCAGGGAGCTTTCATGATGGAGATGAGGCGTGAGTTGGAGAGGCTCAGAGCAGAGAGAGACCAGCAGAGCGAGCCCGAGGAGATCCCGGATGCAGATGCACATGCACGAGCCGCAGCAGCAGCAGCAGCCGCGGCCGCCGCCGCAGCGGCAGCAGCCGCAGGAGGAGCAGGACCACCTAGACCGATGCGGGATTTACACAATCCCGGATCTACACTGATGCACCATTGGGTGGTGGTTCCAGCCATCGTGGGGGACTTCAAGTTCCCCTCGAACACCTTGCAGATGCTCCCGCGGTTCCATGGACTTGCTACAGAGGAGCCCCACCTCCACCTCCAGGAGTTTCTTATGATATGCAGCACTGTCCACGACAAACATGTGGACCAGGACACGATCAGGATGATCGCTTTCCCCTTCTCACTAGCAGACAGAGCAGCCACGTGGCTGAAGCATTTGGGGAGATTTGTCTATACCTGGGAGCAGCTCCGCACCGAGTACTTGAATAAGTACTATCCACTCGGGCGGACGAATGCAGCGAGGGCCCTGATTAGTAACTTCTCCATGTTCCCCAACGAGCAGTTCCACGAGGCTTGGGAGAGGTTCAGAGAGCTTTTGGACAGATGCCCGCACCATGACATCACGAAGCCGAACCTAGTTCAGAGCTTCTTCAGCGGACTGTCACCAGAGCTACAGGGCCTGGTGAATGCTTCTTGTGGCGGGTCCTACTTCGCCAAGGACCACGACCAGGTCTGGGCTATTTTTGAGGAGATGGCAGAGAACTACATGGTCATGTCCCAGACCCGACTCTACACCCAGAAGACCCAGCCACATCAGCCAGGTCCCGTGCAGTACCAGAGGATAGCACGGGTAGATGCAGGTCCTTCCAGTTCGTCCGCAGCCACAGCAGTAGCACAGTTAGAGTCGTCAGCTGCGGACATGGGTATCATCAGCGAGAAGTTGGACTGCATGGAGCTGATAGAGAAGAAGCAGTGCCAGAGCATAGCACAGATGGATCAAATGGCACAGGTCTTGAGCGACATGAAGACACAGCTCATGTGTCTCCAGGAGGCACAGACGGCTTCTCAGCCCCGTCTTCAGTCGCGAGGCAACGCCGGCAGCAGCAGCAGCTCGTCCCAGCGCTCCAGCACCCCAGTGCAGCCTAGACAGGTTCACCTTGTACAGGCGGAGCCGTACCAGCAGCCGCAGCCCACCTACCAGTCTCCACCATCTCCAGAGATGCAGATGGTGGTCTACCAGCCGGACCAGCCCTTGGCAGTACTCCCGCCAGCCCCCTTGGATGCCGAGCCGTTGATGGATGTCAACGGGATCTGGTACGACCGACCCCAGCCTGGGATCCGACGAGACCATCCCGGATTCAGGTGGGGGAGTGGTGGTGCCCAGCCACAGCAGCAGCCGCAGGACAGGGAGGGCAGTACTCCCAGCCGAGAGACCATCACCAGCTGCAGCAGCAGCCCCCAGTCTACCAGCAGCAGTCATCCTACGGTCCGCGTCCCTATCAGCAGCAGGGACAGTATTGGAGACGTGAGCAGCAGGCTCACCAGGGATACCAGCACCAGCAGCACCCTCCTTCCTACCCCTCTTACCCTTACCAGCAGCCACAGCCTCATCCACAGAGAGGCCACCCGTCGGGCTCCCACGAGAGCCCCGCTTTGGATGATATCGCCCGCCTCCTCACGGACCAGCAGGCTACATTCCGACGGGAGATGGACGAGTTCCGCCAGGAGATGCGGGACCTGGTGAGAGGGAAGGCCGCCATACCAGCCCAGATAGAGCCCAATCCGAACAGCCTCAAGAGGAAGTCTGAGCAGGTAGTACTTACTGAGTCAGCCACTCCTAGTGACCCATTTGATGATACATCTTCGGATTTATTTGATGCTGATTTTGTCACACTTAGGAGCGGTAGGACCCCAGCAGGCGGCGGCGCCTCATCTGAGCATCATCCCGAGGCGCCCCAGGAGGAGGAGGAGAGCGGTACTGAGGCCGCTCCAGATGATGACGGTGGTACTGAGGCCACCAAGGATGCTGATCCCACCGGCGGTACTGAGGCCGCCACTTCACCAGAGCCAGGAGGTGGTACTGATGCCACCCATGCAGCCGAGCCAGCCCGCGGTACTGATGCCGCACGACGTCTTCCTTCAGCAGCAGCAGAGCAGCCATCCCGTGGTGGTACTGAGGCCACCGGTGTTTGTAGAGAGAGATCTGATGTTTTTCCTCGTGGTTATGTATCTCAGAATTCTGATATTAATAAAGGAAAAGGTTTACATTCTTTTGGTCCCACTGTGGTGCGTGATGTATGTGTGGATCCGGTCCTTGAACCGCTTAGACCTTTTCCTAGTCCTTCATCTGAGAAGGACCCAGTGATCCCCTTCCCTAGAGCCCTTCAGATGGGGAAGGGGAAGAAAAATGATCCAAAAAAGAGAGAGCTTGAGGAGTTCAGCCAGAGCATGATAGACCGATTCCATATCCAGCTGACCCTCCAGGAGGCTTTGCAGCACATCCCCCTTCTCCAGAGATCTTTGAGAGAGAGGACTACAGTGAGGAGGAGGAGGAGGAATGTTGACCCGCCCGAACGACAGAGGTAAAGGTGTAAAATAAATAGGTCGTTGCGACCTCAATCACTCGGGCTGAGTCAATCAAGAAAATGAACCACAAATGAAGATAAATCAACGAAATACAGAGAAGTGGTCCTGCTATAGGATTAACCTGGTATAGCTCCCAGGGTCGAACACAAGGAGCACAGATTGGCCTTACGGCCTACGATGTAGTCAGCAATCCAAGAAAGTCTTTTTTTTATGGTTTTTATTTGTTTTTATATTTTTTAGATTTTTTTTAAAAGATGAGAAAATGAGAGAAAGTAAATACAAGGCAACTTCAACAATTTATACAACACACAAAAATGAAGCAAAAATTCCAAAAAATTTGTTTTTATGTTTTTCAAGTTTTTTACTGTTTTTGGTGAATTTTTGGAAATTTTCTAATGGGTAAATTATTTATTAAAAATCAAACAATGCGAAAAACAAAGGGGACTGTCCAGCAAGGCTTAAGACCCAAAAATAAAATAATTTTGGATCTCAAAAAGCCCTGAAGGTAATTTTCCTATAAACTATGAAGAATAAGGAAAATTTAGGCACCCTAATTATTGTTTTTGGATTTTTAATTTATTTATTATAATTTTTATGGGTTTTTAGGGGTTTTTCAATTTTTAGGGTTTTTAAGTGATGAAAAATAGCCAAACTTGGCTAGAAAATCAAACAACCAGTAAACAACAATATCTAAATTTTTTAGAATTTTTAGTGGAGTTTTTATATTTTTTTGGTATTTTTAAAGTCAAACAGTGGCAAAAATATGTGTTTTTGAATTTTTAAAAATAATAAATGAAATCAAAAATGTCCCCAAAAATCATAGAAATTCCTACACCATGGCAGGAGCCATGTGTCAAAATTTCATTGGATTTGGAGGTCGTTTGATATTTTATTCAAAAATAAAGGTGGGGTACTGTGCACAGGGACCTATGTGCAAATACCCAAAAGTTCTGGGGTCCTGGTGCAAATTACCCAAGAAGTCACGTGCCAAGCACGTGCCTGGGGCACTCAAGGACCTAAATGTAATAAAAATAAGTTCCAAGGACCTATTGATAACTCGTATCAAAAGTCCAGGGGCTTATATGCAATTTACCCAAAATAATTCGCACATGTGCAAAATCAATACTCACAGGGGTATATATGCAAATAAACAAAACTTTTCATTCAACGAATAACATCCAGAACTACAAGGGGTCTTATGCAAATATCCCAAAGTAACACGTGACGAAGCACGTGGTTCACTACTGGCAGGGGTATAATTGCAAATAAAATTAAGCGCGAGGGTCTCTATGCAAATATCCCAGAAAATAAACAACTGAATTAAAAATTACAGGACTAAAAAGAAATGGACAAACTACGAGGGGACCCTATGATATTTACCCCTTTATTAGCCGATGATCGGATGTGCGCCACGTGGGTGATCTGACGGCTGGGATGCGCGGCGCTTTACTTCTTCGGCTCTTGGGCTCGATCGACGGCGGAGAGAGATCCACGTGGCTGATCTGACGGTGCTGGGCTCCTGCGCCTCTCTCCTCGGTTGCGACGGTCCAGATGAGATCCTCAGATGGATCAACGGCTGCTGCTCCTCTTCAGATCGACGGCTGGGAATAGAACTGGAGCGAGGGCTTCATCGGACGGCTCTGGAAGGTGGAGGAAGAACTGATGGCCGGCGAAGTTCGCCGGCCTCCTGCGTGCACTCCGATCCTCCTCAGCTGCTGCTAATGGTCTGAACACGTTCCTGGTGGTTGCCCGCAGCTGACGGTGACGGCCAATGGCCCAACCGAGCCCTGGAGGGGCTCCGGCGAGGCCTGGCGGCTGGAAGCTCCGGTCTGAACTGTAGGGGGGCTCAGATGCCTCCCTTTGGACCTGCAAAGTAGACACGAAGGTTCGCGGGTCGAGGGCAAAATGCCTCGACCCAAGAAGGCGGGGTGAAGGTGGACGGTGCTGTGGGGCGGACGAGCTCCGGCGAGGCGACGGCGGTGGAGCTCGACTCCCAGATCCTGTGCGATCTGGGTTGAGTGAGTGGGCGTAGAAAGTGCGCGGGGTAACGGCGGAGGTGATGATCGGGTCGGATGGTCGAAATGTAGCGCGAGATGGTCGGAATCGGAGATATGCGTCGGTGGTGTGAATTGGGCGAAATCCTAAATTAGAAGAAATTAGAGGGAACTAAGGCTACCTGATGGATGCTGGAGACTGTGCTGGAGCTGGTCTTGCTCCTGGTCGTAGCTTCGAAGGGCGTCAAGGCCTGAAGCTCGATGCTCAACGCCGGCGGCGGAGCAAGGACGGCGAAGTACGCCGGATCAAAGGAATCGCCTCCTCGCCTCACTGCAACAAGGGCAGCCGCTTGCTGTCACTCTCGCGATGCCAATGGAGGTCACGGGGAAGAAGGAGAGGGTCCAAAGATGGGGCGCGGAGGCGGCGGAGATGATGGTTATATAGAGTGACAGGGGCGTTTAGGGTTGAGGGCTGACAGCAAAGGAAGGCGTGGATTTGATGGCGAAGGATCCGGCGAGGGAGAGGGATGAATGGCGAAGAATCCGGGCTCGAGATATGCGCGGGGGACAGCCTGGATGCGCGTGGGAAAATCGGCGAAGGAGGCGCGGCGCGCGACGGCCAGAATAGGAAGGAGTCCGCGGGGGAGTTGACTGGGGTCAACAGTCCCCCGTGGACCAATCAGGAGCGGCCACGTGTGCTTGGTTTTTATTTATTTATTTAAGGCAGAAATAGGTCGAATTAAATAAAACTCAAAACATGAAATATTTTTCTTTTATTTTTTTCTATTTTTTGGTGATTTTTATTTAATTTTTGGAAATAAAAATAGGGTAGCTATATATATAGGTATATGTACACTATATGGATTTTTATTTTTGATTTTTTATTTGTTATTTTTATGTGTTTTTATGCTCATTTTGTATTTTATTTATTTACAAGATGAAATATGGAATAAAAGAATATTTTTATTTTATTTTTATCACTTATGTACTGGGGTGAAATAATTGGTTGAATACATTTATACACATGGTATTTATACAATGTATTTTTGTATTTTCAATTTTGTAATTTTTATTTGATTTTTGTTTTGTTTCTTTTTATTTATTTTATTTACAAAATATATCATAGAATATTCACAAAAAGTTTAGAAAATAATTGAATTTATTTACAAGGTTGAATAAATACAAAGGTGTGGTTCATGTACATGGTGAAGGAAGGGTATTTTTGATCTTTTTGTTTTTTTCATCTTTTTGTTTTGTTTTTAATAGCTTTTACAAAATATATACAAAATATTTACAACCTATTTTTTTTTTGGGTGAGGAAAATATATAGTTTTATTTACAGAAGTATATACACATGTGAGCCCTATCTCCCTCTACTTGGCTTTTATGCGGTCAGGCCCATGCTGAGCCCTCCCTTGGGTTAGGTTGCTCAATATTTATTCTAAATATTTCCCTCTTTTTCTTTTTGCTCTTTATTCTTTTATTTTGTGCACAAAAACATGCTAATTATAGGTTTTTACACAATGCATGCTTCTGGTAATTATTTGTATTTACACATATCTACATGTATTTGCAAAGGTTTTTGTAGCTAAAATAATAGAATAAAGAGTGATGAATGGGTATTCATCACCCCCTATGCTTTAACTTTGCTAGTCCCTTAGCAAACACTTATTTGAAAAAGAAGTGAAAAAGAAAGAAAAAGAAAAAGAAAAAGAGGATGTACATGGATCAAGGTTGACTGATTAAATTTTCCTTTATTAAATTGAAATATGGAGCTCGATCAGATCTTTGGATTATTAATGTGTCAGAACCTTATTTGGACTTAAGCCTAAAACTCAACAGCCTCCAAGTTCCACCAATCTATGGGCAAGACTCCTCAATAAACCAGATCAGAACAAGTCTACATACACAAACTCTAATGACCATGAATCTTTTCCTTGCGGTGTAAGTGATATGTGGCTCCCCACCTCAGAAGTAACAAAGAAACAACCTCCCTCAACCTGGTAACTCTAATGCCTCAGTCTAGCAACTCTTTCCTCGAGAAGCGGGGTATTCCCTTCTAAGTTCAAGTGCAACCGGCTCAAGAAGAGGGGGTAGAAGTATAGAGTTTTGGAAGCTTAGCCAGTGTAGCTAAGTCTCCCGCTGCAAGCTTCATGAGATGAAACATGATACCATAAGCTTTTGCTTTTTACTCCGGTGGGGTTATTAAATTTTCAATCCGACCCACCACTTTTTTTTGGAGTTCTTTTTGCATTTTTGCATTTTTTTTTTCAACAATTTCTGTACAACATATCTACATGGTGCAGCATATATAAGAAATTTCCCCTTGAGCCAGTAGACTATCCCTCTTTTGAAGCTTTATTGCAACCCACTGCTTCTGTCTTTAGCTTTCAACACCACTAGACCAAGTTGAGGTGCACTTCCTTCACTATAAGAAGAAGAGAGGTTCCGCCTAGAAGTACTACCCTCATATGCTACCCCAAGCCAAAGGAAACTGCCTCCTCACCACCTCATCCATGGAGAGCCATGTGTAAAGTGCAGGTGCAAGTGAAGCCATTGTCTCTGAGAGTCATGCGTGTGTTGTTAAGTGCTCTACTTAGGCTCATCAAGATGACATATGCTCATAGCCTAGTGGACTCAAAGAATTAAGCCCTTATGGACCTGAAAAGCCTTAACCCTAAGTCCTATAAGGTTCCTTTTGAAGTTAAGTGGATTAAGATCTTATTCAAGCTCCATTTCTCAAATTAATTCCAGGCTTAATTTAAATGTCAACTCTCATCCAGGAAAAACTATATACATATATGTACAAAAGATGCTATTTACAAATATTTTACAATTATGCAAAAAAATTTTTTTTTTAAAAAAAAAAATGTTTTGAAATCATGAATGAATGATGCATGAAGTGCAAGTTTTTGCAAAAAGATATTTACACACATTTACACAAGATTTTTGCAAACTTTTGATTTTCAAAACATTTTGAAAAAAATTTGTACTGTATACATAATTTTGATACAAAATATTTACACAAGCTTTACACAAAAGATTTTTGAAATTATTTTTACAAAAATACTTTGTACACTAGCTATGTATGTGCAAGAATAAAAGAGTTTTATGTTCATGAAAAATTTTTAATTTTTGTGATTTTTAGCCATTTTATTTATTACACACTCACACAAAGTACGAGTTATGGCTAAAGTATATATGAAATATACACACCCCCCTATACTTAGCTCGAGCGATGTCCTCAGAGTGATCAAGAGCGATGAAGAAGACATAACTCGTGCTTAGTAAAAGGGAAGTGAAAAGGAATGGCTAAGTACAGGAATGAATAAATGAATAGAATGAGAGGAACTCGGGGGTTTCCCCCTATACTTAGGATTAACTAATCCTAAGTATAGAAAGCTGTTCATGAAGGGAAAGCCGAGTGAAGAATATACAGCATCTGCCCCCCCTATACTTAGGGTAAAATATCCCTAAGTATAGGCAGCAAAAACAAGAGCAGAAAGAATGAAAAGAATACTCACAGGTCCGACATCCCCCCTATACTTAGGGTAAAGTACACCCTAAGTATAGCATAATCATAAGATGAGAGACGGGATGTGGGACTAAAGAATAGAATGATATGGACAACTGGATCTATACAGGCGGAGGAACAGTGAAAATCAGGCGTGAGATGTAAAAGATGTGAGTCAAAAGACCACATCTCACGCAAAATGAATAGCGGCAATAATAACGTCCCGCGGCTCATGATCTAGAAATGGTTTGAGCCGCTGGCCGTTCACTCGGAAGGTACTCTCAGAAGATAACTCAGATATATCAATGCTACCGTTATCGTGTACCTTTCTGACCAAGTAGGGTCCTTTCCATTTGCTCTGTAGCTTCCCTGGAAATAATCTAAGCCTTGCATCAAACAACCATACTTTCTGTCCAATCTCAAAATGCTTGTGGCTGATATGAGAATCATGCCACTCTTTGACTTTCTCCTTATAATGTAGGCTGCTTGAGAATGCTGCATCTCTAAGCTCTTCCAAGGCGGCTAACTCTGCCCTCCTCTGGTGTCCTATACCATCTGGATCCATAATAATATCTGTGACTGCCCAAAGTGACTTGTGCCTCAGCTCGACAGGTAGATGGCATGGCTTGCCATAAACGAGGCGAAAGGGAGATGTGCCCAATGGAGTCTTGAAAGACGTCCGATATGCCCACAAGACCGAGTCCAAAAGCTGTGACCAATTCTTTCGGTCAGGGCGGACGACTTTCTGCAAAATATTCTTGATCTCCCTATTCGACACTTCAGCTAGACCATTTGTCTGTGGATGGTATGGAGTGGCAACACGATGGTCTATACTGAACTCTCTAGCAAGTGCCTTCACCTGGTCGTTGATGAAATGAGATCCCCCATCAGAAATCAGAACTCGTGGAACCCCAAACCGCATGATGATGTGCTTCTTCAAAAATATGCAAACTGTCTTTGCATCTGCGGCTCGGGCGGGGATAGCCTCAACCCAACGACTAACATAATCTACGGCTAACAGAATGTACTCAAATCCCTGACTCTTAGGGAATGGACCCATGAAATCGATGCCCCATGCGTCAAAAACCTCACAGAAATGAATGGGCTGCATCGGCATCATATCACGTTGTCCACAAGTGCCCATCCTCTGACAGTCAGTACATCTCTTCACGAACTCATCAGAGTCCTTGAAGAGTGTAGGCCACCACAAGCCGGATTGGAGCACTTTCTGTGCCGTTCTCCTCCCAGAATGATGTCCTCCTGCCTCAAGCTTGTGGCAGTAAGTGAGGACACTATGATGCTCCTCCTGAGGAATACACCGACGCCAGATGCTATCCCCTCCTTCGTGGTAAAGGATGGGATCCTCCCAGTGGTACGACTTGGCCTTCGCAAAGAAGGTCTCAAGCTTCTGCCTGGGCCAATCTTGGGGGACTTTCCCAGCAACGAGAAAGTTCACAATATCGGCATACCACGGGAGTGAGGCGATAGCAAGGATCGCCTCATCTGGGAAGGTATCACAAATGGGATCAATCTGCTCAGAATCCTCAGGCTGCTCTAGTCGGGATAAATGGTCCGCCACCACATTCTTGACTCCAGGCTTATCCTTGATCTCAATGTCGAACTCCTGAAGTAGAAGGATCCATCTAGTAAGTCTGGCCTTGGCATCCTTCTTTGCCATGAGGTACTTGATGGCGGTGTGATCTGTGTACAAGGTCACTCGGGATCCAATGATATATGATCTGAATTTATCTAGGGCAAACACTACTGCTAGCATCTCCTTCTCTGTGACTGTGTAATTCCGCTGGGCGGAATCCAATGTGCGGCTAGCATAGTGTATCGCAAATGGCACTCCATCCCTCCTCTGTCCTAGCACTGCCCCTACGGCAAAATCGGAGGCGTCCGTCATGATCTCGAATGGGAGAGACCAATCGGGTGGCTGAAGGACAGGAGCCTCAATTATACACTGCTGGAGAGTCTCAAAGGACGAAAGACACTTGTCATTGACAAGGAACTCGGTGTCTTTCGTCAAGAGATCAGTCAACGGTCGGGCAATCTTGCTGAAATCATGAATGAATCTCCTGTAAAAACCAACGTGCCCTAGAAATGACCGTAGCTGCTTCAAATTGGACGGCGGTGTGAGTTTTCTAATGACATCGACCTTGGCCGGATCAACCTCCATGCCTCTGTTGGAGATGATGTGGCCAAGCACCGTCCCTTGAGTCACCATGAAGTGACTCTTCTCCCAAGATAGAACCAAGCGGGTAGCAATACATCGCTGAAGCACTCGGTCTAGGCAGTCAAGACAGGAATCGAATCCGTCGCCATAAACCGAGAAGTCGTCCATGAAGACCTCCAAACACTCCCCTACCATGTCCGAAAATATTGACAGCATGCATCTCTGAAAAGTCGCAGGGGCGTTACATAGCCCAAATGGCATGCGTCGAAAGGCGTAGGTACCGAAGGGACAGGTAAAGGTGGTCTTCTCCTGATCCTCAGGAGCGATGGCCACTTGATTGTAGCCCGAATACCCATCTAGGAAGCAATAATGGCTCTTCCCTGCCAGTCTCTCAATGATCTGATCTATAAAGGGCAGGGGGAAATGGTCCTTCTTGGTGGCCTGATTGAGTCTCCTGTAGTCAACGCAGACCCGCCAAGAGGTGGGTACTCGTGTAGCAATCTCCTCTCCCGACTCACTGATCACAGTAGTGATGCCCGTCTTCTTGGGCACCACATGCAAGGGGCTGACCCACTTGGAGTCGGAAATGGGATAAATAAAATCTGCACTCCACCATTTTGATATTTCCTTCATAACAACCTCTCTTAGGTTGGGGTTCAGTCGCCGCTGGAACTCACGCGACGGCTTCGCCCCTTCCTCGAGATAGATATGGTGGGAGCACAACGAGGGACTAATCCCATGGAGATCTGCTACGCTCCATCCAATTGCCTTGCGGTTCTTTTCAAGAACCTCCATCAGACGGGATTCTTGCTCTTCAGTCAGATCAGCAGAGATGATGACTGGGTACATCTCAGACTCTCCCGCAAGGAATCTATACTTCAGCGAAGTAGGGAGCGGCTTTAGCTCTGGACAGCTGGGTGCTGGCAAATCTGGCTTCTGAAGAAGATGTGTGTATGCGGATAATTCTGCCAAATTTGCCTGGGAAAATGATAACGAACTCTCACAAACTGGCTCTGGAGAAGGCGGGTCCTCTACATTGTCTCTGTTCTGCTCTGCCTCTACCTTCTCCTCATCTGTAGGCTCAGGTGGATCCAGATCTGGCATCTGATCACTACAATCTGCCCAATCAGATTCTGAATCCGAGGGATCTATATCAGACTCGGTGGCATCAGTACCACCGGAGAACAAGGTGGCATCAGCACCACCATAGAGCAGGGTGGCCTCAGTACCACCATCACTGGAGATCGTGCCGCGATCAAGGTCCGACTCTGCTGACTCAATAGTATCCTGAACCAAGGCTGTGCTCTCCAGACTATCCTCCGCTATCAATTCTCCATCAACTGTATCTGAATATGAGAGGATGGTCTGTGCTGCAGGATCTGCCCAAACTGCCTCATCATCTGTGATCACAAAATCACAGTCTTGGTGGATGTCCGGCTCTACGTCTGTCAGCTGCTCTGAATTTGTACTGCCATGTGAGCGGGATCTAGCTCTGGCTCTGTGGTCCTTAACCGTCTCTATTTGTATACTCTCGCCCTGGACGCGAAAGAATACCTTCCCACTGTCATGGTCAGTCACTGCTTTGGCTGTGGCCAAGAACGGGCGACCGAGGATGATGGGGGAATCGGTCAGCGAGTCAGGGGTCTCCATGTCCAGCACTACGAAGTCCACGGGGAATTGCAAACCCTGAATCGTGACGACAACGTCTCGCAACAACCCCTTTGGCCTCTTGACAGACCGATCAGCAAACTGAAGATATGTCCTGCTCTGTACAAGAGTGCCCAACTCTAAGTGGTCGAGAAGGGCTGCCGGAAGAAGGTTGATCGACGATCCGCTATCTAAGAGAGTACGGTCGAACCTCTGCTCACTAATCTGACATCTGACATACGGGGCCCCTAAATCTGGCCTCTTAGTCGGCAGATGGTTCTGGATCGCGTAACACGTGGCTTTGGTCAACACATGAATTTCTGCGGTCTTGTTCCTCTTCGTCCTTCTGACTGTGGTCTTATCTCTCAAGGATCGCTGAAGAAGAGGGATGTGTTGCAAGGCCTCATTGAGGGTCAGCTGGATGTGAAATCGGTCTATCATGCTCTGGCTGAACTCCTCCTGCTCTATCTTTTTTGGATCTTTTTCTTTTTTCTTCCCCTTCCCCAACTCAAGGGCTCTAGGAAAGGGGATCACAGGGTCCTTCTCAGATGAAGGACTAGGAATAGGCCTAGACGGTTCGATGACCGGATCCTCACAAACATCATTCATCACAGTGGGATAAGAAGAAACTAAACCTTTTCCTTTATTCAAATCAGAGTTCCGAGATACATTTATGCGAGGAAAGACAACATTTTTATCAGAATAAATGTTGGTGGCATCAGTACCACCTCTAGTCGGCTCTACAACTAGACGTCTTGCGGCTTCAGTACCGCTGGCTGGCTCGGCTCTGCTGGTGGCATCAGTACCACCTCCCCTATGTGGTGAAATGGCGGCCTCAGTACCGCCTGTGGAATCAGCATCTCGGGTGGCCTCAGTACCACCGTCATCATGATGTGCGGCTTCAGTACCGCTCTCCTCTTCCTCATCTGGCGCTCTAGATGGATCCTCGTGTGGTCGCTCAGATGAGGCGCCGCCTGCTGGTCTTCTACCGCTCCTAAGTGTGACAAAATCAGCATCAAATAAATCCGAAGATGTATCATCAAATGGGTCACTAGGAGTGGCAAATTCAGTGTGAACTACCTGCTCAGATTTCCTCTTCAAGCTATTCGGATTCGGCTCGATCTGTGCAGGGATGGCGGCCTTCCCTCTCATCAGGTCCCGCATCTC
This sequence comes from Ottelia alismoides, assembly GCA_037367405.1. Lineage (NCBI taxonomy): Eukaryota > Viridiplantae > Streptophyta > Magnoliopsida > Alismatales > Hydrocharitaceae > Ottelia > Ottelia alismoides. The sequence continues at coordinate 235,001 of JAZKJV010004949.1, read as the reverse complement.
CTGGCGGAACTCGTCCATCTCCCGTCTAAATGTAGCCTGCTGCTCTGTGAAGAGACGGGCTAGATCATCCATGGCGGGGCTCTCGTGGGAACCCGACGGGTTGCCTCTGTGGTGATGAGGCTGCTGGACCTGGTGCTGCTGTGGCTGAGAGGGGTAAGAGGAATGATGCTGCTGCTGGTGAGCCTGCTGCTCACGTCTCCAATTTTGTCCCTGCTGCTGATAGGGACGAGATACGAAGGATGATGGCTGGTGTGGTGGGTATGCTGGGGGCTGCTGGTGATCTCTCTGCTGGGAGTACTGCCCTCCCTGACCGGCTGGCTGCTGTTGGGACTGGTTACCCCCATTCCCCCACCTGAATCCGGGATGGTCTCGTCGGATTCCAGGCTGAGGACGGTCATACCAAATCCCGTTGACATCCATCAACGGCTCAGCATCAAAGGGGTCTGGTGGCAGTGCTGCCAGAGGCTGATCCGGCTGATATACCACCATCTGTAAGTCTGGAGATGGTGGTGACTGGTAAGAGGGCGGCTGCTGCTGGTACGGCTCCGCCTGTACAAGGTGAACTTGTCTAGGCTGCTGCAAGGAGCTGGAGCGCTGGGACGAGCTGCGGCTGCCGCCGGAATCGCCTCGCGACAGAAGACGGGGCTGAGGAGCCGTCTGTGCCTCCTGAAGACACAAGAGCTGGGTCTTCATGTCGCTCAGAGTTTGTGCCATTTGCTCCATCTGAGTTATGCCCTGGCACTGCTTCTTCTCTATGATTTCCATGCGGTCCAACTTCTCGCTGATAATCCCCATGTCCGCAGTGGCCGACTCTGCCTGTGCGGCCGCAACTGTGGACGAACTGGATGGACCTGCATCAACCCGTGCTATCCGCTGATACTGCACGGGTCCTGGCGGCTGCTGAGATCTCTGAGTGTACAACCGAGTCTGGGACATCACCATGTAATTTTCGGCCATCTCCTCGTAGATGGCCCAGACTTGGTTGTGGTCCTTGGCAAAGTAGGACCCGCCGCAAGAAGCATTCACCAGACCCTGAAGCTCTGGTGTCATCCCACTAAAGAAGCTCTGTACTAGGTTCGGCTTCGAGATGTCGTGGTGTGGGCATCTATCCAGAAGCTCTCTGAACCTCTCCCATGCTTCGTGAAATTGCTCATTAGGGAGCATGGAGAAGTTGTTGATCAGGGCCCTCGCTGCATTCGTCCGCCCGAGTGGATAGTACTTGTTCAAGTACTCGGTGCGGAGCTGATCCCAGGTGTAAACAAACTTCCCTAAATGTTTCAGCCAGGCGGCTGCTCTATCTGCCAGTGAAAAAGGGAAGGCCATCATTCGAATCGTATCTTGGTCCACATGACGGTCGTGGACAGTACTGCAGATCATCAAGAACTCCTGGAGATGGAGATGGGGTTCCTCAGTAGCAAGCCCGTGAAAATGAGGGAGCATCTGCAGGGTGTTCGGAGGGAACTTGAAATCCCCCACGATAGCAGGCACCACCACCCAATGATGCATCAGTGTAGATCCGGGGTTGTGTAGCTCCCGCATCGTTCTCGGTGGTCCTCCTCCAGCGGCGGCTGCCGCTGCGGCAGCTGCTGCTGCGGCTGCTGCTTCTGCATCAGCGTCAGGAATGTCCTCAGGCTCGCTCGGCTCGTCTCGCTCTCTTCGGAGTCGCTCCATCTCTCTTCTCATCTCTATCATGAAAGCCCCCTGATCGCGTAACTGTTGCTGAACTGTCTCTAATGATGCGATCAGGGTGGAGTTGATCGCTCCCTGGTCTAAGACAAAATGTTCGGGCTGGCGATCATCTGAACTGCCGGCTCCAGCCATAGTGACGTCTGCAAAATCAGATGAGCCCAACTCAGGTTCTGTCAAATCAATTCGTCTTTCCTCGGGCTCATGTCTCTCAGTAGGAAAAGAAAGGGGGTCAAGGGGGAACAGGGTGGAATCGAACTCGGGACCGGAGAGCTGGTCTCGACTCTCACGGGCCAACCTAGATGATGGAGTAGCCGCGCCTGAAAGCGGTGCAGCCAGAGGCTGCCTAAGAGATCGTCTACCCATCATCTTGATCTGGCGAGTTGGGCGGATTGGATCTGGAGAAAATATGATCACAAAGCAAACCCCTTGTTCACCAACTCAACACAATCTGAAGACCGTGAAAGCTCGGTCAATTTATCTTGTCAATTTTTATTTGGTGAACACACAAGATATCAGAGCGATTACGTGACCTGCTGGGATACCCGATACTCTCTCAACCGACTGTCCCGCACAGAAGAGTCGGTAATCAGTCGAGATGAGCACCGGAGGGCTTTACCTAGTGTTCGGGTCACTCTCTCGCACAATCAAACCAAACAATGAGGGGGTTGCTCTCCCCAAGACAAATTTTTAATGTGAGTGTCTTTTAGGGTCAATAATGTTATCCAGTCCCAATTTTTATTGTTTTTCTTTTTAATTTTTTCAAAATAAATACAAGCGGCCTAACGATTTTTCCGATTCTCCTGATGATTAAGCCAAAAACAGAGGGAGAAGACGAAAAAACCGATGCGCGAGAAAATCAATGATGCATGCAGAGAAAGAAATGCGTACCTTGTCTCCAGCACTCTACATGCAAGTGATCCGCGCAGAATTTAAATACAGAATTAAACTACCTAAATGATGCAACGAGGAGAAACCGAGTCCTAGCTGAGCAATTTCTATTGATCGTGAAGAACAATAGTTAGCCAATGGAATCGAGTCCGGGGTCCGATCTTGGGAGTCACTCGGTGCCCGCCACAACGGGTCCTGCCAGCGCTGTATGTGACTCCTCACGGCACGTGGTCTCAAGTCCAATTAAACTAACTTTTTCAGTGAATTTTATCAAGGTCCAATTACGTTCTATAGGAACAGATATTCTATTAAGTGTTGGGCCTTAGATATCTACGTCACAATCAACAGAAATTCCTAAATCTAGGGACTCGAGAAAACCGCGTAAACACCGGAAAAGGCAGCTAGCTATCAAAACCACGATAAAAGCCGCGAAAATCCGAATGGGTCCCCCGAGCACACCGGTGCTCAGCGAAACAGACCCGCTAAGTTACAAATGTCCACAAGTGTCCAAAGTTTGAGTCCTAAGTTATTACAAAGAAAATGTTCTCTCTCTCTCTCTAAATAGAAAATCTCTTCTCTTCTCTCTCTCTTCCTGCTCTTCTTCCCGTGCGGGTCCTCAGAAAGTGTTCTTCCAAATTCTCCACGCAGTACCTCGCACAAAAATTAGAAAGAAAGAGTGTCAGAAAACAGTTACAATTAAGAGAGACAAAATGGAAATATGACTACAAAGCCGTGCTCCCCGGCAACGGCGCCATTCTGTTGACCCGCCCGAACGACAGAGGTAAAGGTGTAAAATAAATAGGTCGTTGCGACCTCAATCACTCGGGCTGAGTCAATCAAGAAAATGAACCACAAATGAAGATAAATCAACGAAATACAGAGAAGTGGTCCTGCTATAGGATTAACCTGGTATAGCTCCCAGGGTCGAACACAAGGAGCACAGATTGGCCTTACGGCCTACGATGTAGTCAGCAATCCAAGAAAGTCTTTTTTTTATGGTTTTTATTTGTTTTTATATTTTTTAGATTTTTTTTAAAAGATGAGAAAATGAGAGAAAGTAAATACAAGGCAACTTCAACAATTTATACAACACACAAAAATGAAGCAAAAATTCCAGAAAATTTGTTTTTATGTTTTTCAAGTTTTTTACTGTTTTTGGTGAATTTTTGGAAATTTTCTAATGGGTAAATTATTTATTAAAAATCAAACAATGCGAAAAACAAAGGGGACTGTCCAGCAAGGCTTAAGACCCAAAAATAAAATAATTTTGGATCTCAAAAAGCCCTGAAGGTAATTTTCCTATAAACTATGAAGAATAAGGAAAATTTAGGCACCCTAATTATTGTTTTTGGATTTTTAATTTATTTATTATAATTTTTATGGGTTTTTAGGGGTTTTTCAATTTTTAGGGTTTTTAAGTGATGAAAAATAGCCAAACTTGGCTAGAAAATCAAACAACCAGTAAACAACAATATCTAAATTTTTTAGAATTTTTAGTGGAGTTTTTATATTTTTTTGGTATTTTTAAAGTCAAACAGTGGCAAAAATATGTGTTTTTGAATTTTTAAAAATAATAAATGAAATCAAAAATGTCCCCAAAAATCATAGAAATTCCTACACCATGGCAGGAGCCATGTGTCAAAATTTCATTGGATTTGGAGGTCGTTTGATATTTTATTCAAAAATAAAGGTGGGGTACTGTGCACAGGGACCTATGTGCAAATACCCAAAAGTTCTGGGGTCCTGGTGCAAATTACCCAAGAAGTCACGTGCCAAGCACGTGCCTGGGGCACTCAAGGACCTAAATGTAATAAAAATAAGTTCCAAGGACCTATTGATAACTCGTATCAAAAGTCCAGGGGCTTATATGCAATTTACCCAAAATAATTCGCACATGTGCAAAATCAATACTCACAGGGGTATATATGCAAATAAACAAAACTTTTCATTCAACGAATAACATCCAGAACTACAAGGGGTCTTATGCAAATATCCCAAAGTAACACGTGACGAAGCACGTGGTTCACTACTGGCAGGGGTATAATTGCAAATAAAATTAAGCGCGAGGGTCTCTATGCAAATATCCCAGAAAATAAACAACTGAATTAAAAATTACAGGACTAAAAAGAAATGGACAAACTACGAGGGGGCCCTATGATATTTACCCCTTTATTAGCCGATGATCGGATGTGCGCCACGTGGGTGATCTGACGGCTGGGATGCGCGGCGCTTTACTTCTTCGGCTCTTGGGCTCGATCGACGGCGGAGAGAGATCCACGTGGCTGATCTGACGGTGCTGGGCTCCTGCGCCTCTCTCCTCGGTTGCGACGGTCCAGATGAGATCCTCAGATGGATCAACGGCTGCTGCTCCTCTTCAGATCGACGGCTGGGAATAGAACTGGAGCGAGGGCTTCATCGGACGGCTCTGGAAGGTGGAGGAAGAACTGATGGCCGGCGAAGTTCGCCGGCCTCCTGCGTGCACTCCGATCCTCCTCAGCTGCTGCTAATGGTCTGAACACGTTCCTGGTGGTTGCCCGCAGCTGACGGTGACGGCCAATGGCCCAACCGAGCCCTGGAGGGGCTCCGGCGAGGCCTGGCGGCTGGAAGCTCCGGTCTGAACTGTAGGGGGGCTCAGATGCCTCCCTTTGGACCTGCAAAGTAGACACGAAGGTTCGCGGGTCGAGGGCAAAATGCCTCGACCCAAGAAGGCGGGGTGAAGGTGGACGGTGCTGTGGGGCGGACGAGCTCCGGCGAGGCGACGGCGGTGGAGCTCGACTCCCAGATCCTGTGCGATCTGGGTTGAGTGAGTGGGCGTAGAAAGTGCGCGGGGTAACGGCGGAGGTGATGATCGGGTCGGATGGTCGAAATGTAGCGCGAGATGGTCGGAATCGGAGATATGCGTCGGTGGTGTGAATTGGGCGAAATCCTAAATTAGAAGAAATTAGAGGGAACTAAGGCTACCTGATGGATGCTGGAGACTGTGCTGGAGCTGGTCTTGCTCCTGGTCGTAGCTTCGAAGGGCGTCAAGGCCTGAAGCTCGATGCTCAACGCCGGCGGCGGAGCAAGGACGGCGAAGTACGTCGGATCAAAGGAATCACCTCCTCGCCTCACTGCAACAAGGGCAGCCGCTTGCTGTCACTCTCGCGATGCCAATGGAGGTCACGGGGAAGAAGGAGAGGGTCCAAAGATGGGGCGCGGAGGCGGCGGAGATGATGGTTATATAGAGTGACAGGGGCGTTTAGGGTTGAGGGCTGACAGCAAAGGAAGGCGTGGATTTGATGGCGAAGGATCCGGCGAGGGAGAGGGATGAATGGCGAAGAATCCGGGCTCGAGATATGCGCGGGGGACAGCCTGGATGCGCGTGGGAAAATCGGCGAAGGAGGCGCGGCGCGCGACGGCCAGAATAGGAAGGAGTCCGCGGGGGAGTTGACTGGGGTCAACAGTCCCCCGTGGACCAATCAGGAGCGGCCACGTGTGCTTGGTTTTTATTTATTTATTTAAGGCAGAAATAGGTCGAATTAAATAAAACTCAAAACATGAAATATTTTTCTTTTATTTTTTTCTATTTTTTGGTGATTTTTATTTAATTTTTGGAAATAAAAATAGGGTAGCTATATATATAGGTATATGTACACTATATGGATTTTTATTTTTGATTTTTTATTTGTTATTTTTATGTGTTTTTATGCTCATTTTGTATTTTATTTATTTACAAGATGAAATATGGAATAAAAGAATATTTTTATTTTATTTTTATCACTTATGTACTGGGGTGAAATAATTGGTTGAATACATTTATACACATGGTATTTATACAATGTATTTTTGTATTTTCAATTTTGTAATTTTTATTTGATTTTTGTTTTGTTTCTTTTTATTTATTTTATTTACAAAATATATCATAGAATATTCACAAAAAGTTTAGAAAATAATTGAATTTATTTACAAGGTTGAATAAATACAAAGGTGTGGTTCATGTACATGGTGAAGGAAGGGTATTTTTGATCTTTTTGTTTTTTTCATCTTTTTGTTTTGTTTTTAATAGCTTTTACAAAATATATACAAAATATTTACAACCTATTTTTTTTTTTTGGGTGAGGAAAATATATAGTTTTATTTACAGAAGTATATACACATGTGAGCCCTATCTCCCTCTACTTGGCTTTTATGCGGTCAGGCCCATGCTGAGCCCTCCCTTGGGTTAGGTTGCTCAATATTTATTCTAAATATTTCCCTCTTTTTCTTTTTGCTCTTTATTCTTTTATTTTGTGCACAAAAACATGCTAATTATAGGTTTTTACACAATGCATGCTTCTGGTAATTATTTGTATTTACACATATCTACATGTATTTGCAAAGGTTTTTGTAGCTAAAATAATAGAATAAAGAGTGATGAATGGGTATTCATCAAGGAACCACACTTCAGAGATCCATGTGCTGACCAAAGCCACGTGCTTTGCGATCCAGAACCGACTGCCAGCCAAGAGGCCAGATTCAGGGGCCCCGTATGTCAGATGCCAGATTAGCGAGCAGTGGTTCGACCGTACTCTTCTAGATAGCGGATCGTCGATCAACCTTCTTCCGGCAGCCCTTCTCGACCGCTTCGAGTTGGGCACTCTTCGACAGAGCAGGACAGTCCTTCAGTTCGCTGATCGATCTGTCAAGAGGCCGAAGGGGTTATTACGAGACGTTATCGTCATGATTCAGGGTCTGCAATTCCCCGTGGACTTCGTAGTGTTGGACATGGAGATCCCTGAGTCAGTGACCGATACCCCCATCATCCTTGGTCGTCCGTTCTTGGCCACAGCCAAGGCGGTGACTGATCATGATAGCGGGAAGGTGTACTTTCGCGTCCAGGGCGAGAGTATACAAATAGAGACGGTCAAGGACTATAGAGCCAGATTCAGATCCCGCTCAGATGCGAGTACCGATTCAGAGCAGCTGACAGACGCAGAGCCAGACATCCACCAGGACTGTGATTTTGTGATCACAGATGATGAGGCAGCTTGGGCAGACCTTGAGACACAGACCACCCTCTCACTTTCAGACACAGCTGAGGCAGAGATGATAGCAGAGGAGAGTCTGGAGAGCACAGACCTGGTTCAGGATACCATTGCGGCAGCAGAGCCGGGCCTCGATCGCAGCACGATGATTGATGATGGTGGTGTTGATGCCACCTTGTCTCCCGGTGGTACTGATGCCACCGTTTCTGATACAGATCCCTCGGATTCAGAGTCTGATTGGGCCGATTGCTATGATCAGATGCCAGACTTGAGTCCAGTTGAGCCTATTGATGAGGAGGAGGTAGAGGCAGAGCAGACCAGAGACAGTGCAGTTGAGTCGCCTTCTCCCGATCCAGTTTGCGAGAGTACGCTTTCACTTTCCCAGGCAGATTTGGCCGACCTTGCAGCGTTCACTCAGTTTCTTCCACAGCCAGATTTGCCGGCACCCAGCATTCCAGAGCTGAAGCCGCTCCCTACTTCGCTGAAGTATCGATTCCTTGCGGGCGATCCAGAGATGTACCCAGTCATCATCTCCGCCGAGTTGACTGGAGAGCAGGAATCCCGTTTGATGGGGGTTCTTGAAAAGAACCGTAAGGCGATCGGATGGAGCGTAGCAGATCTCCATGGGATTAGTCCATCAGTGTGCTCCCACCACATCTATCTCGAGGATGGGGCGAAGCCGTCGCGTGAGTTCCAGCGGCGTCTGAACCCCAACCTGAGAGAGGTTGTCATGAAGGAAATATCGAAGTGGTGGGGTGCAGGTTTTATTTATCCCATTTCCGACTCCAAGTGGGTCAGCCCCTTGCATGTGGTGCCCAAGAAGACGGGCATCACGACTGTGATCAGTGAGTCAGGAGAGGAGATTGCTACACGAGTACCCACCTCTTGGAGGGTTTGTGTTGACTACAGGAGACTCAACCAAGCCACCAAGAAGGACCATTTCCCCCTGCCTTTTATTGACCAGATCATTGAGAAACTGGCAGGGAAGAGCCATTATTGCTTCCTGGATGGGTACTCGGGCTACAACCAAGTGGCCATCGCTCCTGAGGATCAGGAGAAGACCACCTTTACCTGTCCCTTCGGCACATACGCTTTTCGACGCATGCCATTTGGGCTATGCAAAGCCCCTGCGACTTTTCAGAGGTGCATGCTGTCGATCTTTTCGGACATGGTAGGAGAGTGCTTGGAGGTCTTCATGGATGATTTCTCGATCTACGGCGACGGATTTGATTCTTGTCTTGACTGCCTAGATCGAGTACTTCAGCGATGTATTGAGTATCACTTGGTGCTATCTTGGGAGAAGAGTCACTTCATGGTGACTCAAGGGACGGTGCTTGGCCACATCATCTCCAACAGGGGCATGGAGGTTGATCCGGCCAAGGTTGATGTCATTAGGAAACTCACACCGCCGTCCAACCTGAGGCAGTTACGGTCATTTCTGGGGCACGTTGGATTTTATAGGAGATTTATTCATGATTTCAGCAGGATTGCCCGGCCGTTGACTGACCTCTTGACGAAAGACACCGAGTTCCTTGTCGATGACAAGTGTCTTTCGTCGTTTGCTACTCTCCAGCAGTGTGTTATTGAGGCTCCTGTCCTCCAGCCGCCTGATTGGTCTCTCCCATTCGAGATCATGACGGACGCCTCCGATTTTGCCGTAGGGGCAGTGCTGGGACAGAGGAGGGATGGAGTACCATTTGCTATACACTATGCTAGTCGCACATTGGATTCCGCCCAGCAGAATTATACAGTCACAGAAAAGGAGATGCTAGCAGTAGTGTTTACCCTGGATAAGTTTAGATCATATATCATTGGATCTAGAGTGACTTTGTTTACAGATCACACCGCCATCAGGTACCTCATGGCAAAGAAGGATGCCAAGGCCAGACTGACTAGATGGATCCTTCTACTCCAGGAGTTCGACATTGAGATTAAGGATAAGCCTGGAGTCAAGAATGTGGTGGCGGATCATCTTTCCCGATTAGAGCAGCCTGAGGATTCTGAGCAGATTGATCCTATCCGAGATACCTTCCCAGATGAGGCGATCCTTGCTATCGCCTCGCTCCCATGGTACGCCGATATTGTGAACTTTCTCATTGTTGGGAAAGTCCCACAAGATTGGCCCAGGCAGAGGCTTGAGACCTTCCTAGCGAAGGCCAAGTCTTACCATTGGGAGGATCCCATCCTTTACCACGAAGGAGGGGATAGCGTCTGGCGTCGGTGTATTCCTCAGGAGGAACACCATAGCGTCCTCACTTACTGCCACAAGCTTGAGGCAGGAGGACATCATTCTGGGAGGAGAACGGCACAGAAAGTGCTCCAATCCGGCTTGTGGTGGCCTACCCTCTTCAAGGACTCAGATGAGTTCGTGAAGAGGTGTACTGACTGTCAGAGGATGGGCACTTGTGGACAACGTGATATGATGCCGATGCAGCCCATTCACTTCTGTGAGGTTTTTGACGCATGGGGCATCGATTTCATGGGTCCATTCCCTAAGAGTCAGGGATTTGAGTACATTCTGTTGGCCGTAGACTATGTGAGTCGTTGGGTGGAGGCTATCCCCGCCCGAGCCGCTGATGCGAGGACAGTTTGCATATTTTTGAGGAAGCATATCATCACGCGGTTCGGGGTTCCACGAGTTCTTATTTCTGATGGGGGATCTCACTTCATCAACGACCAGGTGAAGGCACTTGCTAGCGAGTTCGGCATAGACCATCGTGTTGCTACACCATACCATCCACAGACGAATGGTCTAGCCGAAGTGTCGAATAGGGAGATCAAGACTATTCTGCAGAAAGTCGTCCGCCCTGACCGAAAGGATTGGTCACAGCTATTGGACTCGGTCTTGTGGGCATATAGGACGTCTTTCAAGACACCTTTGGGCACATCTCCCTTTCGCCTCGTATATGGCAAACCCTGTCACCTACCAGTTGAGCTGAGGCACAAGTCACTTTGGGCAGTTACAGACATTCTTATGGATCCAGATGGTATAGGAGACCAGAGGAGGGCAGAGCTAGCTGCCCTGGAGGAGCTTAGAGATTCAGCTTTCTCGAGCAGCCTACATTATAAGGAGAGAGTCAAGGAGTGGCATGATTCTCATATCAGCCACAAGCATTTTGAGATTGGACAGAGAGTATGGCTGTTTGATGCGAGGCTTAGATTATTTCCAGGGAAGCTACAGAGCAAATGGAAAGGACCTTATCTGGTTCGGAAGGTACACGACAACGGTAGCATCGACATATCTGAGTTGTCTTCTGAGAGTACCTTCCGAGTGAACGGCCAGCGGCTCAAGCCATTTCTAGATCATGAGCCGCGGGTCGCTGATCTTGCCCCTATTCATTTTGCGTGAGATGTGGTCTTTGACTCACATCTAATGCATCTCACGCCTGAGTTTCACTGATCTCCCGCTGTACATAGATCCAGATGTCCATATCACCACATTCCTTAGTCCCACATCTCTTTCTTCATCTTGTGATTATGCTATACTTAGGGTGCACTTTACCCTAAGTATAGGGGGGATGTGAGACATTTCGGGTATTTCTTTTGTTTCTATCTACCCCTGTTTTGCTGCCTATACTGAGGGGCATTTCACCCTAAGTATAGGGGGGGTAGACCCTGTACATTCTCCACTCGGTTTTCTCTTCGTGTACAGCCTGCTATACTTAGGATTACTTGATCCTAAGTATAGGGGGAAGACCCGAGTCCCTCTTGACTTTTCATTCTCCTTTTGTATAGCCTTCCTTTTCACTTCCCTATACAAAGCACGAGTTATGTCTTCTTCATCGCTCTTGACTCTGAGGACATCGTTCGAGCTAAGTATAGGGGGTGTGTATATATTTCATATATACTTTAGCCATAACTCGTACTTTGTGTGAGTGTGTTAATAAATAAAAATGGCTAAAAACCACAAAAATTAAAAATTTTCATGTACATAAACTTCTTTTATTTGCACATACATAGCTAGTGTACAAATTATTTTTGTAAAAATGATTTCAGAAATCTTTTGTGTAAAGCTTGTGTAAATATTTTTGTATCAAAATTATGTATATAGTACAAAATTTTTCCAAAATGTTTTGAAAAATCAAAAGTTTGCAAAAATCCTGTGTAAATGTGTGTAAATACCTTTTTGCAAAACCTGCACTTCATGCATCATCATTCATGATTTCAAAACATTTTTCAAAAATTTTGCATGATTGTAAAATAGTGTGTAAATATGCATCTTTTTGTACATATGTATATAGTTTTTCTGGATGATAGTTGACATTTAAACTAGCCTGGAATCAAATTGAGAAATGGAGCTTGATTAAGATCTTAATCCACCTAATTTCTAAGAGGAACCTTATAGGGCTTAGGTTTAAGGCTTTTCAGGTCCATGGTGACTTAATTCTTTGAGTCCACTAGGCTATGATCACATGTCATCTCAATGAGCCTAAGTAGAGCACTTAACAACAACACATGACTCATATAGATTATGGCTTTACTTGGACAACCGCACTATGCACCGAGCTCTCTACGGATGAGATGGTGAGGAGGCAGTCTTCCTTGGCTTGGGGTAGCATATGAGGGTAGTACTTCTAGGCGGAACCTCTCTTCTTCATTTAGTGAAGGAAGTGCGTCTCAACTTGGTCTGGTTGCCATGAGGTCTAACGACGGGAGTTGTGGGTTGCAATAAAGCTTCAAAAGAGGGATAGTCTACTGGCTCAAGAGGAAAAACTCCTTGTATATATGCTGCACATGTACATGTTGTATAGATGCACTCGAAAAAAAATGCAAAAAGAAAAGAACTCCAAAAAAGTGGTGGGTCTGAGAGAAAATGATAATCCCACCGGAGTATGTATATAAGTGCAATAAGCAAAGCTTGGCTTCATGATCCACCTGTTGTAGCTTGCAGCAGGGAGACTTGGCTACACTGGTCAAGCTCCCAAGGGTACTTGGCTACACTAGCCTTGACCCATTCTATTCTTCCCCCTCTTCTTGAGCCGGTTGTACTTGAACTTAGAAGGGAATACCCCGCTCCTCGAGGAAAGAGTGGCCAGATTGAGGTCATAGAGTTACCTTGTTGGGGAGGGTTGTCAAGTTGCCATTTCTGAGGTGGAGAGCTTAGACCTCACTTTCACAGGACAAGAAAAGATTCATGGTCTTCAGGGTTTGTGATCGATGACTTGTTCTGATCTGGAGCATTGAGGAGTCTTGGTTATAGAATAGTGGAACTTAGAGGCTGTTAGGTTTTAAGCTTAAGTCTAAATAAGGTTCCGACACATTAATAATCCAAAGATCTGATTGAGCTCCATACCTCAATTTAATGAAGGCAAGTTTAATAATCAACCTTGATCCATGTACATTCTCTTTTTCTTTTTCTTTTTCTTTCCTTTTCACTTCTTTTTCAAATAAGTGTTTGCTAAGGGACTAGCAAAGTATAGTATAGGGGGGTGATGAATACCCATTCATCACTCTTTATTCTTATATTTTAGCTACAAAAACCTATGCAAATGCATGTAGATATGTGTAAATAGGAAAAGTTAGCAAAAGCATGCATGTTTGTAAATATAGATAATTAGCATGTTTTTGTGCAAAAATAAAAGAATAAAGATGAAAAAGAAAAAGAGGGAAATATTTAGAAGAAATATTGAGCAAATTAACCCAAGGGAGGGCTCAGCATGGGCCTGACCGCATAAAAACAAAAGTAGAGAGAGATAGGGGCTCATATGTACATACTTATGTAAATACATAAAATTATATTTTCCTCAACCAAAAATATGCTTGTATATATTTTGTATATATTTAGAACTATTAAAAACAAAATAAAAATTCAAAAATTAAAAAGACCAAAAAGACCCCTTCACCATGTACATAAGTCCATCATCCTTATTTATTTCACCTTGTAAATAAATAAAAATTTATTTTCTAAACTTTTTGTAAATATCCTATGCTATATATTGTAAATAAAATAAATAAAAAGAAACAAAACAAAAATAAAATAAAAATTACAAAAAAATTAAAAATACAAAAATATGTGTACATATACCATGTATATAGTTGTATATAACTAATTATTTCACCTATGTATATAAATAATAAAAATAAAATAAAAATAGCTTTTTATTCCTCATTTTATCCTATAAATAAATAAAATATAAAATAGGAATAAAAATGTATAAAAATAACTAATTAAAAATCAAAATTAAAAATCATATATTGTATATATACCTATGTATAGCTATATATTGTATATACTTTATTTTTATTTCCAAAAATTAATTAAAAATCACAAAAAATAGAAAAAATTAAAACAAATATTTTTTATGTTTTAAGTTTTTGAAAATTCGGCCATTTAAGGCCCCAAAAAAATCAAATAAAAAATTAAGCCTTGGCGGGCTCTGATTGGTCCACGGGGGACTGTTGACCCCCGGTCAACACCTCCCCCAGGACCACCAGAGCCCGGGTCTGTTCACCCGACCCATCTTCTCGGATTTTTCTTTTGATGACCCGAATCCCTTTCGCCCCAAATCCGGGTCCGCATTGATCACGTCACATCCGAGAAGCTCGCCAGAGCTTTCGCCTCGGGATCCGCGCATCAGCTCGCCCTACCCGCAACCTTCTTGCCGGACCCTCCACACTATATAGTCTGAGCTCAGCCGCCTCCTCTCGCCATCTTTGGCTCCCTACCTTCACTCCCGTGACCTCCATCGTAACCACCGAGGTGACAGCTCGCGTTGGCCCTTGTTGCAGCGAGGAGGAGGTGGCCGGTCACTGATCCGGCAGCTTCGCGCCGCCGTGCTCCGCCACTCGACCGGAGCTCGAGCCTCAGGCCTTGACGCCCTTCGAGGCGACGACCAGGAGCTAGCTAAGCTCCAGCATAGTCTCCCGCATCACCCAGGTATCCATTTAGCTCGCCCATTTAGTGTAATTTCTCATTTCCCCCAAATCGCATCTCCGCCGTGTTCCGCTGATTCCGGCCACATCGAGTACCATTTCGATCATCGGGACACACCATCATCTTCGCCATCCACCCATGCACGTTCTTCGCCCAGTCATTCAACCCAGCTCGCCCCGGAGCTGGGAATCGAGCTCCCCCATCCTCCGCTCGCCGGAGCTCATTCGCCCCGACGCCCCGTTCACCCTCACGCCGCTTCCTTGGGTCGAGGCACTTTGCCCTCGACCCGCGAAGCTTCTGGTACATCTTGCAGGTCAGAAGGAGGGCATCTGAGCCCCCCTCACATCAGGTCCAGGAGCTCACCGCCGCCGAGCTCGCCGGAGCCCCTCCAGGGCTCGGGTGGGCCATCGGAGGCTACCACCAGCCGCGGGGCATCACCGCGGATCTTCTCCGATCATCAGGAGCAGCTGAGGAGGTCTACAGCTCACGCACGAGGCCGGCGAAGCTCGCCGGCTGAGTGTTCTTCCACCATCCTCCAGCACCGTCCGATCAGCCTCCGCTCCCAGTTTTAATCTTGATCGTCCGTTCTTCGAGGAGCAGCAGCCGTTGATTGATTCGAGGCGTCATCCGGACCGTCAGAGCAGAGGAGGGAAGGCGCAGCACCTGAACCGTTAGATCTCCCACGTGTCTCCCTCTGGACCGTCGATAGCCCACGTGCTGCAGAAGAGAAGAGGCGCCAGGCACCTGAGCCGTCCGATTCGCCACGCGCCCGCCATCGAGCCGTCGACTTAATAAGGGGTAAATTACTTAGGCCCCCTCTTAGCTTTTTGTTTTACGTGTAAGTCCTGTAAATATTTTAGTCCTTTTATTTACGTAGGGTAAATTGCAACTGGGACCTCGTGCTTGTTTAGTTTCGCTTTTATGCCCCTGTGTATGTGACCTCACGTGCTTCGCCACGTGCCTTGTTTGGGCTATTTGCATTTTTTATCCTGTAGTTCTGGAGGGTTATTGAATGAAGAAATACTTTTTGGTAATTGCATTTATGCCCCTGTGAGCATTTCATTCATGCATGTGCGGATTTTAGTGGGTTATTTGCATCTAAGCCCCTGGACTTTTTGGTACCAGTTACCAAAAGGTCCAAGGACTTAGTTTTTCTTACCAGAAGACCCCTGAGTGCCCCAGGCACGCGCCACGCGCGTGTTTAGCTGGGATTTTTGCACCTTGGCCCCCAGACTTGCGGGTATTTGCACTTACGTCCCTGTGCACTGTGCCCCATTTTTATTTTTGAATAAAATATCAAACCACCTCCAAATTCGATGAAAATTTGACACATGGCTCCTGCCATGTTGTTGGATTTTTGAGAATTTTTGAGGACATTTTTGATTTTATTTAGTATTTTTAAAAATTCAAAAACACCTATTTTAGCTACTGTCTAGGTTTAAAAATACCAAAAAAATATAAAAACACCTTCAAAAATTTTAAAAAAATTAGTTACTGTTTCTTGCTTGTCGTTTGATTTTCTAGCCAATTTTGGCTATTTTTCATTGCTTAAAAACCCTAAAAATCTAAAAACCCCTAAAAATTCATAAAAATTATAATAAATAATATAAAAATCCAAAAACAATAATTTAGGTGCCCAAATTTTCCTTATTCTTTCTAGATTACAGGAAAATTACCTCCAGGGCTTGTTGAGATCCATAAATATTTTATTTTTGGGTTTCAAGCCTTGCTGGACAGTACCTAGGCCTTCGAGCACTGTTTGATTTTTATAAAATAAAATATACATTATAAAAATACCAAAAATTCACCAAAAACACTTAAAAACCTAAAAAACATAAAAACAATTTTTCTTTTTTTTTGCTTAATTTTTGGTGTGTTAAATAAATTGCTTAAGTTGGCTTGATTTTACTTTCTTTTATTTTCTTTATAATTCAAAAATCCAAAAAAAATATAAAAATTATTAAAAACCATTAAAAATCCTTGTTTTTCATTTTATTTTCTTTTTACTACTTCGTAGGCCCTAGGCCAACCCGTGCTCCTTGTGTTCGACCCTGGGAGCTATACCAGGTTAATCTTATAGCTAGACCGCTCGCTTTCGTGCTTGATTATTTTTATCTGTTTGAGTGGTTGATTTTTCTTGATACACGCATTCGAGTGACTGAGGTCACAACGACCTCATTTCCATACCTTCACCTCAGTTGTTCGAGACTCACGTGTTATCAGCAGCCACCCCCTCCATACCCTCCTCCCAAAGCCCTCGCCCCTCCTCTGCCTGCAGCCCCCGCCATCCAGCCCCTCCGCCCGCAGCCCCCAACATCCAGCTCCTCCACCCGCAGCCCCCTCCTCTCCTTTGTCTGTAGCCCCCTCCTCTCCTCCGTCTGCAGCCCCCAATCTCATCATAGTTGCTGGTATTTGGCCACCCGATCTCTGCAACGACGATGGGGATTTGTGGGTACCCAATCCTCGCCATGGTGGCGACCATGGCGTTGAGCTGCTGCTCGAGCATGTTCTTGTAGACAAGATTGGTGACATGGTTGGTGTAGGTATCGGCAGATGGGTCGACAAGGTGTAGTTAAGCTTCATGGTTTAAGGGTTCTATGCCTAGACGAAGTAAGTTGGGCATGGAGCAGATGGCGAGGGTGGTGCGGAGGTTGGACATGGCGGATGGCGAGGGCGATGCGGAGGTTGGATATGGTATTAAGGGTAAAATTGTCAAATGTAACTTTTCCCGTGAGAGTTAACGGAGAATATAGATGGCAACTAACACAGGGTTATGTCATGTAAGAGCTAAGTATTATTCAGGGTTCTGGGTATAATTGGCGATTATGCAGGTTATGATTGTAATTACAAAATTACTCAGGGTTATGGGTGTAAATATCCCTTTCGTTTACGGGTCCCCCCTCTCTCTATATCCAGGCCTGCTTGTGACATCTCGGTATCTGGTTTAGGTTGGATAGCGGTTGAACCAGTGAGCATGAATTGACCGAGAAGGAAAAATAATTGCGCGGCCTAAATGGTTCTTCTGAGGTCTTCCTATGGATGTTTGATTAGTTTTGTAGAGATGCCGATCGTTGTAATCGTATTTCATCCCCAATTACAAGGAAACAGGTAGATAAGTTAACATTCATTAAATTGCTTGCAAAATGGGTTAGATCTTGAATCTATTGTAGTTAGATGATAGCAATACTTAGCTCACGAACCACATCGTCTGCTAGCTAACAAGATTTCACTATCTCATGTATCTCTACATAAAGCCCCATCTTTGATATATTTTGAATGTATAGGATGGAGCTTCACCATCCGCGTCTAATATTAGAACATATTCCGTTGAAAGACCATGATCATATTTATGTATAAGAGGACGATAAGCTTGTAGGGCCTGTTTGGTTGCAGGGTTGGACAGGGTTGGGTTGGGCAGGGGTACCCCTGTGAATAGTAAACTGTGAGGAGGAGAACCCTGTTTGGTTGGAGGGGTAACCCGGGTTGGACCAAGCCAACCCTGTCCAACCCTCCAACCAAACAGTCCCGTAGAGATCCTCGCCCTCTCCTTGGATATCAGAAATGTTGGTAAGGTCGGAGACCAAGGAGGAGAGAGAACATGGCATTTGATAAATAAACAAGTCAAAGAATCATAAATAAATATCATATCATTTTTTATTTTTCATAGATATTTTTTCTGTACTCTGTCTACTAGCAGTTACAATTTCTGTTTTATGCCTTTCCTTCAGTCTTCTTGTTGAAGATACCCGAGGGGGCCTAAGCTCGGAGTGTTCAACCTCCACTATTAGTGGGAAAATGTGCTATATTAAAATGACGAAATTGTGAATATAAGCGGGAGAAATTATAACACCCCAATATAGTCATACATCTAAAGGTCACTAAGCATGGGAGTTGGTTATAGGGGGTTACTGCTTGCCAACTTGAGCTTAAGTGAGTGGTTGTAAAGGGGCCCAACATTGAGCTCATATCCTGAAAATTGTCGAGGATAGTTTTCCATGATAACGGTACGGGGATTTAACTTATAAATGTACAATTATGTACAATTATTGCTAATTTAGTGTAATTGTATTCGGCTTGATTTTTCACTTTAACGAGTTAGAGTTTCCTCACAAATATATCAATTGAATTGTTCACATATTCGATCACCATGTGAGCTATAGCATAAATTCAACGAAAACTGGCTATACATTGTGCATGCCTGTGTTTGCACTTTTTCTGGAATCCGCATCATATTCACTGATCATTAAGTACAAAATGAGCAATAAAAAGATAAAAAAACATCTAAAATTATAAGTGCACGCATACACTTCTATAATGGTGGATGGGGGAGTCAGATCTCTCGTTGATGCAAACTTTATGAAACCATCGCTGGACCCTGGAGTTTATTATTTCATTTGGTTGCTGGCACACAATAAGATTATCACGCAGAATTTTTTAGAGCGTATGAAAATTCAATCAGTTAATAGATGCTACCTTTGTAAAAATGACCTGAAAATTACTTTCATTTATTCAAGGTTGTGTTTTTACCAAAGGTATTTTTAGGAGCTGTGCTATAGAATCGAATTTGAGGGTTTCCAAAATATGTTAATAGGGAAAGGGAAAATGGCAATAAATAATCTGGAATGGCAGCAATGGGTGATTAACTTTACTATTTGGTGGCTAATTTGGAAAGGTCGTTGCAAACTCGCTTTCGATGGTGTTCCGGCTGATGCAAAATTTATAATCAAAGAAGCCTTTCTAATTTGCTCCGTTAGATCGGATTTAAACTTCCAGTCTGATTTATTTTGCAGGAATTTGGAGATTTGACCAAACTTAACTTGTTTATTGCTAAATTTCTCTTCCTCTAATCAATTGCTTCGTGTGGCCTTTATTTGGTCGTTCCTCTAATTTTTATGCTGCTCTACTGCTGGGGTTTCTCCTAATCCTAGTCTGACTTCCTAGCATTCATTGGACGGTCTTCTTTGTGCTGTCGGGTCATGCTCCTGCGCCTTCTCATGGGTTTTCAACTCCGACCTCCATGCTAATACATTTGGTTCTACTTCGCTGCCATGGACTTTTTGGCTGGGTGATCTGCGGCATTGCTTCAGCTACTCTTGGATATGTTGGCGAGTTTTTTTGTTGGGGGAGTTCTTCTCTTAATTCATGTTTTCTTATCTTCTCCTCTGTTTGGTTATCATTTCTGGCTTGTGCTTATGCTCAAGCATTTCATGTAGTGGATCCTTTATGATGAATGGACTTGAATCTTTTTCTAAAAAAAACGCATACACTTAGGGTTCGTTTGGTTGCAGGGTTGGGTTGGGGTACACCGGTGTACCCCTCCTTCCAACCCTCCCAACTCTCCTCACAGTTTACTATTGACAAGGTTACCCCCCAAACAGACCCTTAGGGCATGTTTGGTTGCTGGGTTGGACTGGATTAGGTTGGGTTGGGTTGGGGTACCCTTGTGAATAGTAAATTGTACCCCTATGAATAGTAAACTGTGAGGAGAATTGAGAGGGTTGGAAGGAGGGGTACACCAGTCTACCCCAACCCAACCCAGTCCAACCCAGCAACCAAACAGGCCCTTAGAGACGCTCACACACACATGTGCATGAGCGTGCGCATGCGCGCGTGCATATACACACACTAAACAGTAAATATACAAACACACAGAAACGATAAAGTATTTACAATCTTTATGCTATGTAGTTGTTGCTTCTACAAACACATATATGTATATACGTGGGTAATTAAGTACATGCATATGTACATGCATGCATGCATTCGTATATCAGCTGGTCAGTATTCTCTTAGGTTCGGTATAATTTAGATCAACTTTTAAGTGCATTCACTAGTCTCAAGGATATATAGCTACCCGATTAATTTAGTTTATATACATATATGTCCATGTTCTGATGTTCATATATATAGAACGTCGATCATCGCTCAACAGCACCTGTGATCGTGATCTTAGACGCCCTTCGCCGATATATCGATATCGACACGATATCAAAACGAGTGGAGACACCCCAACTCAACAACACTCACTCAACAACACTCATGCAAGCATGCATGGGCACCGATATCTATATGGATACCTCTGAGCTGCTTGTTTGACTTGGTTGGTACCTGCCCATGTCCATTAATTACCCACTTAATTAATTCCTATATTGCTTTAACTTGCACTGTCTGCGTGTCTGTATATGCATACTCCAGTCTGAAAGGTTCCACTAATTATAGAATGTCGTTGGCTGCCATTTGAATTCACAGCTGAACTGTTGACCTCGCAGATATATATATATATATATATATATATATATATATATATATATATATATATATATATATATATATCCCATATATATATATATAACATATAATATACGCGTTCGATGTTCGTGGGAAGACCATTTCCAGCTCCTCCAAACGCCAGCTGCATGAGCTTAATTTCCTTTCTGGTTAAATTTATGTATAATTGGACAGGTCGTGCTGAAGTGATGGCGACAAGAATCCATTCAACTGTTTCTGGATCTCGGTAGGTGGTGGCCTTTCTACCAACTTGGATATCCGATGACGTGAAGCTCCAACATGTCCATGTTCTGCTTAATATTCAACATATATAGATAAATAGATGTGGTCGATGCATGCAAGATGCTTCTCCTGATCTCCAGTGGAAACGTGACGATACTGTGAAGGTTCCTTTTATTTGAATGCACCTGCTATATATTTGGCTGTCCATTTGCTGTCTCCAGAGGCATCTATCTTTCTCCTTCTCTTCTATCATATACGCATTTTGCTTTCTATATACACATCATTTTGACGTTAAGCAACCGTTGAACCTACTAGTCTTGATTTTACTACGATAGAGTTGTATTTCATGTAAAATTCATAGGTAAGATTTGAATATATAGATTTGATTAGTCTCGTCCGAGGATGTAATACAATAGTTCATGACGAAAAACACTCTTCATAGGTCGTGTACCTGGGAGATATGACCGAGGTCTAAAATAAATTAAGGGACATTGTAGGTCTAAATCCCTGATGAATCTGTAGTGAATGCTATACATATGCAGGTCTTTGTCGATGGTTTAAAATCACCAACTATAGTATGGTCAATACTCACCTGTTGTAAGTCCCAACAATCACCATAAAAATAGTCAGGACAAAGCGACTATCTGCGGTAGGGGATGATTTCTTGGGCGGTTGAAATATTTTCATCTATCTGTACAACCGCCTCTACAACGATCGACATTCTTAAACCATCAGCATAAGCTTAATTTGTAGCAGAGGAAAAAGAAACTATGCGAGATGAATATCTGACAAGACAAAGTTGGAGATACATTTGAATGTGTTTTAGAAAAAATTTCATGGATGTGCTTGCACTTAAGGAAAAGATCGAGAAAGAAAAGTCTCTCTTCCACGAAGAGGGGAAGTATTGATCTTATTGAGTTCTCTTGCATCTTCTTATAATCATATCGTGATCACTCTTAAACATAACGAGGAAGCCTTTATACTTGACAGGACAATTGTTACATTACTTTTGGATTAGTCTCGAAGGGGAGATGATGATGGTCATGTGATGGTTACAGAGAGTAAGCATTCTTAGTCAAGGGAGATGGCGGTCAAATATCAATCCAATTCGTTGAGGTCCTATAGCATGCTTCTACTATGACAAGGATGGGCCATATTTGGTGATTATATGATCTGTGGGAAGGAGAGAGAAATGTAGAGAATGAAAAAAAATATGCAATCTAAGATGGTAATTAAACTTTACATTTTCAAATCACATGTGATCATCTAGTGAGCAGGTCATCACATTTCTCAGGATTTTAAGCAGAGATATTCACCATTTCAAAGGAAGCTCAACCCACCCAATGATGGCCTCTCTCCTGACAGTGGAAGGGGAAGCTCCACCCACCAATCTAGCGGGTTATATAGTTTGAAAAGAAGCTTTGGATCTTGCTCTTGAACCATGCTACCTCACTGGACACTCAAGGAGATTGCCTTGACGTTGTGTCACTCAGGGCCGAGCAGATGCGCTCGAGCTGCTCGATTTGTGGACCCTTACCGTATGAACCGCTCGATCTTGATCAGCGGCTCGGGCTCACTCCCCATTTACAGCAGTCCTCTGCTGTGCAGTGAAGCTTGTTGGAGGTGTTATGGGGTTTGGGTTAAAAAGAGAAGATAATAATGCACGAGGGGCTGACTTGGTAAGGGCTTTATAGGATGTGTGGTCGACGAGAGGTCGAGGTGAAGGGCTCAATCGAAAGAGGGAAGATGGGGCTATGGATAGGTGGTTGGATGGCGGTCATGATCAGAGGCAGAGTAGGTGGCTAGCAAATCGAGGACAATACCTCACACAGAGCTCTCTGATGCATGGCCCAAGGTTGAAGACGACTCATTAGGGACGTGACATGTCACATGCCTAAAAAATATGAAATGTAAATAAATTGTAAATTTCCTAAATAGTACTAGATAACCTCAAATTTAAAAAAACAAAACAGAATGGAGACATTGGCTTCAAAAATTACATGGTATTGTATAGGACGAATGATGGTCCCATGTGAGTCCACTATATATCAACGAGGATATCTCAATCACCATCACCACCTCTTTGTATTTTTAGTCCTATCCCTCCACCAGCTAGACATAGACATTATTGACTCTTCACCCATGTCTTTTACCAAGAATCCACATGCAACCCCACCTCATGTTCCCCCAAAAAAAATATCACAGGGGGACCAAATTGTACTATTGCTTGGAAACTTTGCTTACAATTGCTGCTGCTGTAAAATCATGGATCACCGAAACCGATCGATTTTGATCAAGCAGTTCACACGAATTCAGTGTTTTTGTGGGTCCTTAACGTGAGAATTCGTGCGAACCGCTCGATCAAGATCGAACGGTTAGAGTGATCTACGATTTTACAGCAGACCTCTGCAGTACTGCAGAGGATCTACTCTCTACCATGAAGTGCTCATCGTTTACGTGGCCCTGATGTTGCCTGGTCACCCCTACCTGGCTCATGATGACTTGTATTCAATGCCACGGATGAACGTGCATTGAGGATGCAGGATGTTACAAGGTGCACTAATAGAATCGAATCTTCTCGTGGCGTGTATCTATTCTAACGGGGCGTGTCGAATGCTCATGAGTGTCATTTTTTCCTAATGGATCCTCCGCACCCATTCGAAAAGATCAGGTTAGCTAACGGGTGCACGAAATTCGTTAAGATTAAGTAGTATAAGGTAACAGTTTCGCAAGATGCATTAGCGAAAACCAAGATCAAGCGGTTCTGCCTAGCCCCTAATTAGTAAAGGCACTTAAAAGATGCATGATCATTCTTCTCTCTCATTTCTATCTTGATATATGCATATATAGATTCATGACTTTCTAATTTTGTTGACCTAAAACCTCAAAACTACTGTGACTAATGAAGAAAATCACTTTGTACCTAAATAATCGGGTTCTAAAAGAAAAAAAAAACTAATCACCATGGACTTGTAATGAGGAACAATGGACAATTCTAGAGAGAAATTTGCAACGTTATTTGCAAATGTTTTGCAAATGAGATAGAAATACATCATTATTTGAAGTCATCTGTTAGCTTCTTGTTTACTACGTAAGAATCACAATCTATTGAATTTTATTTGATTTAATAAAGTGTGACATTTGAAAAAGGAAGGAACTAATGTTTGAAATAAGGAGGAGTGGTGTCTCATATCGACTATATCTTATGTATAATATATGATCTTCTCTTAAGTAGTGCAATCGATATGAGTGTTGGGAGGAGTCCACCTGAGGCTTTGATAAGCTGCCGTCCTTCCATTGCATTATTATTAGATTAGCAAAATATTAATTATATTCAAGCAATCAAACTAGTCATCTATTCTAATACTAGGGTTCGCAAGATCGAACACTGCTCTTCAGTTCCTCTTCTCATGATCTAAACCCTTCCAATTAAAAAATAATCTTGCATGAACAAAGTTTATATCACGAACTTCCAATACTTACAGTTGAACTTTATAAGGATATTGCATGTGGACGATAGCCCAAGCATGTAATTAATCAACCAGCAATCCATGAACAAAGTTTATATATAGATGTAAACAATAAATTGATCTTAATCAGATCCTGAAAATCATGGCCAAGATCCATTTATAAAGGACATCCACTACAACAAACACTACAAGAAAAATGAGTTGTGCCCACGGAATGTGGCTACGGAAACTTGTGGTCACGATAATTCCGTGGTCACTAATTTCTCGTAGCCACAATCCGTGGTCAAAGTCTTCACATAAGAGTTGTGGCCACGATAAGTTCCGTGGTCACTTGTAGTGGCCACGGCATATTCGTGGCTAGAGAACTCTCGCGACGAGACTTGTTGCTATGGCTATTGGCCACGACGTGTCGTGACCAGAGCCCAATTCTGTGGCCACAAACTCCATATCCGTGGCCATAATTTTGTAGCCACAACTTGTTTTCCTTGTAGTGAAAATTGAGTTATAGTGACGCTTTTTTCATAATCCGTCACTAAATTAGCCGTTGTTAAATATATAACGACGAAGTTATTCATTGTGAAATAAGTTTTCGTACTCAAAATTAGCAACAAATATCATATCTGTCATAATATCATTAACAACGGTTCATATAGCGACGCTTCCCGTTGCTATTTTTCAAAATATCAACTAATCGTCGTTTTTTTTAGTTCAAAATTTAGCGACGATTAATTAGAAATTTGAAAAATAGCAACGAATAAGCGTCGCTATGTGGACCGTTGCTAATGATATAACAACATATATGATATTCGTCGATAATTTTGAATACGAAAAATCGTTTCGCAACGAATAATATCGTCGTTATATATTTATTAACGGCTAATTTAGTGACGGCTTTTGAAAAACCCGTCACTATAGTTCAATTTTTTGTAGTGATCAGATCGTAATCAGGTTGAGTTTTTAAGGAATATCTCAACAAACAGATATAATGCATCAAATAACACTACAAGAAAAATGAGTTGTGCCCACGGAATGTGGCTACGGAAACTTGTGGTCACGATAATTCCGTGGTCACTAATTTCTCGTAGCCACAATCCGTGGTCAAAGTCTTCACATAAGAGTTATGGCCACGATAAGTTCCGTGGTCACTTGTAGTGGCCACAGCATATTCGTGGCTAGAGAACTCTCGCGACGAGACTTGTTGCTATGGCAACTGGCCACGACGTGTCGTGACCAGAGCCCAATTCTGTAGCCACAAACTCCATATCCGTGGCCATAATTTTGTAGCCACAATTTGTTTTCCCTCTAGTGAAAATTGAGTTATAGTGACGCTTTTTTCATAATCTGTCACTAAATTAGCCGTTGTTAAATATATAACGACGAAGTTATTCATTGTGAAATAAGTTTTCGTACTCAAAATTAGCAACAAATATCATATCTGTCATAATATCATTAGCAACGGTTCATATAGCGACGCTTCCCGTTGCTATTTTTCAAAATATCAACTAATCGTCGCTTTTTTTAGTTCAAAATTTAGCGACGATTAATTAGAAATTTGAAAAATAGCAACGAATAAGCGTCGCTATGTGGATCGTTGCTAATGATATAACAACATATATGATATTCGTCGCTAATTTTGAATACGAAAAATCGTTTCGCAACGAATAATATCGTCGTTATATATTTAATAACGGCTAATTTAGTGACGGCTTTTGAAAAACCCGTCACTATAGTTCAATTTTTTGTAGTGATCAGATCGTAATCAGGTTGAGTTTTTAAGGAATATCTCAACAAACAGATATAATGCATCAAATAACACTACAAGAAAAATGAGTTGTGCCCACGGAATGTGGCTACAGAAACTTGTGGTCACGATAATTCCGTGGTCACTAATTTCTCGTAGCCACAATCCGTGGTCAAAGTCTTCACATAAAAGTTGTGGCCACGATAAGTTCCGTGGTCACTTGTAGTGGCCACGGCATATTCGTGGCTAGAGAACTCTCGCGACGAGACTTGTTGCTATGGCTACTGGCCACGACGTGTCGTAACCAGAGCCCAATTCTGTGGCCACAAACTCCATATCCGTGGCCATAGTTTTGTAGCCACAACTTGTTTTCCTTGTAGTGTAATGTAAAACCCTTGCAATTTGTGGTATGTAAAATGTATACGTGTGCGCCGACGGCTCATATATACATATCAAGCGAGTCCAAAATATTCATCACCCTTTAGGGTAAGAGAGCACATGAGATCTCGACATGATCGCTTGAAGGGTACATATGAAAGATACGGAGATTCTAAAGAAACATAGGTACAAATTGCTCCACATTATAAACTGGTATGACTTCTCTGGATGGATCTTCCCACCACCACTGCCTCCCCTCCCTTCTTTCTCCTCCTCCTATTCCTCCGGCAACTACTGATCAGCCATGGTGGATCGCACCACGGTTTGCTGCATGTGCGGCGATGTCGGCTTCCCCGACAAACTCCTCCGCTGCTCCCGCTGCCTCGCCCGCTTCCAACACCCGTAGATCCTCATGCATACACGAAGCTTGCATCATACAATTAATCAAGAAGCTACAGCTGCCTCAATTCACATGATCCCCTGCAGGTACTGCAGCAATTACTACGAGGAGGACTCCCCGGACATCGCAAGAGTCTGCGATTGGTGTCGTAGCGAGGATCGCAGCATCGGCTGTATGAGGAACACCTTCCATGCGAAGAAGCACGTAGGGAAGGAGTCCCAGGGCCGGTCGGAGTACATCGGGGATGAGAGGATCAAACAGGAAGAAAGCGGCGTCCCCCGAGCCAAGAACTCCATCATTGGGGGGCCCGGCGCGTCGTCGTCGAAGCACGGTGGACGCAGGTATAAGCTCCTCAAGGATGTTCTGTGTTGAGGAGAAAGGAAAAGCTCCCACTTTGATCCTAGTGTGTAAGAAACATCAACCCTAGTGCTTCTCCTTGATTTGCATTTGTATAGTATCATGTAGTACTACTACTGCCAATGCATCATGTTTTAGGAACCTTAAGTTCTCTACAATAACAGAAGTGAGAAGCACAGCTTTCTGTGATCATCATCATATTATGTAAAACCACATATAACTGCATGGCTAAGTTAATTTCTTAGGTTTTTCCAATGGTAGTTACTAGTTAGCAGCAATGCACAGACATCTATATAGGGAATAAGGTGCTTTATATGCAGCGTTTGTTGGCAACTATATATACATCTGACATTGAAATTGAACGTAGCAGAAGTTGGTTGTCCCGTCCCTTTCAATTCCAATATATCCTTTCTATATGCTAACATATATATGATGGTATTCATATGATGATCATGCAAGTTCCTTCCTCCCTTGATCATGTTTAAAGTATGTCGGAGCCAACATCTGGGAAGGTGATTAGAAATAGTTGGGGTTGGTACATCCCCTCGTTAAATTCAAACAATATTTTCTTGGGGATGATACACATATGTATAACAACGTTGCAGTACAGCTTTGCTGGCTTGCTTGATGGTGACACCTTCCTTTAGAGAGGGATCTGAGATCTTCAGATCTGACAGGGGATGGGAAATGGATACAATCCTCTGCATTACTCCAGTGATAGGATCTTCACTAAACCGCGAGGAGGCCTGAGCCGCTCGATCAGATCGAGCGGCTCGGGCCTCCTCGCGGTTTATTGCAGATGCTGCAGAGCTCCCTCTTATGATTTCATTGCTTCCTGTCTCCCGTTCCTTCATGTCCATTTATCATTCTATTGCAGTGCCCTTAATCACTACCCTACAAACTCACATTTATTCATACGTCCTTTTCTTGTATCTTCTCCATCTTCCTCCACCAACGCTACTTCCTTCCCCCTCTCACAACTCACGTTTTTGTTGTTGATGTTCTTTTTCCCAGATATCATCAAGTATATACTGTTTACTGTTCCTGTTATCTCGTTTTCCTTCTTAACCTAACCTAATCACAGATCTCAGTCTCCTTGGACCAAGCTTGGTTGACCAGCTCGTCCCTTTAATCATTTGGAAGCCAATCCCATGTGATCTCATAATCTAATCTTCTGTCTAATGCAGACGACTACTGGCAGTCGCTGGAGTTCCATAGAATTAAAGCACTCCGGATCTGGTGTCATACTTTACTGATAGATTAACTAAACATGCATCTGTATCAAGTTGGCAGTTTGCTCTCATCGTTATCAGATCCGACACGTGGCAGAATCGAAACCGCGAGTGCAATATATGTAATATCTTCTGATCTGTCTTCGGAGTGCAGAGGAATCCTTTCTTCTGAAAGATTTGCTGGATTCTGGAGTGGACATCACATCCAGTTGATATTAAAAATGGAAGAATATTGTGTGTCATGGTTAAGGTAGCCAGTTTGGATCAAATAGTAAGATCTGTTGCGTTAATGTGGAGTAAAAGATAGACAGATTTGATGCACATAAGGGACGTGGTGATGAACATGAACACGCCCACTTCCTTCCCTCGTTTGGTTATGCTCTTCCACATCTTCACATGGGGGTGTTCCCCACTTCTCTAAGCCCCATTCATCTTAATCTAGATATTTGTTAATGGCAAGTACACATGATATATATGGTATGTGCAGGGGCGGAGCCAGAAAATTTTTATAGGTGGGGCCAAAATATATATGTATAATCCATGTCCAAATCATAAACGAGATTGTTCGATTTGTGTCCGAAGCATAAGGCACGTTATGAAGTCAATTATATGATAAAAAATGTTGGTTGAAAATATAACAAAAAATGGTAAATATGGTATACTAGTATGCCAACTATGGAGAGATGGAAAAGTGTAGTTAGCAGTACAATCATTAAAAAATATATTATTACAAAAAATACAAATGTTATATATATGGGGAAAATGGGGCTACCTCCTTCGGTGAGCTAACTTGACTCTCCCGCCCCTCTTTTCTCATTATTTTATTTTTTTGAAAAATCAATCCGTGAAAATTTATCACCATATCCCTATATTATGTCATCCAAGTTTCATGTGAAATAGAGATTCCTACAGCCTCCATCTAGACATACACTTTTTAACGGTCGTAGAATTGTTGAAATCGACCCCGTCTGGACAGAGGTCGTAAGAGTTTCTGTTTCATGTGAAACTTGAATGACATAATGTAAACATTGAAAATCCACGGAAGCATTTTCCCAAAAAAATAAAAAATTAGAAAAGTAGGTCAGGGGAAGTATACATTCTTTCACCTATTTAGTATAATTACTATGACATAAACAGATTTAATACATTCAAATGATGTGCATCTATCCAATATGTGTATATTTAAGTTAATATGTACAATATTTCTAACATTATTTACACGCGATAAATATCCGTTTAACATATGTATCCATCTTTTAAGAATATAGTAATATAATTTCCATATCTGTATCCACATCTTTTCGTATTAAAAATAGACAACGATATAGTAACACCTATATCTGTATCCGTTCTTTGCATCTTTAATAGAAATGTTAAGCTTTTACGGAAAATTGAAAGGAATGGTGCTGGTACTTTATGTAAATTTAAAAAAAATGGGAGAAAGGAATCGTTGTCCTTTATAGAAATTTCAAAAAAATAGGAGAATTATTGTTAGAAATTGAAAAATAACATGGAAACTTAAACAATTTACCAATTTGAGAGGGGGGGCATGGCCCCTACCCGCCCCCCTCTCCCTCCGCCCATGAGTATGTGGTTGGGACTGGTGGTCGCTGTAAGCTTTGTTTGGTGGAGAATGAGGTCAGAGAGTAGATCTTCTGATGTAAACCATCGGCCGCCTGAGCTTCTCGTTCTTGATCGAACGGTTCACATGAATTCTCACAGTAAGGGTTCACAATAATACTGTACGAATTACTCAATCTTTATTGAGCAGCTCGGGCAGATGAGGGTTTTACTGTGCAATTGAGAATCTGCTCGCCTATCTTCAACGATGTCCCACAGCTGAGAATCTGCTCGCCTATCTTTATCGAGCGGCTCGGGCGCCTGAGGGTGCACATCTCGAGTTCGAGAAGAGGTGATCAGACGGTTGTAGATCTAGATCTTTATGAACGTCTCATATTTTTTATAACTAATGTATTTAATTTCCAGATGATGCTTCCAATCATTTCGGTCCAAGGATGGAAAGGCTCGCTGGAGGAATCTGTTAGCACGGAATCCAGATTTTTCTGGAAATTCTTCAACCTCTCGCACAACAAAATATCGGTAGTACTCTCCAAACATCAGTCAATGCAACTGTAAATTAACGATTTAAGCACACAACAAACAAGCAATCAAACAAAGAATACTACTAAAAAATCGGGTTACAATGAAGGTTTTTTCAAAGACTGCTAAATCAGCTGTTGTTATTGTTAAATATATAGCGATGATATTGTTTGTTACGAAATATTTTTTTATACTTGAAATTAGTGAAAATATCGTATATATCGTAATATGATTAGTGATGGTCCATTGTCAGAGCAAGTTTGGAAGGATGTAGGGGCGTCGTGGGTCTTGCACGATGGATCGGCCGATTTCTGGAGGTTGGTAAGGTCAGTGGAAGGTAACACGACAGACGACTGTGTACTGCCATTTGCAACTCTGTGAGCCATGTGGGAAGGAAAAAATGATTTAATTTTTAAAAAGAGGTTCTATTCGGTAAATGTAATTGCTTATTGTCTTTCCCTTTATCGATTATGGTTCACAAGGTAATGTTTCTCTTTATCCTTTTTTAATATAAAGGCTTTGTGTGGTGAGTCCCAACTTGGGATATCGCATCTTTTCTCTCAAAAAAATCATTAGTGATGGTCCATATATCGATACTTATCGGTTGTAATTTTTTCAAAATTTTAACTAATCATCACTAATTTTTCTAGTTCAAATTTAGCAACAATCAATTAAATTTTGAAAAATATAAACATGTAACCGTTATATGGGTTGTTGCTGATGATATATTGACATGTATGATATTCATCTCTAATTTCAAGCATAGCAGATCATTTTCACAATGACTAATATCGTCGATGTATATTTAACAACGACTGATTTGGTGACGGATTACTTAAAAAGCGTCACTATATCCCATTTTTAGTGGACAACTATCTATGTGAAAAAAACTCACCAATGTAGTGAGAAAAATCACGAAAAAGAAAAAGAGATCGCTGTGAAGAATTGGAATACATGATACAGAAAATCATGGGTCATGGAGTTCTCTCGGAATATGCTTTAATAGTGTTGGTCAAAATTAATTTATAAAATATATCGAATCCTAAATAGATTGAGTATTCAAATAATATCTCAATATCTCAACAGAATCAGTTGAATTCATATCTGGTTGACATCAATACGAGGTTGAATTTCGGCACAATGTGATTCCTAAGATCAAGTTTATACAGGAACACATGGAAATAAAAATCGTCAAGGCCTTGAAGGTAGGGATGTCAGCGGGTCGGGTTTGAGGCGAGTATTATTATTTCCAATCCCATATCCATTTATAATATCACTACTCATACCCGCTCATTTATTAATCGAGTAATTTCTATCGGGTACCCATATACCCGTCGGATACCCGTGTATCCAATGGATACCCATATCTTCGAAATGGTTAATCTTAAATTGTTTATAAATGTATACAAGATTTTTACAGATAGTTGAAATAGAGTGAGATTGTGTAATATGGCAAATTCATAAAAATATACAATATATAGAAAACAGAATATTAAATATATATATATTAAGTATTTAACTCTTTTGTGATGATAATTTTTATTTATTAAAGATATAAAAAGTTAGGTGAATATGAATAAATGGATTGAGAGGAAAAAATTGAGTTGGATATCTAGTTTGATTAAAATGCAACACGCACATCTATCTTTTTATATATTTTTTATTCGGGTTTAGGGTGGGTTCGGGTTTGGGTACCCACAAGGCAATCTCAAACCCATACCCATACCCACATGGGTAGTCAATTCAAAACCCAAACCCGTCCAAAAGTAAATGGAGCGGGTTTCAGGTCCTTAAATGGGACAGGTTCGGGTCGGATACCAAATGGGTAGACCTAGATTGACATCCATAGTTGAAGGTGAAGGATGCGTAACGCTTATTATGCTACCAGTACACACCCGTGCTTTGCACCGGCAAAGCTCGCAATTCACACACACCTAGAGACACACATATATATACACAAAATTTTAAATGAAGCATGTCAACAATATACATAATTAACATAATGCTTGTTGATGTAACAATGAGTCAACAGTAGAGACACATGGTTTGCACGAGAAAAGGAAATGATTGATGATCAAATTTTAGAGGGATATGTCTCTGTGTGTAGCTCCGATCGAGGATAAGATGCGAGAAAATCGCTTAACGTGGTTTGCCTATTTGCAAAGGAGGTCAGCTAATGCACCGATTAGGAGATGCGAATTTGGGGATGTTGAGCCGACTAAGAGAGGGCAAGGAAGGCTCAAGAAGTGTTGGAATGAGACTATACGAAAAGATCTTAGTTTTTTGGATCTAAACCCGAGAATGATCCAAAATAGATCTCAATGGAGGTTAAGAATCGATGTAGCTGATGTTACTTAATGTTGGAAAAGGATTTGTCAAAGAACTTGTAACAATCTCTACAATATCCGATGGATTAATGCAAAAAAATAATAAAATAAAAGGGTATAAGGGGGGAGCCGTTGTGGATACCCATTCCAACCAAGTGTGGGATACTATATTTAGATGGAATTGGAGACGTCAATCTCTTGAGTCCCTTCGTACGTGAGAGGGAGGGACCACTCCCTACACACGAGAGAGAGATAAAAGAATATAAACAACTGCCATTTCTCCCCTCTTCCTTTATGATTGAGATACTTTGCATCCCTCTTTTTCACATATCCGTGTAGAAGGAATCATCGTCTACGGGCTGTGAGGTTGGCTGTGATCGGGGAGACAATCACGGTGTCGACTCAACCCTTGTAGTAGTTATTCCCCACGGATCCAGTATGTGTTTTGTTGCTTAATGATCTCGAATTTCTATCTTGGATCAAAATGTAGGATTAGCCTTATATTTGCCGATTCCTTTTAACCTGACTATTATTGATAAATGATTATTGCTCGTAGAAGATTTTAGCCTGTCTATTTTTCTCCATGGTCGATCATGTTATTCAAAGTCGGATATTGATGTTGCATATTGTTATTGCATAGTCCCTCAGTTATTCTCTCACATTCGATCACTTATAATCAACCTTCTTGAAGGGCCTTGACAATCTAATTGAGGGATATTACGTTTCTATTTTCTTGTTTCCATTCTCGAAGGAAGATTAAAATGTGAATAAATAGAGAAAGAAGGGGAAGAAATTGCAGATAAAGAAGCTCTATCAAAAGGACCAAATAATAACCCCTTTGCAATTATTGCACCTACATACCCATTAGTATAAAATTATGACCCCTTGGACCCGTAAATAGGGCTAGCTATAGAGCCTAATGAGCCGAGCCCGAGCCTCTTATCGAGCCTGGTCTGGCTCGAGCCTATTGTAATGTCACGGGCTTAGGTCCCCGGTCCGTTAACGGAGCATTACTGGCCCTGACAACCTCTTGGGATCGGGCTCATACGGATCCGATTAACCACTCCCAAAATGCTCAAGCCGGGTTGTTAGGTAGTAACCTCTTCACTTTTTATCCCACCCGGAAACTTTATATTTCCACGGTATGGGACTATGGGGTGTTACAACCTTCCCCACTTATATTTGCAATGTCCTCGTTGCGACATGGCACATCACTTCTTCCCTGTGATAGTGGCGGCTGCACGCTCCGGGTAGCCATTTCCTCCAACCTCTTGTAGGGGCGGCTCCACCTCTCGGGTAGCCCTTTCCACTATCAGAGGGAAATTGGCTCTGATACCATTTGTAACGGAACGGGTCGAGACTACCGACGGAAGCATGCAACAATAGATCGCACGACCGAACCGTTACCGGAAACTTGCATGGTATTCAATGAGTAGAGAAAATAATCATTCTTGAATAAAAGTCCATTACTCTATAGAGTTCCGTTATTACACTCTAAGAAGGAAATTGCAAAATAGACTACGAAATAAAATACATAACAATGTTCCTGTGGGCATAAAGACATCCTTCCGTAAATAATCCATCAATGGTCCGTACCGGATCGACTTCACAAAGATGGGTAGTTCCTTGGACTAGAAGTTAAATCACAGCTAGTGCTCTCCTGAAAAAAACAACAACACATGTCATGAGCTAACGCTCAGTATGTGCCGAGTTGGGGTCAAGCCGGCTAGCGCGGAAAACCAGTCACCCTATGCTAACTCTAAACCATTAAAACGTAATCTCTTCTCTACAATCAATTATCAATACAACTATACAATTTGCATAATTATGTTATTGCATATGAAACTGACTTGTTCTCATGTACCATCATTATGTGACTCATAATTTCACATAAACATGCATACGGAAGGTGTTCCTTGTGAAGACTTTCATTAAAGCCATAATTATTTTTGGTGAAAAGGTATTTTGCCTGGGCTGAAACCCGATACCTACTTTTTAAAGATCATCCACCTTATCAGTAGGTCACCATCTGAGTTGTATATAAAAGTTAAATTATAATATATATTGTAACATTCTGCTTGTTAATAAAAAGAAAAAAATACTAACTATCTAACTATAACCTAGATTAACATAGATAAAAGTTAGAAAATCCAAGTCTACATTGTTGTTACATAAACAACATAAATACATAATCCACCGTTAACAATGTTGCAAAACTAATACAAATAAAAATAAAAATCATTGTAGTTTCACAAATAGAAAACATATATATATATTCCTTATCGAGCCCTTATTGAGTTATTGAGCTGAGAAGGGCTCGGCTCAATAAGGTATCGAGCTCAAAAATCTAGCTCGAGCTCAGCTCAATAGCTTAATGAGCCAAGCTCACGTCACGAGCCCTTATCGAGCTGAGCCCGAGCCTGCCTCATCGAGTCGTGACTCAATAACCAACCCTACCCGTAAAGCCACAGATTCTGATGTGCATAACAACTACATGGGAATAATGGGTACATAGGGATTGGATTTAATGTTAAATGCTCTTGTGTGTCATCATAGGTCTGACATTAATTCTACGTATGTAAGGGTATGTATGTACGTGGTTTACATGGAGATAGAGAATATAATATTGTTAATTATCTAGATAGTAATAACATAGATTGGAAACTTATCCAATGAGGTTACATTCCATTCCCTGGTTATGAGATATAACGTCCGAGAATGATGTGGGCATACTCTGATTAGTAGAGAGTCCAGTGACTTAAATATAGATTTGATTCATCCTGAATGGCGGTACATAGTGTTTATACTGTGTACCATAAGTATGATTCCAACTTATTAGAACCATATACATACAAGAGAAAGGACATATGGGAAAACATAACAGTTAGGTAATAATCAGTACAATAGTCCTCAAATAAAATAAGTAGTCCTAATAAAAGAACTAAGAATAAATTCGTAGAAAAAAAATAATCAACTGGCACTCAAACGACATTGCAGAGCTAAGTGCTACGTGTAAAGCGGGAGCCACCTCTAGAGTCCACATGTCGGATCCATTTTGGACAGTTAAGGCCTAAAGGGCAACACCTTCCGTGGGTGTAAGGTTCGCTAGAACCTAGTAGAAAGTCCACATATTGACTCAGCTGATTTCATCACGAAATGAATACAAGTGAATGATCGTTATTGTATGGGAAAGCCGCTAGTGCTGACAGTAGTTAAGAAAAGGCCTACTCTATGAAAAGAATGAGTATAAGAATATACGTACAACTTTAGAGCACAATTATTGAGAATGAGTATAAGGTTCATTCTTGAATTTTTTTTATTCCTATTATAGCATGCTAAGTTGTTTGGCTTACGAGCATTCTTGTCGCTTTTGTGGTTGCCATGCCGCAGGTTCCTCAGAGGAGTAGAGCGCATTGAAGTTGTTGATTGGCTGACGGAAGTCTTGACTTCTCACCTTGGTAGTGCTAGTTCCTTTTTTGTTGGCTTATCGTTAGATGTACCCAAGAAATATTTTTGAGTTATTCTATTCTGTTTATTTCCCTTTTTTTATTGAGGTCTTTTGAGGGATGTAATTTTTGCCTTTGAATATGTCAAGCGACTCAATGATGATGTCCAATTTATTTGAAGTATCCCGGCGATATATTATTTTTCCTTATTTTTTTAGCCATCTTCTTAATTGTGGTTTTGATATGCATGAGTAACCCTCAGATCCGATGTGACATGTCGTTTATTCATGCTTCCGCTGGTCACAAGGATCCGGTACGTTATAGAGCTTATGCATAATATATTTTATGATCATATCACTATGCATGCTTTGAAAAAAATTAAGTAAAATACATAAAAGTTTGTCAAGTGTAAATAAAATTAAATGTCCTATCTAAATTTTAAAAAAGCAACAATGTAATAAACAATTATTAAGAATTTTATCAATTTAATTTTAGATTATTGAAATTTACTTGTTTGCATCGTCTCTCTAACCTTAAATCATATGAACTCAATTTTGAAGTAGAGATAGAATCTTAAAAGTTCAATACGACATGATTGCCTTTTAAAATTCACGTACGATATAGCAATTGTGAGTAAGATTCAGGAATTTTCGTGTTTTCTTTAAATACTTTTCGTGATGTGTATCTAGATTTGTAAAATAAATAAAATCTATACATCTGCGTCTATATATGTATAGATGACGAAATGAAGAAGTTTTAACTATTCTTGAATATATCTATGAACGTATAGATACAATCGTCATTAATGATGATATATATCTATATATTGATGTATATTCTGTTTGCACATGCGCATATGGGATATCAATATTCATATAAAGAAAAGGTATCCATATCCATATCCGTATTTAAAAAAAATAGAATGCACAACCATGTATCGCTACAACAAAATGGGTATATAGTGATGTTTCTTATAAATCATTTTCTCAAAGAATACTATCGTTACTATATATAACAACGAATGATACAATGATGGTTGTAGTATATATATCCATATTATCATAAAATGAAGATCATATCCATATATGTGTACGTATCTACGGAAAAAATGTGCTCCTTAGGACCTTAGGAATATATATATATATATATACAGAGATAGATGGCTTATCCAATGGACTCTGTGCCCATTAGAGATGAGCCCCTAATCCCAGCCTTTTGATCTTAATTCGACAATCAGTAACTCCAGTAACTTCTGTATTGTCATTAGTAACTGAATTCAGTAATACTAAACGCACCAGTAACTTTCTTATTGTCATCAGTAACTTTGAATCAAATGTAAGTAAAAGAGGTAATTTAATCAGTAACTTTGGTTCGCACTTATGATGAATACCCATTCATCACTCTTTATTCTATTATTTTAGCTACAAAAACCTTTGCAAATACATGTAGATATGTGTAAATACAAATAATTACCAAAAGCATGCATTGTGTAAAAACCTATAATTAGCATGTTTTTGTGCACAAAATAAAAGAATAAAGAGCAAAAAGAAAAAGAGGGAAATATTTAGAATAAATATTGAGCAACCTAACCCAAGGGAGGGCTCAGCATGGGCCTGACCGCATAAAAGCCAAAGTAGAAGGAGATAGGAGCTCATGTGTATATACTTCTGTAAATAAAACTATATATTTTCCTCACCCAAAAATATGTGTGTATATTTAGAAAATATCAAAAATAAAAATTAAAAATCACAAAATTCAAAAATATACCTTCACCATGTACACAAACCATCATCATGTATTTATCTAACCCTATAGATAAATGTATTTATTTTCTAAACTTTTTGTGAATATTCTATGGCATATTTTGTAAATAAAATAAATAAAAAGAAACAAAACAAAAATCAAATAAAAATTACAAAATTGAAAATACAAAAATACATTGTATAAATACCATGTGTATAAATGTATTCAACCAATTATTTCACCCTTGTATATAAGTGATAAAAATAAAATAAAAATATTCTTTTGTTCCATATTTCATGTTGTAAATAAATAAAATACAAAATGAGCATAAAAATACATAAAAATAACAAATAAAAAATCAAAAATAAAAATCCATGTAGTGTACATATACCTATATATAGAGCTACTCTATTTTTATTTCCAAAAATTAAATAAAAATCACCAAAAAATAGAAAAAAATAAAAGAAAAATATTTCATGTTTTGAGTTTTCTTTAATTCGGCCTATTTCTGCCCTAAAATAAATAAACAAAAATCAGGAACACGTGGCAGCGTCTGACTGGTCCACGGGGGAATGTTGACCCCGGTCAACTCCCCCGCGGTCTCCTTCCTATTCTGGACGACGCGCGCCGCCCCGCCTTCTCCGATTTTCCCACGCGTCTCCAGGCTGTCTCCCACGCATACCCCACGTCCGGATTCTTCGCCGTTCATCCCTCTCCCTCGCCGGATCCTCCGCCATCAAATCCATGCCTTCCTTAGCCGTCCACCCTCAACCCTAGTCGACGCTGTCACCATATATATTCTTCCCTCCGCCGCCTTCGCGCTCCATCTTTGGACCCTCTCCTTCTTCCCAGTGACCTCCATCGGCTCCGCAAGAGTGACAGCGAGCGTCAGCCCTTGTTGCAGTGAGGTGAGGAGGCGTATCCTTTGATCCGGCGAACTTCGCCGCCTTTGCTCCGCCGCCAGCGTTGAGCATCGAGCTTCAGGCCTTGACGCCCTTCGAAGCTACGACCCGGAGATAGCCACGCTCCAGCACAGTCTCCAGCATCCATCAGGTAACCTTAGCTCTTTCTAATTTCTTCTAATTTAGGATTTCGCCCAAATCGTATATCCGACCCATTTCCCTGATTCCGACCACCTCACGTTACATCTCGACCATCCAACCCGGTCATCACCTCCGCCGTATCCCCGCGCACCTTCTACGCCCACTCATTCAACCCAGATCGCACAGGATCTGGGAGTCGAGTTCCATCGCCTCCGCCTCGCCGGAGCTCTTCCGCCCCACCGCACCGATCATCTTCACGCCACCTAACCGGGTCGAGGCACTTTGCCCTCGACCCGCGAAGCTTCTTGACCACTTT
Organism: Ottelia alismoides; assembly: GCA_037367405.1. Lineage (NCBI taxonomy): Eukaryota > Viridiplantae > Streptophyta > Magnoliopsida > Alismatales > Hydrocharitaceae > Ottelia > Ottelia alismoides. Next base: position 195,484 of record JAZKJV010004949.1, on the reverse strand, counting down.
GCAGGTCCAAAGGGGGTGTCTGAGCCTCCTTCACAGTTCAGCCAGGAGCTTCGAGCCACTAGGCCTCGCCGGAGCCCCTCCAGGGCTCGGTTGGGCCCTTGGCCACCCGCAGCAGCTGCGCAACTTCACGCCGGACCTTCTCCGACCTTCAGGCGCAGCTGAGGAGGACCGGAGTTCACGCAGGACGTCGGCGAAGTTCGCCGGCGTCGAGTTCTTCCTCCACCCTCCAGAGCCGTCCGATGAAGACCTCATTCCAGTTCTCATCCTAGCCGTCGATCTGTAGAGGAGCAGCAGCCGTTGATCCATCTGAGGATCTCATCTGGACCGTCGCAACCGAGGAGAGAGGCGCAGGAGCCCAGCACCGTCAGATCAGCCACGTGGATCTCTCTCCGCCGTCGATCGAGCCCAAGAGCCGAAGGAGTAAAGGCGCGTTTGTTCTCCACCGTCAGATCTGCCACGCGTCAGAATCGGGCCGTCGCTATTAATAAAGGGGTAAATATCGTAGGACCCCATCGTAGTTTGTTGTTTTCGTTTAAGTCCTGTAATTTTTTAATTCAGTTGTTTATTTTCTGGGATATTTGCATAGAGACCCTTGCGCTTAATTTTATTTACATTTATACCCCTGCCAGTAGAGACCCACGTGCTTTGGCACGTGTTTTGTTGGGTTATTTGCATACGAAGCCCTGTAGTTCTGGATGTTACTCATTGAATGAAAAGTTTTGTTTATTTGCATATATACCCCTGTGAGCATTGATTTTGCACATGTGCGAATTATTTTGGGTAAATTGCATATAAGCCCCTGGACTTTTGATACGAGTTATCAATTGGTCCTTGGAACTTATTTTTATTACATTTAGGTCCTTGAGTGCCCCAGGCACGTGCTTGGCACGTGTGTTGCTGGGTATTTTGCACCAGGACCCCAGAACTTTTGGGTATTTGCACTTAGGTCCCTGTGCACAGTGCCCCACCTTTATTTTTGAATAAAATATCAAACGACCTCCAAATCCAATGAAATTTTGACACATGGCTCCTGCCATGGTGTAGGAATTTCTATGATTTTTGGGGACATTTCTGATTTCATTTATTATTTTTAAAAATTCAAAAACCCATATTTTCGCCACTGTTTGACTTTAAAAATACCAAAAAAATATAAAATCACCTTTAAAAATTCTAAAAAAATTAGGATTTGTTGTTTGCGGGTTGCTTGATTTTCTAGCCAATTTTGGCTATTTTTCATCACTTAAAAACCTTAAAAATTGAAAAACCCCTAAAAACCCATAAAAATTATAATAAATAAATTAAAAATCCAAAAACAATAATTAGGGTGCCTAAATTTTCCTTACTCTTTGTAGATTATAGGAAAATTACCTTTAGGGCTTTTTGAGATCCAAGAGTATTTTATTTTTGGGTCTTAAGCCTTGCTGGACAGTACCCTATTTTTGTCGCATTGTTTGATTTTTAATAAATAATTTACCCATTAGAAAATTTCCAAAAATTCACCAAAAACAGTAAAAAACTTGAAAAACATAAAAACAAATTTTCTTGAATTTTTGCATCATTTTTGGTGTGTGTAATAAATTGTTGAAGTCCCCTTGTATTTACTTTCTTTCATTTTCTCATCTTTTAAAAAAAAATCTAAAAAAATATAAAAACAAATAAAAACCATAAAAAAAAAGACTTTCATGGATTTCTGACTACATCGTAGGCCGCAAGGCCAATCTGTGCTCCTTGAGTTCGACCCTGGGAGCTATACCAGGTTAATCCTATAGCTAGATCGCTCTATTGTGTGCTTGCTTGTTTTTATCTTATTTGAGTGATTGATATTTTTCTTGTTGATCGATTTTCGAGGGATTGAGGTCGCAACGACCTGTTATTTATCTCCCTTGATCTCTCGTGATCTGTCGGTCATCAGAATGGCGCCGTTGCCGGGGAGCACGGCTTTGTAGTCAGTTTTCATTCTTCTATTTTTGTCTCTCTATATTATAATTGTTTTCTGACATTCTCTCTTGGATTTTTGTGCGAGGTACTGCGTGGAGAACTTGGAGTACACTTTTTGAGGACCCGCACGGGAAGAGAGAGGAGAAGAGATTTTCATTTCTGAGAGAGAGAGAGAACAATACTTGTTGTAATAATTTAGAACTCAAACTTTGGACTTGTGGACACTTGTAAACTTAGCGGGTCTGTTTCGCCGAGCACCGGTGTGCTCGGGGGACCCATTCGGATTTTCGCGGCTTTTATCGTGGTTTTGATAGCTAGCTGCCTTTTCCGGTGTTTACGCGGTTTTCTCGAGCCCCTAGATTTAGGGATTTTTGGTTGATTGTGACGTAAATATCTAAGGCCCAACACTTAATAGAATATCTGTTCCTATAGAACGTAATTGGACCTTAATAAAATTCACCGAAAAAGTTAGTTTAATTGGATTTGAGACCACGTGCCGTGAGGAGTCACATACAGCGCTGGCAGGACCCGTTGTGGCGGGCACCGAGTGACTCCCAAGATCGGACTCCGGACTCGATTCGGTTAGCTAACTATTGTTCTTCACGATCAATAGAAGTTGCTTGTCTAGGACTCGGTTTTTCCTCGTTGCATCATTTAGGTAGTTTAATTCTGTATTTAAATTCTGCGCGGATCACTTGCATGTAGAGTGCTGGAGACAAGGTACGCATTTCTTTCTCTGCATGCATCATTGATTTTTTCGCGCATTGGCTTTTTCGTCTTCTCCCCCTGTGTTTGGCTTAATCATCAGGAGAATCGGAAAAATCGTTAGGCCGCTTGTATTTATTTTGAAAAAAATTAAAAAGAAAAACAAATTGGGACTGGATAACACTATTGACCCTAAAAGACACTCACATTAAAAATTTGTCTTGGGGAGAGCAACCCCCTCATTGTTTGGTTTGATTGTGCGAGAGAGTGACCCGAACACTAGGTAAAGCCCTCCGGTGCTCATCTCGACTGATTACCGACTCTTCTGTGCGGGACAGTCGGTTGAGAGAGTATCGGGTATCCCAGCAGGTCACGTAATCGCTCTGATATCTTGTGTGTTCACCAAATAAAATTGACAAGATAAATTGACCGAGCTTTCACGGTCTTCAGATTGTGTTGAGTTGGTGAACAAGGGGTTTGCTTTGCGATCATATTTTCTCCAGATCCCATCCGCCCAACTCGCCAAGATCAAGATGATGGGTAGACGATCTCTTAGGCAGCCTCTGGCTGCACCGCTTTCCGGCGCGGCTACTCCATCATCTAGGTTGGCCCGTGAGAGTCGAGACCGGCTCTCCGGGCCCGAGTTCGATTCCACCCTGTTCCCCCTCGACCCCCTTTCTTTTCCTACTGAGAGACATGAGCCCAAGGAAAGACGAATTGATTTAACAGAACCTGAGTTGGGCTCATCTGATTTTGCAGATGTCACTATGGCTGGAGCCGGCAGTTCAGATGATCGCCAGCCCGAACATTTTGTCTTAGACCAGGGAGCGATCAACTCCACCCTGATCGCATCATTAGAGACGGTTCAGCAGCAGTTACGCGATCAGGGGGCTTTTATGATTGAGATGAGAAGGGAGATGGAGCGACTCCGAAGAGAGCGAGACGAGCCGAGCGAGCCTGAGGACATTCCTGACGCTGATGCAGAGGCAGCAGCCGCAGCAGCAGCTGCCGCCGCAGCGGCAGCCGCCGCCGGAGGAGGACCACCGAGAACGATGCGGGAGCTACACAACCCCGGATCTACACTGATGCATCATTGGGTGGTGGTACCTGCTATCGTGGGGGATTTCAAGTTCCCTCCGAACACCCTGCAGATGCTCCCTCATTTTCACGGGCTTGCCACTGAGGAACCCCATCTCCATCTCCAGGAGTTTTTGATGATCTGCAGTACTGTCCACGACCGTCATGTGGACCAAGATACGATTCGAATGATGGCCTTCCCTTTCTCACTGGCAGATAGAGCAGCCGCCTGGCTGAAACATCTAGGGAAGTTTGTCTACACCTGGGATCAGCTCCGCACCGAGTACTTGAACAAGTACTATCCACTCGGGCGGACGAATGCAGCGAGGGCCCTGATCAACAACTTCTCCATGCTCCCTAATGAGCAATTTCACGAAGCATGGGAGAGGTTCAGAGAGCTTCTGGATAGATGCCCACACCACGACATCTCGAAGCCGAACCTAGTTCAGAGCTTCTTTAGTGGGATGACACCAGAACTTCAGGGTCTGGTGAATGCTTCTTGCGGCGGGTCCTACTTTGCCAAGGACCACAACCAAGTCTGGGCCATCTACGAGGAGATGGCAGAAAATTACATGGTGATGTCCCAAACTCGGTTGTACACTCAGAGATCTCAGCAGCCGCCAGGACCCGTGCAGTATCAGCGGATAGCACGGGTTGATGCAGGTCCATCCAGTTCGTCCACAGTTGCGGCCGCACAGGCAGAGTCGGCCACTGCGGACATGGGAATCATCAGCGAGAAGTTGGACCGCATGGAAATCATAGAGAAGAAGCAGTGCCAGGGCATAACTCAGATGGAGCAAATGGCACAAACTCTGAGCGACATGAAGACCCAGCTCTTGTGTCTTCAGGAGGCACAGACGGCTCCTCAGCCCCGTCTTCTGTCGCGAGGCGATTCCGGCGGCAGCCGCAGCTCGTCCCAGCGCTCCAGCTCCTTGCAGCAGCCTAGACAAGTTCACCTTGTACAGGCGGAGCCGTACCAGCAGCAGCAGCCCTCCTACCAGTCACCACCAACTCCAGACTTACAGATGGTGGTATATCAGCCGGATCAGCCTCTGGCAGCACTGCCACCAGACCCCTTGGATGCTGAGCCGTTGATGGACGTCAACGGGATTTGGTATGACCGTCCTCAGCCTGGAATCCGACGAGACCATCCCGGATTCAGGTGGGGGAATGGGGGTAACCAGTCCCAACAGCAGCCAGCCGGTCAGGGAGGGCAGTACTCCCAGCAGAGAGATCACCAGCAGCCCCCTGCATATCAGCCACATCAGCCATCATCCTTCGTACCTCGTCCCTATCAGCAGCAGGGACAGAATTGGAGACGTGAGCAGCAGGCTCACCAGCAGCAGCATCCTTCCTCTTACCCCTCTCATCCACAGCAGCAGCAGGTCCAGCAGCCTCATTACCAGAGAGGCAACCCGTCGGGTTCCCACGAGAGCCCCGCCATGGATGATCTAGCCCGTCTCTTCACAGAGCAGCATGCTACATTTAGACGGGAGATGGACGAGTTCCGTCAGGAGATGCGGGACCTGATGAGAGGGAAGGCCGCCATCCCTGCACAGATCGAGCCTAATCCAAATAACTTGAAGAGGAAATCTGAGCAGGTAGTTCACACTGAGCCTACCACTTCTAGTGACTCATTTGATGTTATCTCGTCGGATTTATTTGATGCTGATTTTGTCACACTTAGGAGCGGTAGAAGACCAGCAGGAGGCGCCTCATCTGAGCGACCACACGAGGATCCCTCTAGAGCGCCAGATGAGGAAGAGGAGAGCGGTACTGAAGCCGCACATCATGATCATGGTGGTACTGAGGCCACCCGAGATGCTGATTCCACCGGCGGTACTGAGGCCGCCGTTTCACCACATAGAGGAGGTGGTACTGATGCCACCAGCAGAGCCGAGCCAGCCAGCGGTACTGAAGCCGCAAGACGTCTAGTTGTAGAGCCGACTAGAGGTGGTACTGATGCCACCAACATTTATTCTGATAGAAATGTTGTCTTTCCTCGCATGAATGTATCTCGGAACTCTGATTTGAATAAAGGAAAAGGTTTACTTTCTTCTGATCCCACTGTGGTGAATGATGTTTGTGAGGATCCGGTCATCGAACAGTCTAGACCTATTCCTAGTCCTTCATCTGAGAAGGACCCTGTGATCCCCTTTCCTAGAGCCCTTGAGTTGGGGAAGGAGAAGAAAAAAGAAAAAGATCCAAAAAAGAGAGAGAAGGAGGAGTTCAGCCAGAGCATGATAGACCGATTTCACATACAGCTGACCCTCAATGAGGCTTTGCAACACATCCCTCTTCTTCAGCGATCCTTGAGAGATAAGACCACAGTCAGAAGGACGAAGAGGAACAAGACCGCAGAAATTCATGTGTTGACCAAAGCCACGTGTTACGCGATCCAGAACCATCTGCCGACTAAGAGGCCAGATTTAGGGGCCCCGTATGTCAGATGTCAGATTAGTGAGCAGAGGTTCGACCGTACTCTCTTAGATAGCGGATCGTCGATCAACCTTCTTCCGGCAGCCCTTCTCGACCACTTAGAGTTGGGCACTCTTGTACAGAGCAGGACATACCTTCAGTTTGCTGATCGGTCTGTCAAGAGGCCAAAGGGGTTGTTGCGAGACGTTGTCGTCACGATTCAGGGTTTGCAATTCCCCGTGGACTTCGTAGTGCTGGACATGGAGACCCCTGACTCGTTGACCGATTCCCCCATCATTCTTGGTCGCCCATTCCTGGCCACAGCCAAGGCGGTGACTGACCATGACAGTGGGAAGGTATTCTTTCGCGTCCAGGGCGAGAGTATACAAATAGAGACGGTTAAGGACCATAGAGCCAGATCCAGATCCCGCTCACATGGCAGTACAGATTCAGAGCAGCTGACAGACGTAGAGCCGGACATCCACCAGGACTGTGATTTTGTGATCACAGATGATGAGGCAGTTTGGGCAGATCCTGCAGCACAGACCATCCTCTCATATTCAGATACAGCTGATGCAGAGATGATAGCAGAGGATAGTCTGGAGAGCACAGCCTTGGTTCAGGATACTATTGAGTCAGCAGAGTCGGACCTTGATCGCGACACGATCTCCAGTGATGGTGGTACTGAGGCCACCCTGCTCTATGGTGGTACTGAGGCCACCCTGCTCTATGGTGGTGCTGATGCCACCTTGTTCTCCGGTGGTACTGATACCACCGAGTCTGATATAGATCCCTCGGATTCAGAATCTGATTGGGCAGATTGTGATGATCAGATGCCGGATCTGGATCCACCTAAGCCTATAGATGAGGAGGAGGTAGAGGCAGAGCAGAACAGAGACAATGTAGAGGACCCGCCTTCTCCAGATCCAGTTTGTGAGAGTTCGTTATCATTTTCCCAGGCAAATTTGGCAGAATTATCCGCATACACACATCTTCTTCAGAAGCCAGATTTGCCAGCACCCAGCTGTCCAGAGCTAAAGCCGCTCCCTACTTCGCTGAAGTATCGATTCCTTGCGGGAGAGTCTGAGATGTACCCAGTCATCATCTCTGCCGATCTGACTGGAGAACAAGAATCCCGTCTGATGGAGGTTCTTGAAAAGAACCGCAAGGCAATTGGATGGAGCGTAGCAGATCTCCATGGGATTAGTCCCTCGTTGTGCTCCCACCATATCTATCTCGAGGAAGGGGCGAAGCCGTCGCGTGAGTTCCAGCGGCGACTGAACCCCAACCTAAGAGAGGTTGTTATGAAGGAAATATCAAAATGGTGGAGTGCAGATTTTATTTATCCCATTTCCGACTCCAAGTGGGTCAGCCCCTTGCATGTGGTGCCCAAGAAGACGGGCATCACTACTGTGATCAGTGAGTCGGGAGAGGAGATTGCTACACGAGTACCCACCTCTTGGCGGGTCTGCGTTGACTACAGGAGACTCAACCAGGCCACCAAGAAGGACCATTTCCCCCTGCCCTTTATAGATCAGATCATTGAGAGACTGGCAGGGAAGAGCCATTATTGCTTCCTAGATGGGTATTCGGGCTACAATCAAGTGGCCATCGCTCCTGAGGATCAGGAGAAGACCACCTTTACCTGTCCCTTCGGTACCTACGCCTTTCGACGCATGCCATTTGGGCTATGTAACGCCCCTGCGACTTTTCAGAGATGCATGCTGTCAATATTTTCGGACATGGTAGGGGAGTGTTTGGAGGTCTTCATGGACGACTTCTCGGTTTATGGCGACGGATTCGATTCCTGTCTTGACTGCCTAGACCGAGTGCTTCAGCGATGTATTGCTACCCGGTTGGTTCTATCTTGGGAAAAGAGTCACTTCATGGTGACTCAAGGGACGGTGCTTGGCCACATCATCTCCAACAGAGGCATGGAGGTTGATCCGGCCAAGGTCGATGTCATTAGAAAACTCACACCGCCGTCCAATTTGAAGCAGCTACGGTCATTTCTAGGGCACGTTGGTTTTTATAGGAGATTCATTCATGATTTCAGCAAGATTGCCCGACCGTTAACTGATCTTTTGACGAAAGACACCGAGTTCCTCGTTGATGACAAGTGTCTTTCGTCCTTTGAGACTCTCCAGCAGTGTGTAATTGAGGCTCCTGTCCTTCAGCCACCCGATTGGTCTCTCCCATTCGAGATCATGACGGACGCCTCCGATTTTGCCGTAGGGGCCGTGCTAGGACAGAGGAGGGATGGAGTGCCATTTGCCATACACTATGCTAGCCGCACATTGGATTCCGCCCAGCGGAATTATACAGTCACAGAGAAGGAGATGCTAGCAGTAGTGTTTGCTCTCGATAAATTCAGATCATATATCATTGGATCCCGAGTGACCTTGTACACAGATCACACCGCCATCAGGTACCTCATGACAAAGAAGGATGCCAAAGCCAGACTGACTAGATGGATCCTTCTACTCCAGGAGTTCGACATTGAGATCAAGGATAAGCCTGGAGTCAAGAATGTGGTGGCGGATCATCTTTCCCGACTAGAGCAGCCTGAGGATTCTGAGCAGATTGATCCCATTTGTGATACCTTCCCAGATGAGGCGATCCTTGCTATCGCCTCACTCCCATGGTACGCTGATATTGTGAACTTTCTCGTTGCTGGGAAAGTCCCACAAGATTGGCCCAGGCAGAGGCTTGAGACCATCCTTGCGAAGGCCAAGTCCTACCATTGGGAGGATCCCATCCTTTACCACGAAGGAGGGGATAGCGTCTGGCGTCGGTGTATTCCTCAGGAGGAACACCATAGCGTCCTCACTTACTGCCACAAGCTTGAGGCAGGAGGACATCATTCTGGGAGGAGAACGGCACAGAAAGTGCTCCAGTCCGGTTTGTGGTGGCCTACCCTCTTCAAGGACTCAGATGAGTTCGTGAAGAGGTGTACTGACTGTCAGAGGATGGGCACTTGTGGACAACGTGATATGATGCCGATGCAGCCCATTCATTTCTGTGAGGTCTTTGACGCATGGGGCATCGATTTCATGGGTCCATTCCCTAAGAGTCAGGGATTTGAGTACATTCTGTTGGCCGTAGATTATGTTAGTCGTTGGGTTGAGGCTATCCCCGCCCGAGCCGCAGATGCAAAGACAGTTTGCAGATTTTTGAAGAAGCACATCATCATGCGGTTCGGGGTTCCACGAGTTTTGATTTCTGATGGGGGATCTCATTTCATCAACGACCAGGTGAAGGCACTTGCTAGAGAGTTCAGTATAGACCATCGTGTTGCCACTCCATACCATCCACAGACAAATGGTCTAGCTGAAGTGTCGAATAGGGAGATCAAGAATATTTTGCAGAAAGTCGTCCGCCCTGACCGAAAGAATTGGTCACAGCTTTTGGACTCGGTCTTGTGGGCATATCGGACATCTTTCAAGACTCCATTGGGTACATCTCCCTTTCGCCTCGTTTATGGCAAGCCATGTCACCTACCAGTTGAGCTGAGGCACAAGTCACTTTGGGCAGTCACAGATATTATTATGGATCCAAATGGTATAGGAGACCAGAGGAGGGCAGAATTAGCCGCCTTGGAAGAGCTTAGAGATGCAGCATTCTCAAGCAGCCTACATTATAAGGAGAAAGTCAAAGAGTGGCATGATTCTCATATCAGCCACAAGCATTTCGAGATTGGACAGAAAGTATGGCTGTTTGATGCAAGGCTTAGATTATTTCCAGGGAAGCTACAGAGCAAATGGAAAGGACCCTATTTGGTCAGAAAGGTACACGATAACGGTAGCATTGATATATCTGAGTTATCTTCTGAGAGTACCTTCCGAGTGAACGGCCAGCGGCTCAAACCATTTCTAGATCATGAGCCGCGGGACGTTATTATTGCCGCTATTCATTTTGCGTGAGATGTGGTCTTTTGACTCACATCTTTTACATCTCACGCCTGATTTTAACTGTTCCTCCGCCTGTATAGATCCAGTTGTCCATATCATTCTATTCTTTAGTCCCACATCCCATCTCTTATCTTATGATTATGCTATACTTAGGGTGTACTTTACCCTAAGTATAGGGGGGATGTCGGACCTGCGAGTATTCTTTTCATTCTTTCTGCTCTTGTTTTTGCTGCCTATACTTAGGGATATTTTACCCTAAGTATAGGGGGGGCAGATTCTGTATCTTCTTCACTCGGCTTTCCCTTCATGTACAGCTTTCTATACTTAGGATTAGTTAATCCTAAGTATAGGGGGAAACCACCGAGTTCCTCTCATTCTATTCATTTATTCGTTCCTGTACTTAGACATTCCTTTTCAGTTCCCTTTTACTAAGCACGAGTTATGTCTTCTTCATCGCTCTTGATCACTCTGAGGACATCGTTCGAGCTAAGTATAGGGGGGGTGTGTATATATTTCATATATACTTTAGCCATAACTCGTACTTTGTGTGAGTGTGTTAATAAATAAAATGGCTAAAAATCACAAAAATTAAAAAAAATTTTTTTTTTCATGTACATAAACCTCTTTTATTCTTGCACATACATAGCTAGTGTACAAAGTATTTTTGTAAAAATGATTTCAAAAATCTTTTGTGTAAAGCTTGTGTAAATATTTTGTACCAAAATTATGTATATAGTACAAAAATTTTTTTCAAAATGTTTTGAAAATCAAAAGTTTGCAAAAATCTTGTGTAAATGTGTGTAAATATCTTTTTGCAAAACTTGCACTTCATGCATCATTCATTCATGATTTCAAAACATTTTTCAAAAATTTTTTGCATAATTGTAAAATATTTGTAAATAGCATCTTGTGTACATATATGTATATAGTTTTTCCTGGATGAGAGTTGACATTTAAATTAAGCCTGGAATTAAATTGAGAAATGGAGCTTGAATAAGATCTTAATCCACTTAACTTCAAAAGGAACCTTATAGGACTTAGGGTTAAGGCTTTTCAGGTCCATAAGGACTTAATTCTTTGAGTCCACTAGGCTATGAGCATATGTCATCTTGATGAGCCTAAGTAGAGCACTTAACAACACACGCATGACTCTCAGAGACAATGGCTTCACTTGCACCTGCACTTTACACATGGCTCTCCATGGATGAGGTGGTGAGGAGGCAGTTTCCTTTGGCTTGGGGTAGCATATGAGGGTAGTACTTCTAGGCGGAACCTCTCTTCTTCTTATAGTGAAGGAAGTGCACCTCAACTTGGTCTAGTGGTGTTGAAAGCTAAAGACAGAAGCTGTGGGTTGCAATAAAGCTTCAAAAGAGGGATAGTCTACTGGCTCAAGGAGAAATTTCTTATATATGCTGCACCATGTAGATATGTGTACAAAAGTCTTGAAAAAAAAAATGCAAAAAGAACTCCAAAAAAGTGGTGGGTCGGATTGAAAATTTAATAACCCCACCGGAGTGAAAAGCAAAAGCTTATGGTATCATGTTACATCTCATGAAGCTTGCAGCGGGAGACTTAGCTACACTGGCTAAGCTTCCAAAACTCTATACTTCTACCCCCTCTCCTTGAGCCGGTTGCACTTGAACTTAGAAGGGAATACCCCGCTTCTCGAGGAAAGAGTTGCTAGACTGAGGCATTAGAGTTACCAGGTTGAGGGAGGTTGCTTCTTTGTTACTTCTGAGGTGGGGAGCCACATATCACTTACACCGCAAGGAAAAGATTCATGGTCATTAGAGTTTGTGTATGTAGACTTGTTCTGATCTGGTTTATTGAGGAGTCTTGCCCATAGATTGGTGGAACTTGGAGGCTGTTGAGTTTTAGGCTTAAGTCCAAATAAGGTTCCGACACATTAATAATCCAAAGATCTGATCGAGCTCCATATTTCAATTTAATGAAGGAAAATTTAATAAGTCAACCTTGATCCATGTACATCCTCTTTTTCTTTTCTTTCTTTTTCACTTCTTTTTCAAATAAGTGTTTGCTAAGGGACTAGCAAAGTTAAAGCATAGGGGGTGATGAATACCCATTCATCACTCTTTATTCTATTATTTTAGCTACAAAAACCTTTGCAAATACATGTAGATATGTGTAAATACAAATAATTACCAAAAGCATGCATTGTGTAAAAACCTATAATTAGCATGTTTTTGTGCACAAAATAAAAGAATAAAGAGCAAAAAGAAAAAGAGGGAAATATTTAGAATAAATATTGAGCAACCTAACCCAAGGGAGGGCTCAGCATGGGCCTGACCGCATAAAAGCCAAAGTAGAAGGAGATAGGAGCTCATGTGTATATACTTCTGTAAATAAAACTATATATTTTCCTCACCCAAAAATATGTGTGTATATTTAGAAAATATCAAAAATAAAAATTAAAAATCACAAAATTCAAAAATATACCTTCACCATGTACACAAACCATCATCATGTATTTATCTAACCCTATAGATAAATGTATTTATTTTCTAAACTTTTTGTGAATATTCTATGGCATATTTTGTAAATAAAATAAATAAAAAGAAACAAAACAAAAATCAAATAAAAATTACAAAATTGAAAATACAAAAATACATTGTATAAATACCATGTGTATAAATGTATTCAACCAATTATTTCACCCTTGTATATAAGTGATAAAAATAAAATAAAAATATTCTTTTGTTCCATATTTCATGTTGTAAATAAATAAAATACAAAATGAGCATAAAAATACATAAAAATAACAAATAAAAAATCAAAAATAAAAATCCATGTAGTGTACATATACCTATATATAGAGCTACTCTATTTTTATTTCCAAAAATTAAATAAAAATCACCAAAAAATAGAAAAAAATAAAAGAAAAATATTTCATGTTTTGAGTTTTCTTTAATTCGGCCTATTTCTGCCCTAAAATAAATAAACAAAAATCAGGAACACGTGGCAGCGTCTGACTGGTCCACGGGGGAATGTTGACCCCGGTCAACTCCCCCGCGGTCTCCTTCCTATTCTGGACGACGCGCGCCGCCCCGCCTTCTCCGATTTTCCCACGCGTCTCCAGGCTGTCTCCCACGCATACCCCACGTCCGGATTCTTCGCCGTTCATCCCTCTCCCTCGCCGGATCCTCCGCCATCAAATCCATGCCTTCCTTAGCCGTCCACCCTCAACCCTAGTCGACGCTGTCACCATATATATTCTTCCCTCCGCCGCCTTCGCGCTCCATCTTTGGACCCTCTCCTTCTTCCCAGTGACCTCCATCGGCTCCGCAAGAGTGACAGCGAGCGTCAGCCCTTGTTGCAGTGAGGTGAGGAGGCGTATCCTTTGATCCGGCGAACTTCGCCGCCTTTGCTCCGCCGCCAGCGTTGAGCATCGAGCTTCAGGCCTTGACGCCCTTCGAAGCTACGACCCGGATATAGCCACGCTCCAGCACAGTCTCCAGCATCCATCAGGTAACCTTAGCTCTTTCTAATTTCTTCTAATTTAGGATTTCGCCCAAATCGTATATCCGACCCATTTCCCTGATTCCGACCACCTCACGTTACATCTCGACCATCCAACCCGGTCATCACCTCCGCCGTATCCCCGCGCACCTTCTACGCCCACTCATTCAACCCAGATCGCACAGGATCTGGGAGTCGAGTTCCATCGCCTCCGCCTCGCCGGAGCTCTTCCGCCCCACCGCACCGATCATCTTCACGCCACCTAACCGGGTCGAGGCACTTTGCCCTCGACCCGCGAAGCTTCTTGACCACTTTGCAGGTCCAAAGGGGGTGTCTGAGCCTCCTTCACAGTTCAGCCAGGAGCTTCGAGCCACTAGGCCTCGCCGGAGCCCCTCCAGGGCTCGGTTGGGCCCTTGGCCACCCGCAGCAGCTGCGCAACTTCACGCCGGACCTTCTCCGACCTTCAGGCGCAGCTGAGGAGGACCGGAGTTCACGCAGGACGTCGGCGAAGTTCGCCGGCGTCGAGTTCTTCCTCCACCCTCCAGAGCCGTCCGATGAAGACCTCATTCCAGTTCTCATCCTAGCCGTCGATCTGTAGAGGAGCAGCAGCCGTTGATCCATCTGAGGATCTCATCTGGACCGTCGCAACCGAGGAGAGAGGCGCAGGAGCCCAGCACCGTCAGATCAGCCACGTGGATCTCTCTCCGCCGTCGATCGAGCCCAAGAGCCGAAGGAGTAAAGGCGCGTTTGTTCTCCACCGTCAGATCTGCCACGCGTCAGAATCGGGCCGTCGCTATTAATAAAGGGGTAAATATCGTAGGACCCCATCGTAGTTTGTTGTTTTCGTTTAAGTCCTGTAATTTTTTAATTCAGTTGTTTATTTTCTGGGATATTTGCATAGAGACCCTTGCGCTTAATTTTATTTACATTTATACCCCTGCCAGTAGAGACCCACGTGCTTTGGCACGTGTTTTGTTGGGTTATTTGCATACGAAGCCTTGTAGTTCTGGATGTTACTCATTGAATGAAAAGTTTTGTTTATTTGCATATATACCCCTGTGAGCATTGATTTTGCACATGTGCGAATTATTTTGGGTAAATTGCATATAAGCCCCTGGACTTTTGATACGAGTTATCAATTGGTCCTTGGAACTTATTTTTATTACATTTAGGTCCTTGAGTGCCCCAGGCACGTGCTTGGCACGTGTGTTGCTGGGTATTTTGCACCAGGACCCCAGAACTTTTGGGTATTTGCACTTAGGTCCCTGTGCACAGTGCCCCACCTTTATTTTTGAATAAAATATCAAACGACCTCCAAATCCAATGAAATTTTGACACATGGCTCCTGCCATGGTGTAGGAATTTCTATGATTTTTGGGGACATTTCTGATTTCATTTATTATTTTTAAAAATTCAAAAACCCATATTTTCGCCACTGTTTGACTTTAAAAATACCAAAAAAATATAAAATCGCCTTTAAAAATTCTAAAAAAATTAGGATTTGTTGTTTGCGGGTTGCTTGATTTTCTAGCCAATTTTGGCTATTTTTCATCACTTAAAAACCTTAAAAATTGAAAAACCCCTAAAAACCCATAAAAATTATAATAAATAAATTAAAAATCCAAAAACAATAATTAGGGTGCCTAAATTTTCCTTACTCTTTGTAGATTATAGGAAAATTACCTTTAGGGCTTTTTGAGATCCAAGAGTATTTTATTTTTGGGTCTTAAGCCTTGCTGGACAGTACCCTATTTTTGTCGCATTGTTTGATTTTTAATAAATAATTTACCCATTAGAAAATTTCCAAAAATTCACCAAAAACAGTAAAAAACTTGAAAAACATAAAAACAAATTTTCTTGAATTTTTGCATCATTTTTGGTGTGTGTAATAAATTGTTGAAGTCCCCTTGTATTTACTTTCTTTCATTTTCTCATCTTTTAAAAAAAATCTAAAAAAATATAAAAACAAATAAAAACCATAAAAAAAAAAAGACTTTCATGGATTTCTGACTACATCGTAGGCCGCAAGGCCAATCTGTGCTCCTTGAGTTCGACCCTGGGAGCTATACCAGGTTAATCCTATAGCTAGATCGCTCTATTGTGTGCTTGCTTGTTTTTATCTTATTTGAGTGATTGATATTTTTCTTGTTGATCGATTTTCGAGGGATTGAGGTCGCAACGACCTGTTATTTATCTCCCTTGATCTCTCGTGATCTGTCGGTCATCAACTTACTTGTAACTTTATATAAGTTACTGATGAATCCACGATTCATCGTCTTTATTCTTTTATTTTAGCTTCATTTCCTTAGTCGAACACATGTAAATACCTACTAATTCCATGAAATTACCATTTTGCATGCATTTGTTAATATGTGTTTTTAACACTTTTTGTATTCAAAATATAAGAATAAAGAATAAAAGAAAAGGAAAAAATAAAGGACATGTTTATAAAATAAACGCATACCGATCCGAACCCCGAGAGAAGGTCAAGACTTAACCTGATCGACCAGAAATAAAGTAGGGGGAGATAGGGTCTTCAATTCAAAAATCCAAAAATAATTGGTAAAATTTTCTCTTTTGTACAAAACTTACACTATTTTATTTGTATATAAATTGACCTCAAATCAAATCTTTTTTGTAAACAAAAGTTGTAAATAAAATGTGTTATAAATAATAAAAATAATTGCAAAATAAAATAATGTACATATTGCAAATAATCACTCTCAGAAAAAGCCGTAAAGCGACAATTGAACGGTCAATTTCGGCTCCATACAAAATCAAATTAAATCAAACTCACTTTCATTATACTCTAAATTAAATTATCTTTCAAATCGGAGACGTCAAATAAAAATCCGTTTATTTGCATCGATTGTGGTTTCATAATTTTTGGAGTTACGGTTGAAAAGTTGGTTTTCTGGGGTGTTTTGTGCAGTTTTACCAATTATCAATTGTATATATTTATTCATATTTATTTTAAGGTACATAATTGTAAATATTCTTTTCATTAATAAAAATAAAATTTAAAAATTTAAAAATTTAAAAAATATAAAAAAGGGTGTCAAACCATAAAGGTGGGCATCCACAACGATCGAGCTCAACCGCACTCTCACATCTGGGTCAGGATATCCATATCATATCAAGAGTTTCATTTGGATTTTCTGAATACAGCTTCTGCACTCACACGCAACAGTGGATACTCTTGATAAACTGAATCGTCGAGTTGGGATGTCAAACCAACAACATTTTGTGGGTCCACACCCATAGGTATCTTTTCCTTTCTTTGTATCATTTTCTTTACTGCATTGCATTAGATAAGTATGGGGGTACACCTCTTTACAAAAAACACAACAAAAACACAAAAATACTTTTCACATTACTCACCCCTTCTTTTGGTCCTCCTATTACACTTTGTCTTCACCATGAGGACATGGTTTCGGATAAGCATGGGGGGTGTCTGCATAGTTTTCAAAATTGCATACTTTTCAAAAAAAATCTTTTTCAATAATTTTGCAAAAATTCCCCTTAAAATATTTTCGAAAAGCAAGAAAAACCACCAAAAATACATCCTTCCTAGTTTTAACCTATTTTTTGAGAAATCAGATCTTCACCGCATAGATCACAGACTAAGGTTGAGTTGACCCTAATCCACTTAGATTCATCAGAATTTCACTAGGTATTATTTTTTAAGCTTTCTTCAGGTCCATATGGACTTTATTCTCTCAGTTCCACTAACTCTATTGGTGAATGAACATCTGTATCTAACTAGCGCACCTGAGCAACTAGTAGCACTCTTAAACTCTTCAGTAGATATTAAGCAATTGCGCATTGCACTTAGCTTGATTGAGTCTATTTTATGAGATACAATTACAATCTAGTTGAGGTGAGGAGTTGTCCTCTTGGTTGAGCCAATGCCTGAACCTTATCTATAGCCAGTGAAGGAACTTGACTCAGGGGCAACATGATCTCTCTAGTCTAAGTATGTCAGCAAATAAGCCAGTATCGTGCCTCCAAAGTCAATATTAAGCCGATACTACCTTTGATGCCAAACCCAAGACAAAAACATCACAAAAAAGGCATATCACAATACAAATACCAAAAACAACCAATCATGCAAAGATATGCAAAGCAAAAGCAATGAAAGAAGACCACCAAATAACCCTTCTCCACCAAAAAGCCGCGGTAGCAGCCCAATGATGCTACCTAAATTCTTAAAAGAGGCCCAAAGAGGCCCAAGGTTATGCTCTGCAAAAGGAAAAGAATGAGAGCAACGGACCAAAGCGGTCTACGAAAAACCCCGAAAGTTAAGTCCCATTCTCCAAAAAATTATGACCCACTTTTTATGCTGACATACTTGGCTGAAAAAAGAATATGCCTGAATTCAGGTGAGGACTGGGGCTATATGAATAGGGAATCATTCGGTACCTCGATAGATCGTGTTGCTAGATCGTTCTCTTGACTCACGAAAGCTAAACTGTCACTAACACTGTTTATATCCATTCAAAGTCAAAGAGAATACTTGTTTCTTAGGGATGAGCTGATTTGATCGACCTTCTGAAAGCATGTATGATTTTGTTGGAACTGAAAAGCTGTTGAAACTACAAAACTCAAGTCAAGTCGACAATTTGAACAAATCATTAATCCATGGGCCGACTCTACTGAAGTTTGTGTATTTGTGTGGTTAGGATCTGAAACCTCGAGACTTTGTGGGTATGTCTGCTGCAAACCCTCACCCGATCTATATTGGCTATTTTCCTTATCCTTCATTATTACTTATCTTATTCTTGCTCGGGACTAGCAAGATTTAAGTATGGGGGTGTGATGATATCATTATATACTATTATAACAAGCTTAAATTATGTGGAGTACACTATTAATCTTTGATTCATAAACTTCAAATTCACATAATTTGCATTCTAATGATCCTATACACACAGAGATAAAATCATCTGGATAAAATATTCTCAAAAATCTCTATTCGCACATTATTTATGGATTATATATGATGGGAATATATTTAATACCAAACATCCAACATATTGAATTGGATCTACAAATATCTCTTACATATTGTTGGAAAGAAAAGGAGGAGGGTTAATATAAAATTTCCACTCTTTAATATGCCACCCACATGCATGCACCCCATCTTTATTCACTCTTCTCTCTTCCCCATCACCCATGAAAAATAGCCGTCTATATTTTTCCCCTCTTCCCCATGCATGAATGAATTTATTATTTTGTCTTCATGTGCATGGGATGTGTCCCTTCATTTCAAGCAACATTCATCTATAAAAGGAGGCATGACACATGAAGGAAGGTCTCCTCCCCCTTGCACTCATGATTCTTACTCCTCCTCTCTCTCTCTCTTTATTCTATCTCTCTCTTTCTCTTTTATTTTATCCCCTCTCTCTCTCTCTCTTATTCTCTCTCTCCAGAACACGTTTGTGGATAGCCACGTAAATGATTTTAAATCTTCGTGAAGCAAATAAATGGAAGTCAAAACTACAAATAAGTATATGGTTAAAAAACCCCGAACATGGATCAAAAACCAAAACATCTTCATGGATTACCATTTAGCGTGGATCAGAAGGTTGGAAATCTTCACGTATCGTAAAGAAAACAAATCTATGTCAAACTACAAATAGCTATAATATAAACAAAACCTCTGAACATGGAGCAAGACCCTTCAAATCTTTCATATCGGTAAAAGAAAGGAAAATTAAGAAATGAACCTATCATACCAAACTCTAGAAGCATCCACAATCCGGCAGCCTCATCTGAAAGTAAGACCCCGGCAGGCCGGCAGACTTCTCCCTGCGAGACTATGGTGTTCATATCCATGAAGCGCGAGAAAGGTGAAGGGGAGCAGAGATGCGATGTCAAAATTAGAAAGATGACGTCAATCGAAAGAGAGATGAACATGAATCGTTTTGTGCTTGGTTGCCGGAGAGATCGATGCTCCCTTATGTGTCGTGTCGACGAAGAAACTCTCCACTGGCACGTAGTTGTTTGCATTTTTTTTTGCGACGCATGACTTCGCAATGATTAAAAGAATTTCAGCAATATTGGAAAAAAAAAGATGAATGTAACCAATCGATCATCCGTGTAGCAACGACTTAAGTTTTCCACGTAGCATGACAATGCAATACGTGGACTTATGAAGAAATTCCATCTAGATTATATAATATAATCTACCCAAAGTTTTCATAGTCACATAAATTTCTAATGCAAATTGTTTAACGGTGCCCGTGGAATAGTGAGTATGATATCAACAATTGATATATGCCTAAACTTATCTGCAGCCTTATCTAAGTCATGAACTGCCACCATTGGTTGAAAACCGGTTTTAATGTTTTCATTTTTTTAACTTGTAGGCAAATTTTTTTATTATAATGTTTTCATTATTTTTTTAACTTGTAGGCAAATTTTAATTTGAATGAGAATCCAAATGCTTGGTCCTATGCTTGACGCAGAACCGGAAAAGATTAGGCATGCTTCGGTCATCATGGACATTTTTGGGATGGTGTCTGGCTTGCGAGTTAATAGAGATAAGTCTGTGGTGGTTCCTTTCGGGCTTTCGGAAATGGAGCAGCGGAATATGTCTGAGATGTTGGGTTGCTCATTATCGTCTTTGCCGATTACTTACTTGGGTCTTCCTCTTGTGGTGGGGAAGCCAAAGGCAGGGGACTGGAGGATATTGTTAGAGAGGCTGGAAGCTAGGCTGGCTGGATGGAAGGCGAATGTACTCTCTAAGGGGGGGAAGATTGTACTATTGAAGCATGTACTCTCGGCAATCCCCATCTTCTTTTGTTCTACGAGATTGATACCTGCAGGAGTTCGAAATAGGATCGAGGTGTTGATGAGAAGATTCTTTTGGGCAGACGGTCGACAGAGCAAGAAAGGCATTCACCTCGTGGATTGAACCAAGGTGACGAGCTCGAAAAGGAAGGGTGGTTTGGGAGTTTTGCGTATGGAGGAGATGAATAAGGCTTTTATGGCAAAATGGTTGGTTCGGATTTGGGGCAACTCAGAGGAATTGGTTTGTCGCTTGATGAGGAAGATTTATGGGGTGAACCTATCTTTGGAGGTTACTCCGGGACGGATGCCGTCGTCGCTGTGGAAAGGGATTACTGCGGTAATGCCAGAGATTTCGTCCAAGCTAAGGCCGGTGCTCGGGGACGGTGCAGGATTTCGCTTCTGGTTAGATGACTGGACGGGAGATGGTCTTTTGTGTGAGAGGTACCCGCATCTGTTTAGATTGGCGGGTGACAGTAAGGTCACGGTGCAGCAGGCATGGGGCAATGGGACGTGGTCTCCAACTTTCACCTCGACGTTTTCGGAGCGGAGGATGGAGGATCTATTAGCGCTTTAGACGGAGCTATTGCAGCGTACGGGGCCATCTACGGGTAGGGACCACTTGGAGTGGAGAGATGGAAAATTTTCAATTAGGAAAGCATATCATTTTTTGGTGGATGATGGGGCGGTGGTGCAGGACGAGATGAGGGTTGACATGAGGATGATTTGGAGGAGTAAGATGCCTAATCGAATTAAAATCTTCCTTTGGTTGTTCAGGATGGGGAGGATTCTCTCGAAGAGTCATCGGGGACTTCTGCTAGGCGTGGAGGACGTCTCCTGTGATCGTTGCAATATGGCAATTGAGGATGCGGACCATTTATTCTTTACATGTCAGTATTCGACGGAAGTGTGGGATAGGGCCAATGTGACATGGTTGGTGAGCCGAGATTTTGACGCTTTTTGGAGTAGCATGAGATCGGTTTGCGGTGTTGGCCAGGAGGACAGCTTTTTTCCTTTTGTTGTGGTTTGGTCCATCTGGTGTGATAGGAATGAGCTTATATTTAGGGGGCAAAGGTTTTATTCTGAAAATATGATTGAACAATGTAGGGCATTATGTTCATCATGGCAGGTATAACATGATGTAATCCTTTTCTTGTAATATTTATATATAATTATATATATTTTGAGGTGGTTCCCTTTTGGGAGGCCACCCTTTTTACTCTCAAAAAAAATGCTTGGTCATATGTCTTTAATAAAATACATGATCGTATCCGAGATTGGAAATGGACATTAAGGAAGATATGGATGCAAAATAAGCATGACCTTGATATGTTGTGGAAAATTATTGGCAACGATATACGTATTGACAAATCTCAATTTGAAGAATGTATCAAACAATGGGAAATGCCACGAAACCAGGTAATGAAATCTTTTCTATTAGAATTTGATATTATATTGTTAGTTTAAGCAAGATAGTTGTGAAATCTTTTCGAATACATGTACACGAAATCATGGAGATCAACAAAAAAAATAGAAATGCAAAAGTTTTAAATCATACTACATGAAAGAAGTCTTATGCTCGAGGCTTGAATGAGATGGTATATTTGTTGAAGAATATACACTTGTACGTATTCTTTTATATTCAACTCATTCGCATGAGATACTTTTGTTGTGACTAGACAAAGAAGAATGGACAACCTCCTTCAAAGATGGAGATGATCAATGAATTTTATGGCGTGGAAAATACTATTGTTGTATGTATTTCTTTTTTAAGTTATCACATTACATTATATCATTATGTTTATGTAATGTTGTAGAAGGAAATAAATGATTATGTTGATACTCATCGAGATGGAGATGATGTGCAAGATGTGGATCCATTGATTAATGAAGCATATAACATCTTTGCTCATCCACAAAATCCACATCGAGTTAGACATGCTAGCATTGGTGCTAATAATCGACGTCCACGTAATCCCATAGATGCAATGAAGTTAAGAATTACTGAGACTATAACAAAGAACGTTGAGGTAGCTCTTTTGTAGATTTTATCAATTTAATCTTATTTATGATTTCACTCCTTGTATTTTTTAGAATAAGGTAGATGCAATGAGAGTAGAAATGAAGACAGAGATTGCAGAGCTTAAAAATATTGTCCATGCATTTGTTAGTACAATGTCACAGGTATTATAAATATGCAAGTCTTCATTGGATATTTCACGCGAATGATCACATATATAAATATTTATTTTGTTGATTGTATTTTTGCAGAGTACTCCCAACCAAACTTTTTTGAATCATTTTACTCAACCATCAAACTCATACCCATTTCCTCCTTATTTTCATAACTATGTGCACCACATGTTTCAAGTAAGACTCTTATAATATGTAATATCGACACATATATTGAAAGTTTGTAAAGTATTATTTTTTTGTGCAGGATGGAAGTACTGCAGGAACACCAATCAATAGAGGTGAAAGTTTCAGACAACAAAATCAAAGCGCATCTCCACCAACCGCTCACATTATGCAAAACCTCTTCTCAGTATGTGTATTTAATTCAAAAGTAGCTTTGTAAACCGTTCCTTTGGATATGTACATTTTATATTTCCAAAGAAATAAATCAATAAAAAAATTTCGTCTCTAACTGATGAAATATTTAGTTGCTATAAAATATATAACTTATCATATCATTATTAGCAGGACGGCCGTCAAACTTTTGATGCTAATAGAAGGTGTAATTGAAGTGAAGATGGCGATAGCAACGTGGAATATGACAAAGAAATGAATGAGCCTCGAGAGTTATCTCATCCAATTTTTTTGGACATGTTTTTTAAATATTATTTTTTAGAACCATGACTTATATTTTTGGACATGGCAATGACTGGAATATTTTTCATTTGTATGTTTGAGTGTTTTGAAATTCACTTTAATGAGCATCTAAGGTGATGTTTTATAAATCATCATCCATTGCAAATATATTATTGTGGAGTTTTTACATGTCATATTTCTTCTCATGTTTCTGTACATTCTTTCTTATGATAAAATCATTGAAAAGAAAGTATCTTGAATGAGGATAATCCACTAGTTTATATCGAATGGAGATCCAGAAAGGATTCTACACGTTTAAGAATTTTCATATTAATTATATACACGAGCCGTAAAAAGAGATGATTGCATACACAACAATTGTTTGGTTGCTGATAAAAATCACGTTCCCCACGGTTAAATCGTCATCTTTGAATTCAAATTGCAATCAATTAAAATAGACAAAATATTATTTCCTACGAGGTCGTCGTCATGAATAAGTTAAAAAAAGAACTTGGTGTTCTTTATAGTGATAGATTTTATATTATTCCCAACGACAAAATTGTCTAAAATAGTATTCCCTACGGGGTTATTCCCTACGAGTTATAGCCAACGACTTACCTGTCACAATGACCTTTTCATGACAAAATAGCCTATAAATATGACGAAATAAGTGGTTAGGAAAACATGATTTTCCTGTAGTGACCTAAAGAAGATTCGCACTTCTAGTGCAACCACTCAACGACCGATCAGGTCTCAGTTTTCAACTACCGTCGAAGTCCCCCTCTGCCACCTCTGGAGGATAAGGTTACTCTGCGGGTCTTGCAGATGCAGAACTTGTCAAGGGAAGAGGAGCAACTGTAGCCGTAGTCGATGAGCACGAAATAGTGGACAGAGACAGCCGATATATTAGTTGCATGTGAAGGAAAAAAATCGAATCTACGGACCAAAATATAATAGCTCTTAATATATATATTATATTATACTTGTAGGGGTGAGCATGGGGCGGGTACCTGCTCCATTTTTTATAACCCAACCCAAACCATTTGGCCGGATCGGTGGATCGACCCGCACCAACTGAAATGGTTATTGATTGGATCGGATATCCATTGTACGAAGTGGATCATGGATTACCCACGGGTATCCATGGATATGTGATGGTAGCTTATCAAATGATATTTTAGCATGATAAAATTATCTACATTTGATTCACAACAGAATTATAATAGACAATAAATATTAATTGCATATGTTTACAGTTCTTTGCAATCTCAGAAACATAAATTGCTTGTCACATGCGTATCATTCTATAAGTTGAGAACATAAAATAGCTCATATCTACCACTACAGCTACTGTCAGTATGTCACTATGAAAATATATAGCTACTGAGTTGCATGTCACCATGAAAATATATAGCTACTGAGTTGCTTAAATCACAGCCATATGGTTAACTAATTTGTGGAATTGATAGAGAACATAATACATGCTAGATCTCTACTAAGCACATCTGTTAATTCTAGCGGCTGTTTGGAGTAAAGGACAAAAATGGGGCACAATAGAAAACAAAAAAAAGACACGTGGAGGAAACATCTCTAGCTGATCATCCCCAATATTGCATACTCCTATCTCGAGCTATTCAAATCGAAGATGTCGCTGGGAAGGATGAGGAGAGGCAATAGCTGCCCACTTCACAGATTCCGGCAGCGATGTGCTTCCAAACTTCCATCCTCTTCACCATAGGTCACAATGTTGTGGAGCTCGTTCATGGTCTCCATCACCAACGTTGGCCTTATCGGGGATATCGAGAAGGCCTTGTCAGCGATCATTTCCGGCATGATGGGGGTTGGATTGAAGCTGGAGAGGATGTTGGAGTCGTGGAAGGGGCGGATGAGGGCGATCCGAAAAAGGATTTGAAAAGAATCGAGTGGGGGAGATCGGGGATTTTGTTAGGGTTTGGATGGTTTTGAGACGTAGGGAGGAGGAGCGGACGTGGAATGGGTGGGTGAAAAGCGGTGCGCCATGCGGGGGAGGGGAGGGGGAAGAGGTGGTGCAAAGGAGATGGCAGTGTGGGATGAGAAGGAAGGAGGACAAAGGTTGAAGGAACCAATATGGATCCTAGAAACCTTAGCTGGTTGGAATGCCAATCGATGATCCTTGGGGCGAGCAGGGGCAGGGTGTAAGTGGAAAAAACCGGATCGATCCGGGGAACTCTGATTGGTGCCCCGTTGGTAGTCGGATCAAACCCAATGAGTACCCGAACTGTGCTTGTGGGAACGGATAACCAATAGTTAGGGTCACCAACATATGGATCAGATCGGATATCCGTCTGATCGGTTTACCGTGAACACCGATAGATAGATATATAGATAGATAGATAGATAGATAGATAGATAGATAGATAGAATCCCTACTCTTCAGTCTAACACATCGCTCATTAGGGATGAAAACAGTCGGATACGGATACGAATACATGTATAATCATATCCTTATCCATTTTAAAATACGAATACGAATGCGGATACGAATATTGACGAATGTACAAAATGGATTACCATATCCTTAAAAACGAATACTAATGTAAAACGAATACGAATCGGATACGAATAATAACAGAAAATTTTAATAGATTAAGTAAAATATACATGTTTAGGATGGTTTACACATAAAATAGGTATACTAGGTATAGTAATTTCATAACAGTTATATCAACAATGGTGAATGCAATCATAAAATATTATCATGCACAATTATAAATAAATATATTACTATGCTTACGCACGAAAACGAGTATACGAATACGAATGCGAATATTAGCGAATGTCAAACTGATATCCATATCCGCATCCATTTTAAAACGAATACGAATACGAATGTCAAAATATGTATAAAACGAATACGATAGCGGATCGAATACGAATATATTCACATTCGTTTTCATCCCTATCGCTCATCCAATACCCCACAACCGGCTGTTGCCGCGGACCTACGTCTCCACTCTGATCATCCTTATTCCGTCCCCCAATTATCTTGATCGAAAGCTCCCCTCCGCAGTCGTGGCTACCAACCGAAGCATAATCATCCTCCTGAACCCCCCTACCGCCCGACCAAACACGCCCTCCGCGTCTTGCGGTGACCACAAGACCCTTCAATAAGGACGACAAGAGCCTGCAAGTTTTTTTGCTTTGAATTCTCATCTTCTGATGATAAAAAGAAGGCTCAACTTGCTTTCGGCATCTCAAATATGAACCAAGTAAACTAACCCGTAAAATCATTTTCTTCTTACACGTCGTTATCTAAGAATAATGGCTTAATAAAATATTTAAGAATAATCCAGTCAATCTCCATCTTTTTTAACAAAGGTTAATAAAAGCTTAAAAGAAGCATCTTTTAGCTGAGAGATTACACAACACAATCCCAGTATAGTAGGAATTGATCCCTGGCAATCAATAGTAAGAAACTGCTCATGGAGTAATGCGCATGTAAGAACTCGAGAAAGCAAACTACAGTTAATCAGACGGAACATCATAAGCCAAATTCTTAAAAACAATCCAGACAGGAGCAACAGCCTACGGAACTAAACCAAACAGCTACATCTCTTGTGAGTAAAAGCATTTTGAAAAATAGTAAACATATGAATAAGACCAACGTGTATTGAAATACAACAGCCAATCGAACGTCCATATGTAAGTTGGACTCGTTAGAATGACAGGAACTAAAAGTAATGCTGGATTTACCATATCTAATGCAATGAATCCTAACAACACCCCAGCTTTTGACTGTGTGGAATGGGCATCCTTTTAGAGAGATTTGTCTTTGGTTTTGGGGAGAAGAAGATGGACAGATGGAGCAAAAACTTATACCCACCGAAGAGATGTCGTGCCATTTACCCTTTGGATTGCATGATAATATCCGCTTCTACCACTGTGCACTTGCGAATGGGAAGAGACGGAGCAGCGGTTGGTTCTGATCGTCAGATCAACCTCGCCTGACCGTCCTCGTCAGCTGGTGCAACCGCCTCATCAAGCTCGGCCGCCCCCATTGTCAGCGTTGTCTGCGCGTCCACTGGAGACACCTCTGCTGCGCTCTCGGCATATTGTGTCCCCGACTCCAGCCTCCCAGCTGACCGCATATCCATGGTGATTGGTACTCTCCATCAATACCAACTTCGACCGGTGCATGCAAGCCACTTGAGAGATCAATTCCTTGGATGGAAAGGATGCAAATCCCTTATTTTACCAAAGTTTCGTATGGTGCGTTTCGTACGCGAGTTGGGGTGGGTTAAACTGGTAGAAGATAACATATTTTTGTGTTTTGGTGTTTGTATAGATGGTTAAACTGTGGGTGTGTTTGGTGTGATATGATTGCAATGAAGTTTGAAAAAGTGAGTAGTTATTGTGATGTTATTGTATTGAAGTTTGAAAAAGTGAGTAGAAGTAGGTTAGTTTATAATTTTTATATGATATGATGGTATAATATATTATTTTTTGATGAAATTGATAAAAGAGAGTTGATTTATTTAATGTATTAAGAAATAAAAAAGTGGGACCCACATGAAAGGGAGAAAGAATGGATTAAGGGAGGTAAACCCTCTACCTGGACGTCCCCTTATAGTTGACTCATATATTTTTGAGTCTTGATGAATCAACATGATGATTCGTTTTATAAAAAAAATCAACTAACATATCACTACTAGGAATATAATATAACCATCCCACCAATCGACATCAATGCAGTTACAATCACAAATTCAACAAGGAAAATTATTTTTTATTTGTTTTATTTTTGGAGGGCCGATTCTAATTGGGAACGGCCCATTAGGCCCGCAGGGGGATATGTCCTGTTAGACTGTTTTGCAGCTTTCGGCCATAAAAAAGCCCACTCGGCCCCTTTTGGTCCATTCCATCTAAAAGGTACCGCCAATAAATATATCATGAAGTATTAACGGATAGTTGCATGATTTTAGAGAAAAATACCCAAATTAAAAAAGTTATTAAAAAGTTAAATAAAAATTGAAATTGAAATGAAACTAAATGGTTGAAGTAACCTTGTGTGTGTATTATATATATATATATATATATATATATATAGAGAGAGAGAGAGAGAGAGAGGATGGGGAGCTTGCACCAAGGTGCATGTAACTTTACATGCACCGACGCTTATATCTTCCACATTTTTTACTTTTTCGAAAAATACCACCATGTATATTCATCTATATATCATTCCAATATGCCATTCGAATTTCGTCAGAAACAGAGACTCCTATGACCTCCATCTAGAACATGCCGATTACAACAATTCTAAGACCGTTAAAATTACCTGTTCTAGATGGAGGTCATAGGAGTCTCTGTTTCTGACGAAATTCGAATGACATATTGGAAGGATATATAGATGAATATACATGGTGGCATTTTTCGAAAAAGTAAAAAAATGTGGAAGATATAAGCGCCGGTGCATGTAAAGTTACATGCACCTTGGTGCAAGCTCCCCATCCTCATATATATATATATATATATATATATATATATAATATATATATATATATATATTCTTTATCGAGCCCTTTATCGAGCTATCGAATCGAGTAGGGTTCAACTCGGACTTGACTCGTTAAGCTATCGAGTCTAAATTTTTGGCTCGGGCTCGGAACAATAGTTTAATGAGCTAGACCTCTTCTGCACCCATCATCCACCCCTTCTTTGCCTCCTCGTCGGCAACTTCCTCCTCTTTGCTCCCCTAATCTGTGAACATAAAGTAACTGTTGCGACATTCGAATTATTTTTTTCCTCGTCTGGGATCAGGAATTTTATCTCGTAATAAGCATTCTCAAGATAAGCTCATCGCCACCATGATTTATTGTAACGGAACGGATCGTGACAATCGGCGGAAGCATGCTATAGTTGATCGCACGATCGATCCGTTACCAAAATATCAATAAATAGCATATAATGAGCAGATAAAAATAATAGTCATTCCATAAATATCCATTCCACTAGAGTTCCATTATTACAACTCTAAACTGGGAACAAAACTATTATAGAAATTAAAATAGCATCTCGGTAGTTCCTGTGGGCATACAGATATCCACTAGATCTTCACAAGATAACTCGTACCACGTCATAAATCTCAATGAGTCCGAAGCACGATCCAGAAAATGCAATCAACCTTGTTCTTCACCTGAAATTGACAAATATAATTTGTATGATCCTAATGCCCAGTATGCATCGGGATCCACGCATGGGTAATCTAACGGTCCTTGATCCATTAAAAATTATATACTTGGATTTTAATGCATACACAACATTCCGTGCCTAGATAATTCCCATGCATGTCTAAGTTTGATCCCTATCATGTTTAGTTTGGCTTCTTTCATAAACATGGATATGCATGTAGAGTAGGTAAATTGCGTAAGTAGGCATGACAAACATTTATTTCTACTTGTGGGCGTATTTCATAAAATACCAAGCAATTTACATACCTACAAAATATATAAACCACTTTACATATTAGCCCCCATGACTTTGATGGTTTAACTTTCTTAAACCAATTTTAGCATAACATGTGATGGTTCATTCTCTTTTTAAACCATTCTTTGCATTTTCATGATGGTTTTCCTTTATAAACCATTTTCTTGCATAACATTCATTTACGTATCTTTTTATACGTTTTCAACCGCTGGCACTTGCGGTCCATGGCATGACATGACAGTATAGCTACAACTGTAAAGGACTTAGCTTTTGCCTCTTTGGTTCCTTGCAACCATACGCCTCTTGCGGCGTTGCCCCTTGCGGCGTTAACACGACCCCTTGCTGTCTTCCATATGATTCTTTATGAGTCTTGTGCCTTAAATCTTGTTATATTTTTCAATGGAATGGTTAAATATTTTTTTCTTGCTCATAATTGATATAGTAGTGGAATAACAGATCTGTATATACTCATATTTTCACCATTACCTTATCCGTATATTATATTTCCCATGATATGCTATGTGTAAACCATGACTTATAAATGTATTAATGAGTACACCATCTCCACTAAGGATAAAGAAATTCGAATAATAAATATGCATTCGGTAACCATGCATATAAATTTAACAATTATCAAACGTTCGTTATCCAACCAACATATATATTGAATATGGAGATCAATATGTGTGTACATTACATGATAATTAGATAAGTGAGGCTTGAAACTTAGATCTTAGGGTGTACGAACATTTCGGACATGAAATGCCTTATAAAAACTTGATTGTATGAATGAGTAATTTAATGCACATAGAGGGTTAACAACTCGTGACCTCACAGAATCAATGGTTGTGACTTATTATTTATTGGAATAGCATTCCCAGTGTTAATAACAAGCATGTTCATTTTGTTCAATTACAAGTGGAATTGGAAAATAAATATCATGATAAATAACTTAAAAAGATCTTCACATTCTGTGTATTTTCCTTAAGATCGTTTTCTAATTTCATCGTAAGACAAAATACGTTTGAAACATGGACTATATTTAATTGATTTTGGCAATTTAGAAGTCTTTTTTCTTGTGGTTGCCATTCTTACCTCCTACCGATCCAAATTTCCAAATTTTATAATTAAAACGAGTATCCAATTAAAAGATACTATTTATTCTATTGTGTAAATTAACTATTAACCATTATCATCCGCAACTTTTGCCACCTTATATGGCTCAACAAGTAACGAGTTGGTATTTTAAAAATATCAACACTTTTTCTGTAATCAATACATGACTATACAAAATTCACCAATCATATTAGCATAAGATCTAACATATATAATCAAGGATTATTATTCGGATATGATTTTGCCGATATATAAAATCCTAAACCAATGCATACTTTTACATAACGTAATCCGAGTTTGACCATCATCCGCGCGGATAAACCTAATCCGATACATACGTTTAGAAATCGAAATCTTAAAACCGATACATACATTTAGAAATCGAATCCTAAAGCCGATACATACCTCGAATCCAACGCTTAACTCTACCCATCGGGGTCGTCGCGTCTCCTTTTGGTCTCAAATCCGTGTTCTCCTCCTCTTCGGATTCGACGCCGCCTTCTCCTACGACGAAGAGGGACGCTCGGTAAGATAACCCTTCCTTCCTCTCTCTCTCTAACTCTCTCTAAAATTGCAATATGAGGTGACGTATGGAGAGGAAGTCCTTTTGGTTTTTTTAAAGTTGATAATTAGATGATTTAATGTATTTATTAAATATATTTAATCCAAGATAATGCCCTTTTGAAATTTTGTTTTCAAAACAACCTGGTCGTTACAATCTACCACCCTTAAAAAATTTCGTCCTCGAAATTTCTTAGTAGAGGGACATACCGAAAAGTTGCGGGTACTTCTCCTGCATTTCACTTTCCAGCTCTCACGTAGCCTCCTCCTTTTGGTGGTGCTGCCAAAGAACCTTGACCATCGGAACTATGCGTCGATGGAGTTGATGATCTCTATGATCGACGATTCGTATAGGTTTCTCTTCAAAGGTCAAGTTTGGCTGAATATCAATGACCTCATTCTCGATCACATGTGAAGGATCATGGGTGTACTTCCTCAGCATAGACACATGGAATACATCGTGAAGTTTCGAGTATTGAGGTGGTAATGCAATACGATATGCCACTTCTCCGATCCGCTGCAGAATCTCAAAAGGTCCTATGTATCTGAAAGTGAGCTTCCCTCTTTTTCCAAATCGTAAGATGCCCTTGGTTGGAGAGATCATTAAGAACACATGTTCCCCAAGCGCGAAACTCAACTCTCTTCTATGACGATCAGCATAAGATTTTTGCCTACTTTGTGCTGTCAATAATCTTTTTCTGATTAGATCAACACCCTGCTTACTTGTCTAAACAAGTTCTGGTCCTGATATGTGCTTCTCGCCAACATCACTCTAGCATGAAGGTGATCTGCAAGGTCTCCCATACAATGCTTCATAGGGTGTCATCTTGATGCTCGAATGGTAGCTATTATTGTAAGCAAATTCCACTAATAGAAGATGTCTATCCCATCTGCCCACAAAATCTAAAGCAGAAATCTCAACATATCTTCTAGTGTCTGGATGGTCCTTTCTGACTGACCATCAGTCTGCGGATGAAATGAAGTACTAAACTTCAATTGAGTGCCCATAACATCCTGAAAACTCTTCTATAAATGAGAGGTAAATCGTTATCCCGATCGGATACAATTGATGCGGGAACACCATGCAAGCTGACAATTTCATTCACATCTAATTCAGCTAGACTGTCGGTCGACTGATCCAAGCGGATAGGTAGGAAGTGTGCCGATTTGGTTAATCGGTCAACAATCACCCATATGGTGTCGTGACGATGTTTTGTGGTCTTGGGTAGACCGGTGACAAAGTCCATCGTTATGTGCTCTCATTTCCATTCAGGTATCTCCAAGGGTTGAACAGATCCTGCTGGTCGCTGATGTTCAATCTTGATCTGCTGACATACCAAGCATTTAGAAACAAATTCTGCGATGTCATTCTTCATTTTTGGCCACCAAAAGTTCCGTTGTAGGTCCTTGTACATTTTCGTTGTACCTGGGTGAATAGTGTACATCGATCTGTGTACTTCATCCGGAATCTCCTGCCTCAACTCAATATCACTTGGAATCCATAATCTGTTGTGGTACCTTATAGCTTCATCCATTCCGATGGTGAAATCAGAACCTTCCTTTTTAGATGCTTCTATAAATTTAGGAAGATCATCATCTACTTTTTGTGCAGTCAAGATCTTCCCAATTATCTCTGGTTGGATCTGGAGCGCTGCAAATGATATCTTTCTCAATCCACCCAAGAAAGTCTTCCAATCTTCAAAATCCTTTATCATCTTCCATTGAAGTTTTAAACTAGACAGTTTACCTTCCCATTTTCTACTTAATGCATCTGCTACGACATTTGCTTTCCCCGGATGGTAATTGATGGCGAAGTCATAATCTTTTAGGAACTCTAGCCAGCGTCGCTGCCTCAAATTAAGTTCCTTCTGAGAAAAAATATATTTGAGACTCTTATGATCACTGAGCACCTCAAATTATTCACCGTAAAGGTAATGCCACCAAATTCTAAGAGCAAAGACTACCGCTGCTAACTCTAAATCATGAGTTGGGTAGTTCCTTTCTTATGGTTTTTAATTGCTGTGAGGCATAGGCAATGACTTTCTCATTTTGCATAAGAACACATCCGAGTCCCGTACTTGATGCATCTGTATACACCATGAAGCCTCCACTGCATGATGGTAAAGCCAAAACTGGAGCTGTAGTCAATCTCTGCTTCAATTCTTGAAAGCCCTGTTCACAATCCTCAGACCATATAAACTTCAATCCTTTTGAGTGAGCTTTGTTAATGGTAGCGATATCCTTGAGAAATTCTAAATAAATCGCCGATAATAACCAGCCAAGCCAAGAAAACTACGGATTTCAGAAACATTCTTGGGTTGCTTCCAATTCATCACAGCTTCTACCTTGGTTGGATCTACCTCAATGTCGTCCTTAGATACCACATGACCAAGGAATGCGACTCTATTCAACCAAAAATCACATTTGGATAATTTTGCATAAATCTGGTGTTGCCTTAGGGTTTCGAATACAATCTGCAAATGTACTCGATGCTGCTCCGGATCAGATGAATATATCAATATGTCATCCACAAACACGATGACAAACTTGTCAAGGTATTCTCGGAATACCCTGTTCATTAGCTCCATAAAGGCTGTAGGAGCATTAGTAAGACCAAATGGCATGACCAAAAATTCATAATGACCGTACCTTGTTCTGAAAGTTGTCTTTGGTATATCCTCCTCTTCGATTCTGAGTTGATGATAACCCGTACACAGATCAATCTTTGAGAAAACTGTTGCTCCCTGCAACTGATCGAATAAGTCATCAATGTGGGGTAACGGGTATCTATTCTTCACGGTTACTTTGTTTAGACCTCGATAATCAATGCAGAGTCTAAGAGATCCATCTTTCATTTTCACAAAAAGAACGGGTGCTCCCCACGGAGAAACACGGGGATGTAAAAATCCCTTATCCAGTTATTCTTGTAACTGCTTCTTTATCTCCTCAAGTTCTGCAGGTGTCATTCTGTACGGAGCTTTGGAAATCGGAGTCGTTCCTGAGATCACATCAATTAAGAAATCAACCTCTCTATGAGGAGGTAGTCCAGGAAGATCGTCTGGGAAGACATCGGCAAAATCTCTGACCACATCTAAATCTTCAAAACGCGTATGTGATGATTCAGTGTTAATTATACTAGAGAGGAATGCGATGCAACCTTCAGCTAGTAATCGGCTTGCTTGCAAGGATGAGATAATCAATCTTCCACCCTTACATGCGCCCTGAATAACTATCTCCTCAGTATTTGGTATACTCAGGACCACCTTCTTTTCTCGACAATAGACCGCTACATAATGCTCCCATAACCAATCCATTCCCAAGATGGCATCATAGGTTGTGATGCGTAATAATATCAAATTGGCAGTGAGGGTGTCTTCTTTTACCAAAATAGGTACGTCCTTTAAGTACATACCCGTGGCAATGATATCACCCATTGATGAAGAAACTGTAAGTGCGTAAGGAAGCTCAACAACTTCTAAACTTAACTTTCTCGCAAAAACATTCGAGATAAAGGAATGTGTGGCACCAGAATCAAAAAGAACATGACAAAAATGGTTTTCAATTAGTAGAGTACCTTCCACTGTCGTGTTGGCACCTTCTGCATCCTCAGGAGTGATAGCAAAGACTCTTCCTGCTACTTTCTTTTTCTGCTCGAAAGGCTTCTTCTGATCATTGACATCTTTCTTGCAATCTTTCCTGAAGTGACCTTTTTCTCCGCAATTAAAGCAAGTAGTGGTTAGCTTGTAGCATTCTCCTAGATGCCTCCTATCACAATGCGGGCACACCTCGTATGTGTACTTCTTATTTGCCGGTGCATCATCGGTCTTTGTCTTCTTGGCATTCGGTGCAGTGTGACGCCTCTTGTCATTAAAGTTCGGCTTTGAGGGCACTTCCGAGGATTCGCTTGCTGTATCCTCCGGTATGCTGCATCGATCTCCACTGCTGCTGCAACCGCCTCAAATAAGGTTGTGGGACCTCCAGTCAGCACTTTCATGCTTAGTCCCACATTAAAGCCTTCTATAAACTTTCTGGCTCGTTGCTTTTCATTGGCACAAATACCCTTGCCATACTTTTCCAGTTCTTGGAATTTTGCTGCATATTCTTCGACTGTCATATTTCCCTGTCGGAGATTTATAAACTCTTGACGCTTAGCATCCTTAGCATGCTCGGGAATGTAACGCTCAGTGAAGCGCTCAACAAATTCATCACACTTAATGACTGGAGCCTCTGAAAAGTGAATTCCTTTGCATGAACTCCACCACTCCTTTGCATTGTCCCGCAGACGAAATGTCCCAAAGATCACTTTCTTTTCCTCATGACAATCAGTTGCCTCAAAAGTCAGCTCCATCTCCCTTAGCCAATGTTCGGCTTTCTCCGGCTCATTCTCACACTTGAAAGTGGGCGGATCATGCTGAATGAAGGTCTTTAGAGTCAGTCCACCAGAGTTGGACGCCTGACTCTTCTGTTGCTGGGTCATTAGTGTCATTAACTCCAGCATCTGCCTCTGCATACCCATAACGACCTCTTGGCTCGTCGATGAGTCACGGTCTCCAATGGCTTCAATTGCACATCGAGGAGCCATCTGATTCAAAAATTGACAAGGTCAATGAGTTGTGATACTAAATCTCTCTATATAAAAATCTTAGATCACTAAGAATTGTGGATATCCTATGCCCAGAGAAACTCTACATATAATACCATTTTTAACTGAACGGATCGTGACAATCGGCGGATGCAGGCTATAGTTGATCGCACGATCGATCCGTTACCAAAATATCAATAAATGGCATATAATGAGCAGATAAAAATAATAGCCATTCCATAAATATCCTTTCCACTAGAGTTCCATTATTACAACTCTAAACTGGAAAAAAACTATTCTAGAAATTAAAATAGCATCTTGGTAGTTCCTGTGGGCATACAGATATCCACTATATCTTCACAAGATAACTTGTACCACGTCAGAAATCTCAATGAGTCCGAAGCACGATCCAGAAAATGCAATCAACCATGTTCTTCACCTAAAGTTGACAAACATAATTTGTATGAGCCTAATGCCCAGTATGCATCGGGGTCCACGCATGGGTATTCTAACGGTCCTTGATCCGTTAAAAATTATATACTTGGATTTTCATGCATACACAACATTTCGTGCCTAGATAATTCCCATGCATGTCTAAGTTCGATCCCTATCATGTTTAGTTTTGCTTCTTTCATAAACATGGATATGCATGTAAAGTAGGTAAATTGCGTAAGTAGGCATGACAAATATTTATTTCTACTTGTGGGTGTATTTCATAAAATACCAAGCAATTTACATACCTACAAAATATATAAACCACTTTACATATTAGCCCACATGACTTTGATGGTTTAACTTTCTTAAACCAATTTTAGCATAACATATGATGGTTCATTCTCTTTTTAAACCATTCTTTGTATTTTCATGATGGTTTTCCTTTATAAACCATTTTCTTGCATAACATTCATTTACGTATCTTTTTATACGTTTTCAACCGCTGGCACTTGCGGTCCATGGCATGACATGACAGTGTAGCTACAACTGTAGAAGACTTAGCTTTTGCCTCTTTGGTTCCTTGCAACCATACGCCTCTTGCGGCGTTGCCCCTTGCAGCGTTAACACGACCCCTTGCGGTCTTCTATATGACTCTTTATGAGTCTTGTGCCTTAAATCTTGTTATATTTTTCAATGGAATGGTTAACTATTTTTTTTCTTGCTCATAATTGATATAGTAGTGGAATAACGGATCTGTAGTACTCATATTTTCACCATTACCTTATCCGTATATTATATTTCTTATGATATGCTATATGTACACCATGACTTATAAACGTATTAATGAGTACACCATCTCCACTAAGGATAAAGAAAATCGAATAATAAATATGCATTCGGCAACCATGCATATAAATTTAACAATTATCAAACGTTCGTTATCCAACCAACATATATATTGAATATGGAGATCAATATGTGCGTACATTACATGATAATTAGATAAGTGAGGCTTGAAACTTAGATCTTAGGGTGTACGAACATTTCGGACATGAAATGCCTTATAAAAACTTGATTGTATGAATGAGTAATTTAATGCACATAGAGGGTTAACAACTCGTGACCTCACAGAATCAATGGCCGTGACTTGTGGTTTATTGGAATAGCATTCTTAGTGTTAATAGCATGCATGTTCGTTTTGTTCAATTACAAGTGGAATTGGAAAATAATTATCGTGATAAATAACTTAAAAAGATCTTCACATTCTGTGTATTTTCCTTAAGATCGTTTTCTAATTTCATCGTAAGACAAAATACGTTTGAAACATGGACTATATTTAATTGATTTTGGCAATTATAGAAGTCTTTTTCTTGTGGTTGTCATTCTTACCTCTTACCGGTCCAAATTTCCAAATTTTATAATTAAAACGAGTATCCAATTAAAAGATACTATTTATTCTATTGTGTAAATTAACTATTAACCATTATCATCTGCAACTTTTGCCACCTTATATGGCTCAACAAGTAACGAGTTGGTACTTTAAAAATATCAACACTTTTTCTGTAATCAATACATGACTATACAAAATTCACCAATCATATTAGCATAAGATCTAACATATATAATCAAGGATTATTATTCAAATATGATTTTGCCGATATATAAAATCCTAAACCGATGCATACTTTTACATAACGTAATCCGAGTTTGACCATCATCCGCGCGGATAAACCTAATCCGATACATGCGTTTAGAAATCGAAATCTTAAAACCGATACATACATTTAGAAATCGAATCCTAAAGCCGATACATACCTCGAATCCAACGCTTAACTCTACCCGTCGGGGTCGTCGCGTCTCCTTTTGGTCATAAATCTGTGTTCTCCTCCTCTTCGGATTCGACGCCGCCTTCTCCTACGACGAAGAGGGACGCTCGGTACGATAACCCTTCCTTCCTCTCTCTCTCTCTAACTATCTCTAAAATTGCAATATGAGGTGACGTATGGAGAGGAAGTCCTTTTGGTTTTTTTAAAGTTGATAATTAGATGATTTAATGTATTTATTAAATCTATTTAATCCAAGATAATGCCCTTTTAAAATTTTGTTTTCAAAACAACCAGGCCGTTACAATCTACCACCCTTAAAAAAATTTCGTCCTCGAAATTTCTTAGTAGAGGGACATACCGAAAAGTTGTGGGTACTTCTCCTGCATTTCACTTTCCAGCTCCCACGTAGCCTCATTCTTTTGGTGATGCTGTCAAAGAACCTTGACCATCGGAACTATGCGTCGATGGAGTTGACGATCTCTACGATCGACGATTCGTATAGGTTTCTCTTCAAAGGTCATGTTTGGCTGAATATCAATGACCTCATGCTCGATCACATGTGAAGGATCATGGGTGTACTTCCTCAACATAGACACATGGAATACATCGTGAAGTTTCGAGTATTGAGGTGGTAATGCAATACGATATGCCACCTCTCCGATCCGCTGCAGAATCTCAAAAGGTCCTATATATCTGAAAGTGAGCTTCCCCCTTTTGCCAAATCGTAAGACGCCCTTAGTTGGAGAGATCTTTAAGAACACATGTCCCCCAAGCGCGAAACTTAACTCTCTTCTATGACGATCATCATAAGATTTTTGCCTACTTTGTGCTGCCAATAATCTTTTTCTGATTAGATCAACACCCTGCTTACTTGTCTAAACAAGTTCCGGGTGCTTCTCGCCAACATCACTCCAGCATGAAGGTGATCTGCAAGGTCTCCCATACAATACTTCTTAGGGTGCCATCTTGATGCTCGAATGGTAGCTATTATTGTAAGCAAATTCCACTAATGGAAGATGTCTATCCCAGCTGCCCAAAATCTAAAGCACAAGCTCTGAACATATCTTATAGTGTCTGGATAGTCCTTTCTGACTGACCATCAGTCTGCGGATGAAATGAAGTACTAAACTTCAATTGAGTGCCCATAGCATCCTGAAAACTCTTCCATAAACAAGAGGTAAATCGTTATCCCGATCGGATACAATTGATGCATGAACACCATGCAAGCTGACAATTTAATTCACATATAATTCAGCTAGTCTGCCTGTCGACTGATCCAAGCGGATAGGTAGGAAGTGTGCCGATTTGGTTAATCGATCAACAATCACCCATATGGTGTCATGACGATGTTTTGTGGTCTTGGGTAGACCGGTGACAAAGTCCATCGTTATGTGCTCTCATTTCCATTCAGGTATCTCCAAGGGTTGAACAGATCCTGCTGGTCGCTGATGTTCAATCTTGATCTGCTGACATACCAAGCATTTAGAAACAAATTCTGCGATGTCATTCTTCATTTTTGGCCACCAAAAGTTCCGTTGTAGGTCCTTGTACATTTTCGTTGTACCTGGGTGAATAGTGTACATCGATCTGTGTACTTCATCCGGAATCTCCTGCCTCAACTCAATATCACTTGGAATCCATAATCTGTTGTGGTACCTTATAGCTTCATCCATTCCGATGGTGAAATCAGAACCTTCCTTTTTAGATGCTTCTATAAATTTAGGAAGATCATCATCTACTTTTTGTGCAGTCAAGATCTTCCCAATTATCTCTAGTTGGATCTGGAGCGCTGCAAATGATATCTTTCTCAATCCACTCAAGAAAGGCTTTCAATCTTCAAAATCCTTTATCATCATCCATTGAAGTTTTAAACTAGACAGTTTACCTTCCCATTTTCTACTTAATGCATCTGCTACGATATTTGCTTTCCCCGGATGGTAATTGATGGCGAAGTCATAATCTTTTAGGAACTCTAGCCAGCGTCGCTGCCTCAAATTAAGTTCCTTCTGAGAAAAATTGTATTTGAGACTCTTATGATCACTGAGCACCTCAAATTGTTCACCGTAAAGTTAATGCCGCCAAATTTTAAGAACAAAGACTACCGTTGCTAACTCTAAATCATGAGTTGGGTAGTTCCTTTCTTGTGGTTTTAATTGTTGTGAGGCATAGGCAATGACTTTCTCATTTTGCATAAGAACACATCTGAGTCCAGTACCTGATGCATCTGTATACACCATAAAGCCTCCACTGCCTGACGGTAAAGCCAAAACTGGAGCTGTAGTCAATCTCTGCTTCAATTCTTGAAAGCTCTGTTCACAATCCTCAGACCATATAAACTTCAATCCTTTCGAGTGAGCTTTGTTAATGGTAGCGATATCCTTGAGAAATTCTGAATAAATCACCGATAATAACCAGCCAAGCCAAGAAAACTACGGATTTCAGAAACATTCTTGGGTTGCTTCCAATTCATCCCAGCTTCTACCTTGGTTGGATTTACCTCAATGCCGTCCTTAGATACCACATGACCAAGGAATGCGACTCTATTCAACCAAAAATCACATTTGGAGAATTTTGCATAAAGCTGGTGTTGCCTTAGGGTTTCGAATACAATATGCAAATGTACTCGATGCTGCTCCGGATCAGATGAATATATCAATATGTCATCCACAAACACGATGACAAACTTATCAAGGTATTCTCGGAATACCCTATTCATTAGCTCCATAAAAGGTTGCAGAAGCATTATTAAGACCAAATGGCATGACTAAAAATTCATATTGACCATACCTTGTCCAGAAAGCTGTCTTTGGTATATCCTCCTCTTTGATTCTGAGTTGATGATAACCCGTACACAGATCAATCTTTGAGAAAACTGTTGCTCCCTGCAACTGATCGAATAAGTCATCAGTGCGGGGTAATGGGTATCTATTCTTCACGGTCACTTTTTTTAGACCTCGATAATCAATGCAGAGTCTAAGAGATCCATCTTTCTTTTTCACAAAAAGAACGGGTGCTCCCCAC
The DNA here is from genome assembly GCA_037367405.1 of Ottelia alismoides. NCBI lineage: Eukaryota > Viridiplantae > Streptophyta > Magnoliopsida > Alismatales > Hydrocharitaceae > Ottelia > Ottelia alismoides. The sequence goes on along the minus strand of JAZKJV010004949.1, from coordinate 154,352 downwards.
GGAGAAACATTGGGACGTAAAAATCTCTTATCCAGTTATTCTTGTAACTGCTTCTTTATCTCCTCAAGTTCTGCAGGTGTCATTCTGTACAGAGCTTTAGAAATCGGAGCCTTTCCTGAGATCACATCAATTAAGAAATCAACCTCTCTATGAGGAGGTAGTCCAGGAAGATCGTCTGGGAAGACATCGGCAAAATCTCTTACCACATCTAAATCTTCAAAACGCGTATGTGATGATTCAGTGTTAATTATACTAGAGAGGAATGCGATGCAACCTTCAGCTAGTAATCGGCTTGCTTGCAAGGATGAGATAATCAATCTTCCACCCTTACATGCGCCCTGAATAACTATCTCCTCAGTATTTGGTCTACTAAGGACCACCTTCTTTTCTCGACAATAGACCGCTGCATAATGCTCCCATAACCAATCCATTCCCAAGATGGCATCATAGGTTGTGATGGTAATAATATCAAATTGGCAGAGAGGATGTCTTCTTTTACCAAAATAGGTACGTCCTTTAAGTACATACCCGTGGCAATGATATCACCCATTGGTGAAGAAACTGTAAGTGCGTAAGGAAGCTCAACAGCTTCTAAACTTAACTTTCTCGCAAAAACATTCGAGATAAAGGAATGCGTGGCACCAGAATCAAAAAGAACATGACAAAAATGGTTTTCAATTAGTAGAGTACCTTCCACTGTCGTGTTGGCACCTTCTGCATCCTCAGGAGTGATAGCAAAGACTCTTCCTACTACTTTTTTTTCTGCTCGAAAGGCTTCTTCTGATCTTTGACATCTTTCTTGCAATCTTTCCTGAAGTGACCTTTTTCTCAGCAATTAAAGCAAGTAGTGGTTAGCTTGTAGCATTCTCCTGGATGCCTCCTATCACAATGCGGGCACACCTCGTATGTGTACTTCCTATTTGCCGGTGCATCATCAGTCTTTGTCTTCTTGGCATTCGGTGCAGTGTGACGCCTCTTGTCATTAAAGTTCGGCTTGTGAGGGCGCTTCCGAGGATTCACTTGCTGTATCCTCCGGTATGCTGCATCGATCTCCACTGCTGCTGCAACCGTCTCAGATAAGGTTGTGGGACCTCCAGTCAGCACTTTCATGCTTAGTCCCACATTCAAGCCTTCTATAAACTTTCTGGCTCGTTGCTTTTCATTGGCACAAATACCCTTGCCATACTTTTCCAGTTCTTGGAATTTTGCTGCATATTCTTCGACTGTCATATTTCCCTGTCGGAGATTTATAAACTCTTGATGCTTAGCATCCTTAGCATGCTCGGGAATGTAACGCTCAGTGAAGCGCTCAACAAATTCATCACACTTAATGACTGGAGCCTCTGAAAAGTGAATTCCCTTGCATGAACTCCACCACTCCTTTGCATTGTCCCGCAGACGAAATGTCCCAAAGATCACTTTCTTTTCCTCATGCCAATCAGCTGCCTCAAAAGTCAGCTCCATCTCCCTTAGCCAATGTTCGGCTTTCTCCGGCTCATGCTCACCCTTGAAAGTAGGCGGATCATGCTGAATGAAGGTCTTTAGAGTCAGTCCACCAGAGTTGGACGCCTGACTCTTCTGTTACTGGGTCATTAGTGTCATTAACTCCAGCATCTACCTCTGCATACCCATAACGACCTCTTGGCTCGTCGATGAGTCACGGTCTCCAATGGCTTCAATTGCACGTCGAGGAGCCATCTGATTCAAAAATTGACAAGGTCAATGAGTTGTGATACTAAATCTCTCTATATAAAAATCTTAGATCACTAAGAGTTGTGAATATCCTATGCCCAGAGGAACTCTATCTATAATACCATTTGTAACTGAACAGATCGTGACATCGGCGGAAGCAGGTTATAGTTGATCGCACGATCGATCCGTTACCAAAATATCAATAAATGACATATAATGAGCAGATAAAAATAATAGCCATTCCATAAATATCCATTCCACTAGAGTTCCATTATTACAACTCTAAACTGGAAAAAAACTATTCTAGAAATTAAAATAGCATCTCGATAGTTCCTGTGGGCATACAGATATCCACTATATCTTCACAAGATAACTCGTACCACGTCAGAAATATCAATGAGTCCGAAGCACGATCCAGAAAATGCAATCAACCCTGTTCTTCACCTGAAATTGACAAACATAATTTGTATGAGCCTAATGCCCAGTATGCATCGGGGTCCACGCATGGGTATTCTAACGGTCCTTGATCCGTTAAAAATTATATACTTGGATTTTCATGCATACACAACATTTCGTGCCTAGATAATTCCCATGCATGTCTAAGTTCGATCCCTATCATGTTTAGTTTGGCTTCTTTCATAAACATGGATATGCATGTAAAGTAGGTAAATTGCGTAAGTAGGCATGCCAAATATTTATTTCTACTTGTGGACGTATTTCATAAAATACCAAGCAATTTACATACCTACAAAATATATAAGCCACTTTACATATTAGCCCCCATGACTTTGATGGTTTAACTTTCTTAAACCAATTTTAGCATAACATGTGATGGTTCATTCTCTTTTTAAACCATTCTTTGCATTTTCATGATGGTTTTCCTTTATAAACCATTTTCTTGCATAACATTCATTTACATATCTTTTTATACGTTTTCAACCGCTGGAACTTGCGGTCCATGGCATGACATGACAGTGTAGCTACAACTGTAGAGGACTTAGCTTTTGCCTCTTTGGTTCCTTGCAACCATACGCCTCTTGCGACGTTAACACGACCCCTTGCGGTCTTCCATATGACTCTTTATGAGTCTTGTGCCTTAAATCTTGTTAGATTTTTCAATGGAGTGGTTAACTATTTTTTTCTTGCTCATAATTGATATAGTAGTGGAATAACGGATCTGTATATACTCATATTTTCACCATTACCTTATCCGTATATTATATTTCTTATGATATGCTATATGTAAACCATGACTTATAAATGTATTAATGAGTACACCATCTCCACTAAGGATAAAGAAATTCGAATAATAAATATGCATTCGGTAACCATGCATATAAATTTAACAATTATCAAACGTTCGTTATCCAACCAACATATATATTGAATATGGAGATCAATATGTGCGTACATTACATGATAATTAGATAAGCGAGGCTTGAAACTTAGATCTTAGGGTGTACGAACATTTCGGACATGAAATGCCTTATAAAAACTTGATTGTATGAATGAGTAATTTAATGCACATAGAGGGTTAACAACTCGTGACCTCACAGAATCAATGGTCGTGACTTATGGTTTATTGGAATATCATTCTCAGTGTTAATAGCATGCATGTTCGTTTTGTTCAATTACAAGTGGAATTGGAAAATAAATATCATGATAAATAACTTAAAAAGATCTTCACATTCTGTGTATTTTCCTTAAGATCGTTTTCTAATTTCATCGTAAGACAAAATACGTTTGAAACATGGACTATATTTAATTGATTTGGGCAATTATAGAAGTCTTTTTTTTGTGGTTGCCATTCTTACCTCCTACCGGTCCAAATTTCCAAATTTTATAATTAAAACGAGTATCCAATTAAAAGATACTATTTATTCTATTGTGTAAATTAACTATTAACCATTATCATCTGCAACTTTTGCCACCTTATAGGGCTCAACAAGTAACGAGTTGGCACTTTAAAAATATCAACACTTTTTCTGTAATCAATACATGACTATACGAAATTCACCAATCATATTAGCATAAGATCTAACATATATAATCAAGGATTATTATTCGGATATGATTTTGCCGATATATAAAATCCTAAACCGATGTATACTTTTACATAACGTAATCCGAGTATGACCATCATTTGCGCAGATAAACCTACTCCGATACATGCGTTTAGAAATCGAAATCCTAAAACCGATACGTACATTTAGAAATCGAATCCTAAAGCCGATACATACCTCGAATCCAACGCTTAACTCTACCTGTCGGGGTCGTCGCGTCTCCTTTTGGTCACAAATCCGTGTTCTCCTCCTCTTCGGATTCGACGTCGCCTTCTCCTACGACGAAGAGGGACGCTTGGTAAGATAACCCTTCCTTCATCTCTCTCTCTCTAACTCTCTCTAAAACTGCAATATGAGGTGACGTATGGAGAGGGAGTCCTTGTGGTTTTTTTAAAGTTGATAATTAGATGATTTAATGTATTTATTAAATCTATTTAATCCAAGATAGTGCCCTTTTGAAATTTTATTTTCAAAACAACCAGGCCGTTACATTTATCCTTCACTATCTCTCAACATTTGAACAAGAATAACAATTAAAACTCACCTATTTGTTTGTCCCTTGTCGAAGGGAATCCCTTAAAGTTGATCCTCATCTCTTGCGGACGGTGGAGAGCAATGTTACTAACTCGACGGAGTTATGCCTTGCCTCTATTTGACCTTAATGGTGGCCAATGAGGAGGGTTTTGTCACGAGGGAGTACTAAGGAGTATGGATAAAAATAGATCGGATACATATCAGATATGGCTATTTCTATATCCATATTTGAAGGTCCTATATAGACGAATATGGATATGAGCCACATAGGAATTTAGAGACCGTATCTTAGCATAATCAAATACGAATTCGGATCGAATATTCATTGAGTACAAATCCAAATTGAATAAAGATCAAATGCGAATATTGATGGTCTTAATACAAGATACCGATGCAATCAAATAAAGATGAATTGCAAAATTAAATCAAATAATTACCAAGTATGGAGTAATTTAAAAAGATACGATTATAATACACATAAGCACCATAATAAAAATATTTAGCTAATCACTAAAAAGCTATAATTGTAGACGGGTTGTTCTACATATATAGTATTCGAGCGGTTGAAGCCTACTTGATGTTTCTCCTATTACAATTCCTATGAAGTTGCGAGGCAAAGAGACGCATTGGTTGCAGTGATTGAGGGGATGCATGGACTTGTATTTAGCTTAATTGTTTACTAAACACAATATTGTGTATATATAGGGTTAAATGAGGCTACACCTTGGCTACTCCCAACCCCATTTTTCCTATTTTTTATTTTTTGAAAACTGAAAAATATGTATATTCGTCACTATATCTCCCTAACATGACATTCCAATTTCATCAAGACTCATATGCCCTCCATCTGAAGGAGGTCAATTTCAGCAATTTAAGACCGTTAAAATTTGACAGTCTTGATGGAGGGGATAGAAGTCTCGAATTAAGTCGATTTTTTAATGACGCCATGTTGAATAGGTTTCATTTTAGAAAAATAAAAAAATACAGGCACAAATGAGCAGGAGCATGTAAGTTAGCTATACCCATGGAGCATACTCCTTCCCCCCCCCCCCCACACACACACATATAGGGGACCTTTCAAATGAGGTGGGGACTTTTCTGAAATTGTAAAAGCCACTGTGAATTTAGTAAAAACTCTGTAACAGTTTTGTAAAATATAACCTGTACATTGTAAAAAAATGAATTTTGTAAAATATAGCATCTAAATTCAAATCAGTATTTCCATCCATTATAATAATATTTTCATAATTTTATTTCACTATACATGTTGTGTTAATATTTATTATTATATGTATGAAACAAGAAATATAAAATATATTAGAAAGATGCCTAAATTGAGGGTGGCTCACCATATATATGGTGAGACCCCGCCTCATTTGAAGTTTCTCCTATATATATATATATATATATATATATATATATATATATATATATATGGGAAAAGGGAGCCTACACCCATGTGTAGGTAACTTACCTACACCCAACTCTTTTTCCCTCAAAATTTTTTATTTTTTTGAATTAATTCCTTGGGGAATTTTGATCACAACATATCACCATATCGTCATTCAAATTTCAACTTATTTTGAGACTTCTAACTTATCCATCATAACAGTCAAATTTTAACGGTCTGAGATTTGCTGAAATCGGCCCTTCCGATGGAGCTGTTAGGAATGTCTGTTTTACATGAAATTTGAAACACATATTCCATTTAATTTTCTAAGTAAATCCCCTAAAGATACATTTCAAAAAAAATCAAAAAAATTAAGAAACAAGAGGTGGGTGTAGGTAAGTTACCTACACATGGGTGTAGGCTCCCCAATCCCTATATATATATATATATATATATATATATATATATATATGGCCGATCCTATGAGATGGGATTTTGATGAGATGGTGAGATAGGAGATTCTGGACCACTATTTCAACTAGGAGAGAGAAGACAGAAACTAGTGGTCCAGAAGATAGATCTGAATTCGGATCTATTTTGTTGTTACCGTATCCATATTTGGATTATTTTTACAACCGATACCTATATTCAAATACAAATATATATGTTTGATACTTTTTCGAATATAGTAAGCGAATATTTGGATATATTTATATCCATTTCCATCCCTACGTTAGTGGGTGGAGGAATTTAGGAAGGAGATTGGGGAATACGAAAGATGTAGATGGGTGATATGGTTAATAAACTAAAACTAGCGACCCACCTAATGGAAAAGACTACACTGAATTCGAGTGTAAAGTTCAAGGATTTTTATGTAATTTACTATAAAAATTTAATTGAAACAAGTCCATCAATTTGAAATATATTAATGGTTTTCTATATAAAGAATATATCAAGATTCATTCGTTTTGTATAAAAAATAATCATCGAAAGTGTTTGTAGGACTTCCATTAGATCGTGATCTTTTTCAATACTTCTCTCGCAAGGGTTTATCCTTTTTATTTATTTGGATTATGCAAAGCCTCCTCTTTCGTGTGTTGTTATCATTCTCATTGCTCTTTAAAACTGTTTTGCTTTACATGAAAAAATACGATAATATGCAATTCTTGTATTTATATATTCTAATGAATCACTTCACCCAACTTTTGTGTTAACGAATGTTTTTTGCCTTATGTTTCAGATTCGATATATGCTTTACAAATAATAGATCAATCGGTGTAACTAAGGCTCCTATTTTCAAATATATACAAAAATCTGATCCATATATACAAAACTAACATCTTGTTAGTTTTTTATAGGTATATTGTATTATTTATGTTTTACAATCTCTTTAAGTAATAATGATATGGTAATCACTCTTCAAGACTTTTTCTTGTCCGCTAGATCTGAATATTTATCTCGATCTTCTTTATTCAATCTTTGTTATTCGTTTCATCTTGAAGCTTCCTTTACATGTGCTTGAAATTTGTTGAATCTTTATTTTGGACATTCTTTTTATCAACAACCATATTCTCAATTAACATCCGCAATATGGTCTCTTCTTATACTGAAATATGAACTTGACAAGACCTTGACTACTTTGGTACGAGTATATGACATTATGTATTAATACATCATATTAATATGCATTCCATAATGTGTTCATTTCATCGAGAAAAATCGATCAACATCGAGGTGATTTTGTCAATCCAATTCGCTCGACGTGTTCTACTAGCTCCAACCTTCATATGGATGACATGAGGAAGTAAGTAACAATCAGAAAAATTCTAAAATCGATGCTTAAGGTCAAGAGCCATCGATCGCTCAAGAAAAATGTTATTTATCATTCAAGGCAAACTGATTGAGCAGATGACAAGGTGTTGAATCACTTTAGCTTATACGTCTCGCTATATTGTTATGTGTTTAGTCACTGACCGATCGCGAAGAGATTATTGATCGATTATATAAGCTTACAGTTGTTTAGTTTGAGATTGAGGAAACAAACAGCTTTGATCAATCAGATCAGATAAATTGATCAATCATAGATGTAAGAGGGATTGGTCATTCTGAGGAGCAACTTTAGCTAGTATATCAAGTAATGCTGGTCGATTCAGAGTCACACATGCAAAGATAATATTGCATATTATGCACATCAAATAATCTATACACATACAAAAAGTCTTATGAAATCAAGCATCTCATAAGTTTTGGGAAGTTGATCATAATGATTACATACATAGGGGTTGGGAAGTTGCACCGGCGGGTGTAGCCAACTAGATGCACCTGGTCATTTTCATTGTTTTTTTTTGCTTTTTTTAAATGAAACCGAGGGAGGTTTACATCACAATATATCATTATGGTCTTATGCCAATTTCAACTTAATTCAACACTTTCATCATATACATCAAGGTATTAAAATTGCTAGAATTGATCCCTTCTAGATGAACATGTTAGGTATGTTTGTTTTGCATTAAAAAATTATCCAATGGACCCTGTACCCAATAGAGTTATAATGAGAACACTCATTTTTTGCTAATATTTTCCATCATTCTGGGTTCAATGCTTATTGATTTACAACGTTTATATTATATTCTTATTACCAGAAACCATTTTCACAAAAAAATCCTTAAATCATAAGAAATTATTGTATCTTTATTTTTTATTGATATCTTTTATATTATTACTAATGCACATTCCGTATGAATTTAATATTTTCTTTTTGTGAAAATGGTTACTAATAGTAAGAATGTGATATAATAGTTGTAAACCAATAATGCATTGAACTCAAAATGATAGAAAAAAATTAGTAAACGAGTCTGCACATTATAACTCTAATGTGCACACGTATATATATTTTCCTATTATCGTGAAACATCGTCCTTTTGATTTGTCTTATAGACATGGTTCAAGTGTCACACAATAATTAGATTTTCAGATAATGCACAAATAGCTTCACCCATGATGCCCTTGCACAATCCATCCTTCGTTGAAAGAATGCACATCGATATCTTTATATATACTATTGACATCAGCAGGGTCAATGTACACTTTTTCGTCAAATCAATAGAAAAATGGAAAATTTATTTATAACAATAAAACTAATCAAGAAGGGACTAATATTGACGAACCGAATAAAATATGATTCCCTTTATTTTGACTATTAAAAAATCTATTTTTAATATTAGTAGTAAGAATTTAAATCCTTAAACCGTTATTGATGTAGGATGGATACAGGAAAAAAGTGATTCTAGCTACACTATATAAATGATTTGTACATATATTTTCACAAAAATTGTGAAGATCAAAGTGGGTGATAAGGTAACCGGAAGATACGCAAATAAATATATTTCCAAAGTTTTTCCCAGACAAGATTACCTTGTTTGCATGACGGAACACTGGTTGACATAGTCTTCAGAATATCCTCACAACACATTAAGAGTATCAAGCGAACATTTCAATGATATCTGAGATTAGATCACACACACACACACACACACACACATACACACACAGGGGCGGAACCATGAATCACTACAAGGAGGGGTCAATAAAGGATTTACATGTATATGAGTAAAATGTTGGTGAATTTTCCCCCTTCAATTTTTAAGGTCGAGATAAATAGTTTATATAGACGGTCACTGAATTTTCAGGTTATATCCTAAAATGTTAAGTTTCCCCCTTTAATTTTTAAGTTCATTTGCTTGTCACTACTTTCCTCTATGTTGTTTCGTATATATGATAATTCCATCACCTAATTTACCTTCAATTTATTATCTAATTACTTTGGCTTTTTATAGAGTTTGTTTCATATTACTAGTTTTGAAATGTTACATCTAAAATTGTTCAAATTCTATGACCAAATGATATAAATGACTACATCTTTTTTACAAGATAAGTTTATTGTCCATGCTGAAAAAATTAAAAAAAAATAGAATAGAACAACAAACAAAGAAAACGTTGTCAGTCATACTATCAGAAGTAGTAAATTGACAACACTTATCATTAAATATAGTTTAAATAGTTTAAAATTTGTCAATTTTATACCTCACATATATGTATTTATATGAATTTTATAAACTAAGATTATGATGTCCTTTTGAGTTTTTTTAATAATATTTATATGCCTAACTTTTTAGCAATTTCATGTGTTCTCCTATATTCTTAAAAAATTGCAATATTATCTTTAAGTTGGTAAATATAGGAGCACAAGCGTAATGATAAAAGGCCATTACTATGTGTTTTGTAAAAATATAATGGCACACATGTAATTGTAAAAATATGTTATTGGAAAACTTGAAAAGACATTAGTGTGCAAACCCTATAAAGATGATGCGGTATTTTTGATATTTATTTGTATGATATAGCGGTCTAATTCGGTTCGACCCGGTTGAACCATCTGAACCAAACTAACAATACAATGCTTCGATCTTTTCCGAATTCTATAAACAGGTGATGTCATCACCGGTTCGGCCATTTGATCACATTGGTCCGACCATAAAAACAAAAAACCGATACTTGTTCGGTTTAATGTCTGGTTCAGTTTTTAAAACCTTGGATAAAGGCATGGATGATTAGTCATGATGCAATCCGTTGTACTTGGATAGTTTATTTGGAGATAAAATTTGTTTGTCCTGTAATAAAGGTATATTGTCCCACATCATGATATAAATTGGATAAAGCAAAAAAACTACTCTCGTCGTTTATATGGGTTTGAGCTTTGAATGACATCTCTAAAAATAATTTTTTATAACCAATCCTTAAGAGGCTTTTGCATTAAAGGAAAAATCATGGAGGGACCAACCATTATAATTAATGATTGCTAATGAACACATCTAGAATTAAAGCAGGGGCCATAGCCCCCCCCAAGGGATAACATGGTTCCGCCCCTATATATATATATAAAATTTATGCAATAAATTCAAAGATTAAATTCGGACTTGAAAACCGTTTGTTTATTTTCACTAAAAAATCTGAAAAGACAAGCAAAGCAAACACCTCCAACCCTGCCCGACACTGCAACCAAACGAACCCCTGATGGCCTCCCCCATACCCCAATGTACTAAATGTGGATTTTTTTCAATGATACCCCAACTTTAACTATATAATATATAATATAAATTATAAGGTATTATTCCAAAGGAAATGTGGTGTTCTTGATACCTTGTGTAATTTCTTCGGAAGATTGAGCCATATATGCTGGAGGCATTCCTAAAAAGCACCAACATCTTTGCCATAAAAAAAATAAATACAAACTGAAACAGCTGCTCTCTCCCCAAGCAGGCCATCGCACCCTCCAGGAGCACGCAGGCGATAACCAAGAACTAGGGGCACCATCCCGCAAAAACCCACCTCTACCTATTCACGGGGGGCAAGCCAGCGGTTGCCGAGAACTCGGGGACCCTTTCCGCAAAAACCCAAGTTTATCTACTGCTGCTCCCTTACCAGTTGAACAGAACTGCCACCCCTTCCCGTCTCCTCTTTTTTATATTTTTTAATTTCTATCACACTTCCTCTCCACCCCCTCTCGATGCGCGTGCGAGCCACTGAGCGCCAGAGAGAGAATAGAAGTTAGAGAGAGAGAGTGAGGAGAGAGATAGAGACCTCTCGAACTTGCGCGAGGAGCGCCGCCACCTGATGTTGCGGTGTGGAATTGGGGGAGAACCGGACGAGGTCACTCGATGACGACGGAGATTAGGGTTTCGAGGGCCGCGGCGGTGGGATGCGAACCGAGGTCCTGGGGAAATGAGCCTGCAATCCACCGTGGGATACGCTTCTGACGGCCAAGATCTCGTCCACGGATGGAGGGTGCCAGCAGCGAACTAGGCATTCAATCTCTGGTTGGTAACCCGCCCTTTTCTTCCACCCCCCGAAAATCACTCGATTGGCGAAATTAGGGTTTCCTTTCTCCACGTTGGCACTTCTACGTCGTGCTCGAGTGGAAAAGGCCGCGCCTTTGCCTGTTTTGACGAGTTTTGCGCGAGTTTAGGGTTTTGTTCTCGGTAATTCGCGGTTGTATGAGCCTATGAGGTGGGGATCCGACCGCAGTTCTACTGCTGGTAAGCCGGTCGTGTGCAAGCTTATTATTTTGTTTTTTTCCAGTGTAGGAATGAGGGGATGCATCTGAAATTGGGCTGCGCATATTTAGTCAAGAATCTTCATTGGGAACGAATGACATTCTCGGATTTCTTCTTGATTATTGGAACTACACGATGAATTGTGGAGTTGAATCGACGTTTAAATATGGAGTTGATAAAAACAATCACATGAATTGACGTTTGATGTGATGGTGTAATTTTGTCCAAGCGAGATCCTTTAACTTCAGTAGGGCATAGATGGACAAATCTGGGGAGAAATTTCCGCTAAAAAAATGTGGAGATAACAAATAGCCGTATTTCGTGGTTACTAGCATAGCGAGGACCATGATTCTGATAGTATCATCTCAATTGTTTGTCTCCGATGCAGCATCTGAATGGTGACCTAGGTCCACAATCCAATGTTATCTTAGTCCATGATCCAATGCTATCTTATCTTCCCCTCTATCCTTCTTATTTAACCTTGATTAGTGGTTTTTTCATTTGCAATGATCTCACCGATGACCTGGGCTCCCTTCTGCCTGACAAGTTGACAACTCAACTGAGATGCTGCCTTCTGGCATCCACTCACCACACGAATCAGACACCATCATCACCACTCGCTTCGAGCATGGGACTCCTTGATGACGGGCACCGACACAATGGGCATTGGACAGAGTGCTGGAAATATCCATGCTCAGTATCCAAGACCCCCTGCACATGAAGCAGATGGCAGAGCTGCTCGTCATCACCTTATAGGCATGCATTTTATCAAAAAGGATTCAGCAGTACAACAACAACAAAACCTTTTCCCACAATTAAAAAGGATTCAGCAGTAATCCTATTATATTATCATCATAAATTTAATGCTCGCCATGTTCTGTGTTGATGTCATACCGCCAATTCAATATGCTGTACCTTGGAGTGCATGCGCATCTTATGGTAATTTTAAGTGCCGTACCTTTAAATCACACCTTTAGGGAAAAATTTTATTGCATCACAGTTTTCTTGCTTTGTAGAAGCTCTTTCTCAGTTGCATTATGGAAATTGTTATCTAAGACCTCTTCACTTTTATTTTCATATTTTGATGGGAAGCTGCTTTGTCAATTTATCTGAATTTTCCATCGCGCTGTATGGATTGTTATTGTGTATCCTTTTCATATATTGTACTTTTTCCCATTTTTACAGGGATATACCCATGGATTATAATGACAGTGACTACCAAAATCAGCATTTTCAGCTAGGAGGAGAGGATAACAACAATTTTTTGCGGCCATTTTCTTTGCCTAAGTTTGATTTGGATGAGCATCTTCAGGTGCATTTAAGGTTTGACGGTATAGACGAACCTGACGATATACTTGGGATTAGAGATCAGGAGGGGAGTAACTGGATTCAGGACTTCCCTTCTGGAAGTCGTGGTATAGAATTTAGTTCTGGTGCTGCTGAATCATGCGCAATTTCAAGGCAGAACAACATCTGGTCAGAAGCTACATCAACTGAGTCTGTTGAGATGCTGCTGAAATCTGTCGGAGAAGATGATATGTTGAAGAATAAGGCTACTACTGGCTCTGGTAGCGATGAAGTGGTAAACAATGCAAACAATGACACAACCTCCAATCTACCAAATGACGATTCATGCCTGGTGGATGTTATTAAAGCTGAATCACCACCAGTACACAATTATAGCTCACCTGGGATAATCAGAGACAGTTTGATTCCATCCTCTCAAAGTAATATCGGATGCCAGTTGCTGGGTGATGGAAAATTTGATTGGAAAGATCCTAAAGCCTTGGATAAATCTTTGACGAATGAAGGCTCAGGTAAAATTCTTGAAGATGAATCATCTAATTTGTCACCATACATTCATGGTGAATCCCACAAAGAAGTTACTGAAGACTGTTCATTGGACAGCTCATATTTGCAAAGCTCAGCATCTTATAATCTTGAACGTAGTACGGAAGGAAATGATTCTCATATGATGCACTTGAGTAATATGCAGATTGATTTTGATGATCCCTTAAATATAGACATAATGGACAGGGCAGTCCCTATAGTTCCCAGCAGTCAAAGATCCAACAGTGATATCAAAGTATCTAGTGAGGATTTGCAATCTGAACCACTGGAAGTATTAGAATCGCAGATACGGGAGCATCAATTGCTGCCATCAGGTAAAGGTATTGGTCATTGCCATCCTGGTGGGAGCTTGCTTGGGTGCCATTCCAGCTCTTCCGGAGTTCCTTCCAGTTCGGTGCTGCAGATAAATTCTTCAGGCTTGATGACTGTGTGTAAAGAATCAGTCCATTCCAGGGCGCCTGCTGGATTATTAGAGGTTATTGTTGATGAAGTGAAGTTTTCAAAGAAAGGCAGTGATATATTGGCTTCTCAGATAGAGGAGCATAAGGTATTGCTAAATAATGAATTTGTTAAGCATGACACAGAGGTGCACTCAATTGTGGGCAGCTGTATTATTGAAAAAAGTTCTATTCTGGGGACACAAGATGTTTCACCCCAGTTGACTAACGGCGGTGAAGAATCAGTCCATTGTAATCAGGCTGATGGATTGTTGGAGGTTATTATTGATGGAGTAAAATATATAAACAAAAGTAACGAGCTGGGGAAAGTAGAATGTGATCCTGTTCAGAAGAGTAAAGAACGTTCACCGGCTACTTTTTCTCCCAAGGAAATGGAATCCCCCACTGTTGTAAGTTTGCTTGATAAATCATATGAGTCATCGCAAAACTTTGGCAGTGAAGGAGATCAAGTGGCATTGATTACTTTAAAAGGTGAAAATGATTTAGGAAATCATGATGGCAGAAGTGACAACAAACAAGAATGTTCTGAATTGCCATTGAAAATTACTTATGAAACCGAGGAAGTTGAAGAAGTGCAGTCTACTGGGACCGAGAGATATGAAGAACTGGAATCACAGGAACTTTTATCAAATGTTATAAATAAGCACGGTGATGGCAGACTTGAAAATTATACAGGGTTTTCAGAGACTGGTGCGAATGATTATAGGAAAGAAGTTATGGTAAATGCCAACTCTCCAGATCCCAGTGTTAGTCCAGTTGCATCTTTATTGTCACCTGGTAATGTCGACCCAATGGAAGTGTTTCATCCATGTTCTGCAGACGATAAAAAAGGCCCTTCAGGTAGTCCTCATGAGGAGGGTGCAAGACTGTATGTTGGTGCTGCTTTGTTGTCACATGGTAATGCAGACCCGGTGGAAGTGTATCATTCATGTTCGGCAGATGATGACAAAGTCCCTTTGGGCAGTCCTTATGCGGAGGGTGCACGACCAATTGTTGGTCCTGGGGTTGAAGATCCTGATCACAATGGCTCTGCTACAAGTATGAAATCCATGGACCTGCTGCCTGGAGTTTGTGATGCCTCAACGCCTTCAGTTCTTGAAAATGTAATCATTGAAACCAAATCAGGTATCATGGTTCTGTATTAGATAATGCTAGATTGCCACATCATGAATCTGGTGCGTAATTATGACAGGCAGATTCTGAAACATTTTCTCGATGTTTGTATTATTTTATCCTGCAGATATAACAGCTGAGAATTTGCCAAGCTTGGATATATCAGATATCTCTGCTGAATTCAAAGACGCGGAGCAGTCATCTGACACTACCGGTGTTACCGAGCCTGAGAAGAAAGAAGCCATGGTGTCATGTTTAACCAATTCAGATTTAGTTTGTAATGATCAAAATGATGCAAAACTTTCTGGAGGCCTGAAGGAACCAAGCGTCCCTATTCACGAGGTTGCCAGTGTTTACTTTTTATGCCATCCCATACAAGGCCTATATTTGCTTCAAAGCTCTAATTCTTGTTTTTGTTGCATGTCATTTGCAGGATTCCTTTCAGTTTGCACCTTATAATGATATTCCTTCTCAAAAAGAATCTTCAGTACCTGAGTCAATTGAAGATTCGAAAAGTGGTGCCAGCCCCTCTGCAGGTATGGAATGCAATGCATGAGAGAAACCCTTTCATGCAATATCTCAAGATTACAGTTGATTGAAACTAGTTTGGTCACATTTTGTACTCTTGTAATTGACTTGCCATTTGGGATACGAGCAGGGGGTGAATTTATGGCAGCTTGAGGAGGTTTCTCTGTGGTTGAGGCAATGCACATTATTTTTTCAGAAGTAATAATCATATTTTTAGTCTCATGTATAGCAATTAATAACACATGTTGCATGCAAATGTCATAAACGAGAAAAAACCTCTAAAGAATATATTACACTCATAACGCCTAAACTTCATTACTAACATGCTCTATATTAAAAATGTTGTAATGTATTTACACTAATAAACTTATCCCACAATTAATAGAGGCGAGAAAATCTCGTAGGCCTCACAACTTCAGACTGCTGGTTCAAGCGGAAGAGGAATGCAGAGCAACATGTTTTAGCAGAAGAGGAATGCAGAGGCTACTTGTTCTAGCGGAGAAGCTGTAGAGAGGCACATCCTGGTAAAGGAGCTAGCAGAGAGATGGTGGAGTTGTTGGAGAGAGTGTGATGTGTAAAGGTTGAAGGTGCAGAGGGGTGGCGGTACAAAGAGGCAAGAACTGACTGAGATCTGGCGATGAGGGAAGGTTTCTTGAGTCTGGGGTGGGTTTACCCTAAAATAACAGACGTACGAGTCCTACATGGCAATACCTCACCTAGCTGAGGCACACACCTCACTGGAGTTGCCTGATTCCTTCTCCTCGAGGCGTGGGAGCTGCACCCCACCTCAAGGTCGTATGCCCTGAGGCAGCATTTGTTGAACCATGCAAAGAAGTTCGTTGTTATGCGTGTTGGTTGAGGTGATATTCAGGTCAACATGTACAATATTTAATTGGCAGACTACGATTTGGTCAGTGTTTCTATCAACATGGGTTAATTTATATTGTCAGAGTCAAAACATTTTCCTTTTGATATTAATCTCGGAAATTCAACATGGAGATTGACATCACTTAGTTTGGACGTATTGACCAAAATGGAATACTACAGTTTGCGATACTAATGGGAGTAACCATCCATCACATGTGAATACATAAAAGGATTGCATAGAAGTTGTAATGCGTGACTGTGTCTATTCACTTCAAAAATATTACACTATCTGTCATTCTAACATGAACTGGTTTTGAATAAGGTCGATGGTCTTTTGGAATTTTATAGAAATAATCTGGTTTTTGGGAATTAGGAAGGTTTTCGTACTTTTTAGAGAAAAATGTGGTCTTGATGTAGACAAAAAATCTGGTATCCAGATTCTGGTGAAAGCATGTCAGGTGGAAGGATTATTGTCGATATAAGTTCTTAGCGGGAATGTTCCTTTGGGATGCTTGGAAATATTTTCTGTATATGTTATAGCCTCAAATGGACTGTGTGTGTGTGTGGGGGGGGGGTCACAGAATATGGGGAGGCTGACTGCACTATAGTTCCTTTCTCTGTTTCTAACTTTCTGTAACTAGTCCATGCTTCATGATAGTAGTTGATTATAACCAAATTTCTCCTCATTAGCAAAACGTGTTTTTGAAAGAATTGTGCTTGCTTATAGTTGGAGGTAAAAAAATGTCTGGCGTGTTCAAATGTGAAATATACAGTAAGATACTGTATTTTGGCAACAATTCGTCGAGTCTATAATGCCTACGTAGAACTTATTCGTGGTTATATAATTGCATTACCTACTTTTTTATTTTTGATAATAATTTGCCCACATGAATTCTATAGATTAGATGCGGAATACGATCATGGAACGAAGAGCGGATGTGATGGTCATGCAAGAAACTAAGATCTCCGACAACTTTGACGGAGTGTGGAAGGACATCGGGGGAAGTAGGCGGCTGAATTCCATGCGCTAGGTGCAGAAGGGGCATCCGAGGGATTGATTGATGGCATGGTGGAATAGGGACAAATTCGAGGCAGCGGAGGAAGAGTTTGTGGGTAGACACTCAATTTCTATCATGCTTCGGCGCTTGGCAGATGGGAGTAGATTGCTGATTACGAGTCTGTGTAATGGTGTTAACAGTGTATTGATGATTGATGAGCTGATTTTGACGTGGGCGAGGTTCTCTACGGATTCGTGAATTGTTGTCGTGGACTTCAATGTGACCCTCCATTCAAAGGACCGTCCGCGGGGACGCTTGTACGCGTGGCGGAATTCTAGAGCGAGATCTCGACTTGACAGGTTCTTGCTCTCCTCCAAGACTGTGATGGCGTTTCCTCTAGCTGGCGCCTGCGCTTTGCCGCAAGCGCACTCCAATCATATGCCGTTGATCTGGTCGTTTGGGGAGGACGTTCGTCCTAGATTCTTTCGCTTTGAGAGGGCATGATTTCTTGAGGACCGGTTCCATGAATCAATGTCTGCTTTTTGGTGTGGGCGCCACCCATCCGGGTCGGCTACCACTCGTTTTGCATCGAAGTCAGCGGCTCTGAGGGGTTTTTTGATGGAATCACATAAATCTAACAAGATGCTGAGGAGATCCAGAAGGTTGAGGGTGCAAAAGGAGGCTTGTAGGCTCGATCGTCTTCAGAATGGGACGGTGTTGGCAGAGGAGGAACTTGGCGCTAGGGGTAATTACCTAGGTGAGTTCCTCTTGGAGGATAGGAAGGAAGATGCGGCGTGGAGGCAGAGTCCAGGCAACTGTAGCCGAGGGAAGGTGATGCAAATACGCGATTTTTCATGCCATGGCTAGCGGTCGAAGGCACAAAAATCTCATCCACTTTATTGACGTTGGTGGTACTGTGGTATGAGGGGATCGAACTGTTGGGGTTGCGCTTCGAGCTCACTTTCATGCTTTTAATAGGAGGGGTACACATGTTGGTTGGGGATGGTGAGGGAGAGGAGCCTCACGGATCTCTGATAGTCATGCGGGCTCGCTTATCCAGGATTTTACGGAGGAGGAGGCCGAGATGGCATTGTTCCAGCTCAACGCGGATGCAGCGCCCGATCCAGATGGTTTTTATGTTCTATTCCATCAGGAGTTCTGGGATGTCATCAAGAATTATGTTATGGAGGTACTGCAGGGGTTTTAATGGTAATTTCGTCTTTGAAAGATTGAACAAGGCCCTACTTTTCTTGCTGCCAAAGAAGTAAGTTCATAATAGGGTGGAGGACTACCGACCTATTACACTTTCCAATGCGATTTGTCTCATTATTGCCAAGATTCTTGCTAACCGCATGCAATGGGTGCTACCAGACATTGTCTCCGGGGCAGACTGCTTTTTTGCCTAACATATCTATGGCGGATGGGTTGGTGATGGCATCAGAAATGGTTTCTGATTTGAAGATATGTAAGAACAAAGGCATGATATGGAAAGTGGATTTTCAAAAGGCTTATGATTGGGTCAACTGACAGTTTTTGGGGACCTCATTGGAGAAAAGAGGCTTCCCAAATGTGTGGATAGCTTGGATTAAGCCATGCGTAACAACGACCTCTTATGCGGTGCTCACCAGTGGTAGACTTGAGGGGGGTTTCTTTCAGCTGCAGAGGGGTGTCAGACATGGGTGCCCCCATTGCACCCCCTTCTTTTCGTTCTGGTAGTGGATGCCCGGGCTATACTTATGAGGTTGGCGTCTGAGGCCAATTGGTGTGGGGGATATAGGAAATGGGGCATTTCGATTCCACTGTTACGATACGCGGATGATACAATGCTTTTTCTAGGGGCATATATGTAGCAGAATCATCGGGCGCCCCTTATTGTGAACATTTTTGGGGATGTCTCGGGACTGCAAGTCAACAAAGAAAAGTCGGTAGTTTTTCCGTTTGGCTTATTTGAACATGATACACAGGAGGCATGGATCTTATTGAGATGCCTGATTGGCAGTTTATCTATTTCTTATCTTAGCTTACCTTTGGTGGTTGGGAGGTTGAGGACTAGTGATTGGAGGCCTATTCTGGCGAGGTTAGAGGAAAGGTTGGCTGGGTGGAAGACAACCTCGCTCTCTAAGGGGGTAAACTAATGCTTATGAAGTATGTTCTCTTGTCCATCTCGATTTTCTTATGCTCTACGAGATTATTATCGGTGTGCTCTACGAGATTATTATCGGTGGGGGTTCACGCCCATATGAAGTCTTTAATGAGACGATTTTTCTGGTCTGATGGGAAGCAGACGAAGAGGGGGCTCCATTTGGTGGATTGGGGCAAGATTACGTGTGCAAAAAGAATAGGAGGCCTGGGGGTGTTGAGATTGGAAGTGACGAATAAAGCACTCGTGATGAAATGAGTGGTACGACTGTGAGGGAGCTCGGATGATCTTGTTTGTCAGCTCATGAGGATGATATATGGGATCTC
Source organism: Ottelia alismoides (assembly GCA_037367405.1). Lineage (NCBI taxonomy): Eukaryota > Viridiplantae > Streptophyta > Magnoliopsida > Alismatales > Hydrocharitaceae > Ottelia > Ottelia alismoides. The sequence continues at coordinate 134,279 of JAZKJV010004949.1, read as the reverse complement.
GCTGTGTTTGGAGACCACTCGGACACAAGCTCCCTTTATTCTCTAACAGTCTATTATGAAGGTCCTCTCGGCTAAGGCAATCAAGCTGCGTTCGATTCTTGGAGATGAGGAACGATTCATATTTTGGCAGGATGAGACTGGACGTGGGATGGACCGCTAAAGGAGAGCTTCTCGAGGCTCTTTATCTTGGCAAGTAACAGGGAGGGTTCGGTCATCCAGTTCTAGAAACAACGTTCATGGGCTTACCACTCCTCTTTGTCTCTTTTTGATCAGAGAATGGAGGAATTGTTCTAGTTGCAGAGAGATCTGGCAGGCCTGGATGGACCTTCGGCTGGCAGGGATCATCTTTTGTGGGGGGATGGACGGTTCATGGTGAAGAAGACATACGGTTCTTCACAAACAATGCTGAGTAGGTGCACAATGATGTCATAATTGATGTTCAAATCATCTGGTGGAGCAGAGTGTCAAACAGGGTCATGGTGTTTCTCTGAACATTCTGGTTAGGCAGGACCCTTACCAAGCCTCAGCATGGTCGTCTGTTAGGGGTTGACGACTGCAATTGTGACAGGTGCGGGACAGAGGTTGAGGGCTTGGATCATTTGTTTTTCTCTTACTCCTACTCGACGTAGGTTTGGAGCGGCGTCAACATTCCATGGCTTAGGGTGGAGGACAACTCCATCTTTTGGTGTTGCATTAGATTAGTACGCGACAATGGTCAGGAGTATAACTCTTATCCTTTTGCTATTTTGTGGGCAATCTGGTGTGGAAGAAATGATGCCATTCTATTAATATATGCGTGAGGCGGACGCCGCTGAGTGTTTCCCCCTTTTAAGACTTCAAAAAAAAGAAATGATGCCATTTTCTGAGACCGGAGTTCTACTCGAAGAATATTCTCGAACATTTGAGATTTGAAGACATGCCTTAGAGACTAAATGAGATGCTTGATGAGACTAGAGATGAAAATGCTAAGATGGATGTGCGCGCACGCACACACACACACACACGTAAAGATAGGATTTTGAATGATTGAATCAAAATGAAAGTTGGTGTAGCTCTGATCAAGGATAAGATGCGAGAAAATCGCTTAAAGTAGTTTGGCCATTTGCAAAGGAGGTCAGCTGATGCCAGGGCCTCAAATTTCAAAGAAATTCCACCGAATTTCTCTGAAATTTCCATTTCTTTAGGTTACCGAAATCGAAACGCTACCTTATTTCTTTTCCAAGGTTTCAACGAAATATCACAGAAATGTCAACGGAACTTCATCGAAATTGCATGTCATTTTGATGAAACAATAAAAATAAGGAATATACTCTTCACTTTCATCGAAATTTACATATATTAATGAATTTCACTTATTTATTCTTGATGTGTTGAGTTGTTAGAGTCCTTTACTTTGTTTAAAGAAGTTTCTTTAGTTCATTTCTAAATTTTAGATCTAAATCCCAACCAAATTAATTAAACACCAGATTTAAGAGTTAAATGCATATTCTAACTGAAGAGCTTTATTTTTTTGTTCTTTCTTTATTTTGATATATATGTTTTGATTAGTAGTTATTATATGTGTCACCTCATTCTTATTAATGATGTGATTATCATGGCTTTTGCTTCGAGTTTAGCATACAATTCTGAATCTAGGCAACACGTTGCTCTAGATATCAACATGTGTGGTGATTATGACGATAATATTACTTCAAAACTTATATTTACAATTCTAATTTACAAATAAATCTGCATTTCTATTTTATTTATTGTCTTAGGAATATCAAAAACCTTAGCTTTTGGAAAAAAGTTAAGTTTAGAGTTATTTCCAAGATTTCCGACGATTTCACCAATATTCTCCGAAAGTTCTTTTTCCGGACATGGCGAAACGAAACCGAAATCCAAAATTTAAGGCATTGATTTATTGCGGCCTTTAACTACTACAAGGAGTATGTGTGGTTGTACGATTGCTTGTTTGTTAGCAACTTTCCAAATATTGTGTCTGTAAGTATTTGCCAACTATTAGGTCGGATATAGATTGTGTTTATGAACGCTACGCAATTTCTTGGTATTAGCTTATTTGTTTGTATCTTATATGACATATATTTTACGATCACAAGCTATACAATGCATCTATTAGACATACATGTTAACAAGATTTGTGTTTGTATGTGTATGCGTGCATGTCTTATTTTATTTCTAACATTAAATTTTTTTCTAAGTTGAAAGTATTTTGGTTAGATACAAGTTCTAAGTTATCATTTCGGTCTTTAATTTCTTACATAAAATATCATTTTACTAGTATTATTTGTTTGCTTATATTTTTCTTTGTTATTATTGCACGTCACCGTTCTCTTCAAATTCAAGAGGTGAAACCAATGACATCTAATTTCGATTCCAAATCTGGTCCTGATTCTTAGCAATAGACTACTTTTTTGACTGTTGGAGCGATTGGATGGAAATTTAATGTAATATATTATGTTAATATCTTACTATTAGTGAAAAAACTGTGTATTTTATATCATTTATTGAGTTAAAGAATATTAAAAATCTTAATTTTAGAAAAAAATGAATTTTCAAGTAATTTCTGGCCATTTCACCGAAATTTTATCGAAATTCCATTGAATTTCTCTTTCCGCACTGACCGAAACGAAATCGAAATCCGACATTTAAGGCTTTGGCTGAAGCACCAGTGAGGAGATACGAGTTTTGGGATGTTGAGCTGGCTAAGAGAGGATGAGGAAGGTCTAGGAAGTGTTGGAATGAGACTATACGAATGGATCTTAGTTTTTTGGATCTAAGCCCGATAATGACCCACAATAGATCTGAATGGATGTAAAGAATCCATGTAGCCTACCCTACTTAATATAGGAAAAGGCTTTGTTGTTGTAGGGCTAAGACTGGACATATGGAGTGTACATTTGGAAGTAGTAGGAAATGAATCAAGGTGAAGATATGAGATGATAACATTTTGAAGAAGATTCTTTTAGATATTTGGAATCTATTTTGTAACATGATGGGGGAATCGATGGAGATGTTACTCATAGAGTAAATACACGTGGGTTAAAATGGAGAGGAACCTTTATTGTTCTATTCGATAATAAAAATTCCTTTAAAAATCAAAAGAAAGTATTAAAAAGCAGCAGTGAGACCTGCTTTGCTATACGGATCTAAATTTTGACCCGTAAATCATAGACATGTGCAAAGAATGACAATGCAGAAATGGAAATGCTAAGGTCGATGTCTAGTCCTTCACGAAAAGATATGATTCAAAATGATGTAATTAGAAGGAAAGTTGGTGTAGCTCTGATAGAGGATAAGATGAGAAAACCACTTAAGATGGTTTGGCCTTTTGCGAAGGAAGTCAACTGATGCACTGGTCAGAGGATGTGAGATTTGAGATGTTGAGCTGGTTAAGAGTGGGCGAGGAAGGCCTAAGAAGTGTTGGAACGAGACTATCTGAAGGGATTTTAGTTATGCGGATCTAAGCTCGAGAATGACCCTAGATAGATTTGAATGGAGGCAAAGAATCCATGTAGTGACCCTAGTTAATGTGGTAGGAAAAGGCTTTGTTGTTGTTGTTGGTGTATGGTACTGCAATAGGTGAATGCTCGAGGGGTGGCATCTCAACTCGGGTACCAAGGTGACACCGCAAGTAATGGATATTTGTAGTATGAGGAACCCGCTTCATGGTCATATTGTCTAGCTGGACAAGACCAAACATGATTGATGATCACATTTCTTCTTGATGTCAATCAAATGATAAAAGACGATACGTCTTCTCATGGTGTCGAATCAGAGAGTAGGATGCACAAGTATGCTATGCGGGATGAGGACAGTGACATGGTATGTTTCGGAGTAGGGTCATTCCTCCGATTGCAGATGAGGTGATCCAGTATGAGGCATTATATACGATATGAAACATTTTGAAGGAGTCATATTTGCTGGAGATGGATGCGAGACATGTTTTAAACCTACAATTATTAATGCAGCTTTGTTAGGGGGAACACCTCCTACCCAATACTACATACTACTCCAATTGAAGGTGTTGAGCGAGAAGTACAACTGCTTGAAACTTGTTTGTACATGTTAGATTTTGATGGAGTCGTATTTTTTTGCACATGTTAGATGTAAAGAGCAATTCAAAAATAGTCGGAAGTGATATTTTTTTGTAACAGACTAGGATTGATCCACCATTCCACTCGAGATCAGATAATAACATGCATATTCTCTTCATCTTAGATGAGGCGTATAATAGACTAAGTTGCCTCAATGCATGGCTCGAAATATTGCAACATATTAGCGATATGTTGCTATCATTGATCCGGTGATATCGAAAGGAGGTGATGCCCTTTTCTTGATGTTGGCGATATATCGCCATATCGATGATAGATCACCAACGTCCTTCAATTTTAAAGGTATGCGGTCGATTTGGGTCCATTTTGCTCGTATTGTTTGAGTTTCCTTCCCCTTGAACTTATATATTAGTCATAATATATATTAAATGAGATCCTTATCTTGATGGCGGATTTGCCGGCAACATTCGAGGTTGCACAATAAGCTCTATAAGGTAATTGATTGAACAAACATATTATGATCTAAGATGTTTCGAGATTCTTAGCTACAAGCTAATGACGTGATTAATGTAGTATATAGGTGCATTTGTTTAATGTAGATTTTTAATTTTAGATTTTTATAATAATATATTTGTGTCTAATTCTAATCTTATTTATGGTTCTTGATGAGTGACAAATTTCTCTTTTACCTATACAACGTCAAATATTCTTATTATTGTATTGGTATATTATGCATTCTTATTATTGTATTCGTATGCCATGCATTTTGAGTTTGTCAGAGTGTGTTATTTGTTATTTCGGCTTATTTATGCGGACCACGATGAACCTAAAATCACTATATGTTAATTTGTCGTTTTTATGTCGTTCTAGTCGGACAATCATGATTAATAAAAAAATAACCACACAAATAAATCAATCAATCAAGTGAATCAAGTGCGGCTTTATGTATTTTTAACTTGGGCAAGCCCCTGGGTCGAATCAAGGAGGCAAATAAACAAACTTAGAGTGCAAATTAGATCACTTAATGCACGATTTTCAAAGTGTTTTTTTTGTTTTTTTATGCAATATGAATGAAAATACAAAATGCAATTGAATTAAGTTAAGAGAAATAAACAACTTTGCCCAATTAATTTTTAATTCAAAATCGGAGCAAATTAGGCAATTTATATTTTTCTTGTAAACCTATTTCAATGATGGTTGCAAAAAGTGTTTTTTTGGATTTTTACAGTTAAAATGCAACAATGAAAAGTGGATGATTTTTTTTAGTTTTTATGTTTTTTTAAAACAAACATAATGCAAAAAATCTGAACATGGACATAAACACAAATACGATGAAATGAGCTTACACTAATTTTTTAGATTTTTCTATCAATATTTGATTTTTTTATGATTTTTTAACGAAACAGAGTGAATCTGAGTAAATAATTCCTAATAAATCCACAATGAAGATTCATGCCAAACCAAAATTATCTCAAAAAGATATTTTAATGTGCAATTCAAGAGACTTGAGTTTACAGAAAAATATTATGTGTGGACCTAATTAAAAACAAATTATGAATTTCACTCTACAAAGTATTTCAGGAACTAAACACCTTCAATTTCAGTGAAATTTGGACATAAGTTAAAGCACAACTAAACACAAAATCTTGGATTTTTTAGAATTTTTGGAGCAAGATATAGTAGCATACGAATTTCAGAGAGAATGTGTAAAATATGAGTGAAGATCAGTCCAACAATTTTAATTAATCATCCAAGCATCAGAAAAATATAAATCAAAACTCAGTTGATAGAAAATGATATGCTTACCATCGTGCTATTTTTACTTTAGCAAGAATACAACATTTAAATGTCCAAACAATAGCTCAAACGGAAGGGTTTTATTGCAAATTCAGTTTTAGAAAGATTGAAAAGAAAAGGAACAAACCACGCTTATTTAATTACCATTGAGCAGAGGGGGTCGATGTGCAATTTCTCCAAGAGAAAAATAAGGAGATAACCTCTTCTCTCTTGGAAACATGGGTTCCCAAATTGAACCCACGATTCCTGGGCAGCTGAGCGGAGGTGCGCAGGATCGTTGGCAGAATGCGGCGGAGGAGCGCGACGATGGCGAGGTGGAGATCGTTGTCTGGTCAACGGTGTGGCCGCGAGGGAGCGACAGAGGCGCATGGATAGCGGTGGCAGTGGGGTGCACTGTTGCGTGGTGGTCGCTGCTTTGCATGAGCGTGAGGAGCACGACAGTGGTGGAGCAGAGGGCGCGGAAGGGCGGCAAGCCGCGGGCGCGGTGGCACGCGTAGGGGACTGCAATGACTAGGGCACGTGCGACCGCACGATTGGTGGCGAGGTGCGGTGGAGCATTATGGCTAGGGATGAAAGCGGAACGGATACGGATCGGAAATGCCTATTTCCATATCCATATTCGCTTCATCTCTATCGAATACGGATACGGATATGATTCGGATACGTATTGAGGAAATCATATTCTTAAAAATACGGTACGGATCCGAATCAGATATTTATCGAATCCGAATACTAATCGAATAAAGAGCAGATCCAAACACAGATCGAATAAAGATCTAATCCAAATATGAATCGAATAAAGAGTGAAATCTAAATATGGATCCAATAAACATGGAATCTGAATACATGTCGAATAAAGACTACATATGAATACAAATTGATTTTTTTTCAAATTTTATAATGATTTTAAAAAAAATGGTAATGAAAAATAAGTTGGATCATGACAGAAGGGAGCATCAAGGTGACATGAGTTCTTGACTGGAAGCAAAAAAGGGGACATGGTTTCGTAACTTTTGTTTGTTCCCATCATTAGTATATTGTCTTTTATAATGTCTAATACTAACATAATATCATAGGGTTATGGCTTATATTATATTAATTAATATGTAAAATAATATTAAATATTGTATTCGGATATCCGAATCCGGATATTCAAGCCATTACCATATCCGTATCCGTATTCGGGAAATTTTTAAAACCTATATCCATATTCGATCCGTATTCGATTAATATTCGGATACGGATATCTGTATCTGGTAACTTTTCGAATACGATAAGCGGATATTCGGATATATCCGTATCTGTTTTCATCCCTAATTACGACGGGTTGCGCGACGGCCACGCGCAACATATGCGAGTGATTGCCTGCAGGGATGCGGGCAGGGCGACACGATTGGTTGGCGGATGGTGGGGCGCAACTACATTGGTGCGGTGACTAACAGGGACGCGACTGCGCGTGGGAGAGGCGGTTGGCGGTGGCTGCGGGCTGGGAGCGGCGATGCTCTGTTGCAGGAGGAGGAGCAACCTTCACTCTTTTTTCTTTGTTTTTTTTACTGCTGGATGGTTGCGGAGTGTGGGAGATCGACGCACGCACGACGGCTATGGGGGGCGCGATTGGAGGGGCGGGGATGAGGCGATGGAGGCCTTGCTGGAGTGTGGAACACAGGGGCGTGCAAGCAGTGATGATGTACGACTGTTGCTGCTGCGGTAGCCTGAGATGCGTTCGCACAGTTGTGCGCGGGCGAAGGTTGTAGCGGCTATTAGAACAAGGGTGGGAGCTCCTGTGATTGGAGGATTTGGAGCTTGGCCATTGGTGGAAGATTGCATGAGAGACAAACATGAATTAGCGAGGGAGAAGGATAAGGTGAGTGTCGATCGGGGATAAATTTTGTTCTCACAGAAAAGTAACGAAGAAGATTCTGATGTTAACAAAATAAATAACAAAATGCAAAATATAAAAAGGAAGAAAACATTACCTACAAGTTGGGTGAAGGAGTGCCTCGGAATGAATAAAGCTATACCTCTCTGATTATTGCTCAACGTGACAGCTACACAGAGCTCGGCAGCGGAATGGACCAGCTGCAACGAGGTGAGAAGGATCTCCTCAGATCTCACATGCAGGTCGTCATCGCTCGATGTCGAAGGAGGAGCTGTCACCTCACGACGTCAACGAGGCTCGTACCTCTCTCATACAATGGCATATAAATAAAATGAAGGAGGATGGGAGGATTAAGAAGGAAGGAGGGAGAATGGGAGTTAGAAAAGGAGCGGGGTTAGTGGAGAATTAGGGAAGTTGGTGTAGAGAATGGGTAGAAAAAAAATAAAATTAAATAAAGTAGGTTACTTAAAATAACAATAAATAAGTAAAAAAATAGTACAAAAATGAACATGAATAATGCAAAGTAGAAAATATTTTAGAATGCACTTTAAACAATTAAAATGCAAATTTTATGATTTTTCTTTTCTTTTTTGCATTTTTATTAAAAGATATTTACAAAATAAAAATAAAATACTAGAAATAAAGTAAAATACAAATATTTTTTTGGATTTTTAGTATTAAAAAACGAAATAGAAGTCAAGAAAGAAAAATATGTACATTATATACAAAGTCACAACACACCCTTTTCTACTATTTTTAGATTTTTTTGGATTTTGAATTTAATGCATTTTATTAAAGCATAAAATTAAGAAAATTAATGCAAAAGAAATAATTTAGGAAGAGTTAGTTATACACACACAATAAAGTTGATTTTATTTGATTTTGAGTTAGTGAAAAATAATTTAAAATGGAAGTTAGGGTAATTGCGTTAATATACATGTGATAATTTACAGGAGAATTTTCGCTTATTATTTAATGCAATTGTGCATGCTTAAATGCAAATATTATTTACATGTGCATGAATGATAATAATGCGATATAGATGAGCATCTAATTACTTGGAAACGAAGCTCTATTTTTATCTTTTAGACTGATGAATCACAGATTCATCAACCCCCTATACTTAAACCTTGCTCGTCCTCGAGGAACTAAGATGTAATTCAAAAGTGAAATGATATTGGGTTCTATATCAAGGTCATGAACAAAAGATGAAAATTGGAGCTCAACTTGATATTTAGATTAATAATGTGGTGGAACTCCTGATGAGAATTAGTGTTTTAATAACGATAGTCTCGAAGCGGTACATGTCAACATCCCGACCCACTCAGAAGCCATCTTAGATCAACTCCCTCCCAAAGCATCCCACATGAACTTAGAATAACTGTCTCTAGTGAGTGGAGGGTGGTAGCTCTTCCCGTCCAAAATGCCGGACTATCATGCAATCTCCTCCTCCAGTTACTCATCCTCGTGAAGTCAGGTATTTCGTTCCAAGTTAAGGTGAAAAGAAGTATAGAAGAAGGTGAAAAGAAGCGGAGAGTTAACCGTGTAGTCAACTCCCCTGTGAAGCTTGGCCGGTGTAGTCAAGTTTCCACTAGATCTGCAGGCTATTTGAGGCTTGTTTTTTTTGGTATTATCTTCTTTTTGATAGTAATTGTGGTTGCTCTGAATGGATCTTTTGTGCCTCGAAGGATATAGAATCTTTTGGTCCACTCATGTTTTGGGATCTTAGAAAAATTGTGCTAGCTGTGCATCCCTCATCCGAAGCTTTATTTCAACTCGGTACTCCTATCTTTAGATGCTCATGCTACAAAAGAAAGAAACACACTATTTCCAACACCTCGTCTGAGTTGAATTCAATGCGCAATGTAGAGTATCGAATAAATTCCTTGTCCAAGAGTCTACTCTGAATGAGACGACCAAATTAGACACTAAGAGTTAAGTCCAGACATTATCTTGTAAACTTGGAGGATCAAGACATGAAGTTCCTAAAATCCTACTTCTCAATTGAAGTTCCTCTGAACTTAAAGCAGATTAAGGTCAGGTCAAGCCCATCCTCAATTTCTATTCATAACTCGGTTCCAAACCTATTGACTTTTCACTTGCATATGCATGATATGCAAATGAAATGGAGATGATATGAAATGCAAGTGGATGAAGTGCAAAATATTTTTCTCCTTTTTTTGAATGCAAGGATGATATGCAAGTACTAACTTAAATGGTTGTTGGTAGTGCAACGTGCCTACCACCCAAAAGACCAGGGTTCAAATCCCCCCTTGTGGGGGTTGCGTTAGGTAGTCGATCGCCAACGTAAAAAATAGTTGAATATTTCAATATGGATTTGAGGTAGAATCCATGTAGCCGACCTTACTTATAGTGGGAGGAGGCTTCGTCACAAGGATGATATGCAAGAGTGAATAAGAAGCACTTTTTCTTAGTCGAAGTTTTTTTAGATTTAAGTTTTTTTGTTTTTTTGTTATGCCTCCTATTTACAACACTTTTACACAAGTAATATTTTCACAAACTTTACAAGGTTATACAAGTTTTACATCTTATATACAATATAAATATTATACAAATTTTACAGCTTGTATACAATATACACTTTCTACAAGTATTTTACAAAGACATTTTTTTTCATTTTCAATATTTTTATTTTACCAATTTTACGCATCCCGTATTTATTGAATAATATATACAAAAATACGCGAAAGGACGAGCTATGGGTAAAGTATATATGTAATATGTACACCCCTATACTTAGCGTATGCTATATCTTCAACACACAAAAAGCGAGGAAAAGACATAGCTCGTGCTAAGCTTAGGAGAGTGAAAAGAATACAAGTATATAAGTCGACCCGCCCCTCTATACTTAGGGTCTAGTAAGCCTAAGTGTAGAAGAAGAAAAAAATGAGGCGATCGAGGTCAAGTGAAGAAATGGATGATGAATCTATAGAACGTGCATCGATCCCCCCTATACTTAGGCTTTGGTCAGCCTAAGTATAAAAAAGGAGTAGTGTGAGAACCGATGGGGTTAGGGCATATACAAAGAGAAAAAGAAAAAGAAAAGAGGGAGCAATTCGGGTAACTCGCCCCTTTTACTTAGGCTCTGGTTAGCCTAAGTATAGCTACAAAATGAGAATGCTAGGGAAACTAGGCAAGTGATGCGAATCATGAGAGGGAGGGGTCAAAAAGAAGAATACTGCACAAGATGGAATAAGAATGTACAAGTCTCAAGAATATTTGTGACGAACCTTCTCGCGTGAGCGAAGTGGACCGGAATATGGGGGTGGAGTGGGTGGAAGGGGCGAAGAAGAAGCGGGATCCCAACCATCATCAAAGTCGTCCTCAGAAGAGTAATAGTATACGGTAGAGGCTCTCCAACTAACAATGTGCTTTGGTTGCCTACTCATGTGGTTGTCTAATTCAACCTTGGATGAAGAATATTCTCGCGAGGAAGTGCCCGATTGGTCCTAAAGAATTATCCCGGTGTGTCTACTGGGACCATGAGAGTCATCATCGGACATGTCTACCGTGATATACTTAGCTGGTTTGCTAGATCCTGAAGTAAGGAGAGGAGACGGAGTGAGGTACTTCTTCCTTCCACTAGCAACCATACTCGAAGATGTGGTCGCTCTATATTGAGCTTGAGAGGTGTAGGCCATGGGTTCCTCATCATATGAGTCACCATATATATATCGTATATCTCCTGTAGAGTTAACACATGTCTTGGGTACGTGGTAGTGCTCTCAGTTGGCATGGATTTGGTGGGCTCATTCTTCACCTTTTGGGCATCACTAGTGATGGTTGGGTAGGTTGATGCCACCTGAGTCTGGGTGACACTTGAGGATTCCAAGAGGTTGTGGATGATTTCTAGCCGTGATATCATTTTTCCCTTTTAGATGTGAAGACTCCCTGGTGGTGTTGGGTTTGGTCGGCTCGACACTTGTCTCATCAATTAGAGTGAAGAGCAAGGACTCATCTGTCTCTCGATGGCCACGACTGTCTGCGGTTAACTGGGTCGCTTTGAGTTGGGGTGTGTCCTCGAAGGTCATATGCGATCGGTGTGTGCCCAATGCAGAGAGATCGATCTCCTGAGTCTCGCAATTTATAGTCGCCTTAGCCAAAGCTAAGAACGGCTTCTCAAAAATAATATGAGACTGGTTGAATCCTCCTTGGTGCTCAATATCAATGACCATAAAATCTGCTTTGAGTGGAGCACATCGGAAAGTAATGATGACTGATATGGTTCCTCTCGATTGTTTGATGGATCGGTCAACCAATTGAACGATCGCTCTTGACTTCCTAATTGGTCTGAGTTTGTGCTTGTTAAATACGGAGATCGGGAGGATATTTAGAGATGAGTCATCATCGATTTTGGCATGTGTAAATATGCTGTCTTTGATTTCACATTCTACGCGGGACGATCGCTTCACTCTGCGACTCTTGGTCTTTCTCCCCATCATTAATGTGGTGGTCATAGACACTATGTGTCTCTCAGTCCTTCCTCTTATTTCCCGACCTCTTGGGCCTCAATCTACTTTTCACAAATCTTTTGAGGCTGGGAAAGTGTTCTATGGTTTTTATTAAGGGAAGCTCAAAGATCAACTTTTTAGCTTGTGCTTCTCTCAGAACATGATCTATTTTTTTAAAATCTTTTTTATTTTCAATTTTTATGATATTTTATGGTTTTCAATATTTTGATCTTTTTGGGATTTTCGGTTTGATGACATTTTTAATGGGAGAATGGTCAGATTCTTGATTGGAAAGCTAGTGGTTAGTAGAAGAGGGAGGTAAATGGACTCTTGCTGTACAAAGTGTGTGGGTTCGCTAGTGTTCTTTCGGCTTCCATCATCAAATCCGCTCATTTCTCAATTTGTCCTCAATTAATCCATATCTCGTAATAATTTGAGAAATGCCGTACTCAAAAAATTCATCATGACAAATTATGGGAGCAGTCTGTTCAACAAACCTAGACTCTGGTATGTAATGCTGTGTCGACTGTCGAGTAGAGACCATTTGTGTGATAGATATTGACTGGAGCCTCATATGACGCAGTCAATAAAAATGGGGCTTGCCTTCGCAGATCTCCCGTGATGCCTCCCCCACCATTTTTTGGAGGGGGGTCGTGGAGGTGTTCTTGATGAATATCGCGCTTTTCAGACCGGTCCTTGGTGGAGGGGAGTCCTTCTCCTTTTGGACGGACGATTGGGCGGGGGGGGGGCTTTGCTCTCGTTTCCCACGGTTATTTGCTCGTGTTCGGCTGCGGCCTGCTAGATTGCTGGGAATTGGTGCCCCAGGTTTCCGCGAACTTCTCTGATCAAAGGTTGGAGGATTTCTTGGCTTTGCTCGATGATGTAAGGGAGGTGGGACGCCCTACGGGGGGGGGGACCACTGGTGCTGGCGGGAGGCTCCGTTCACGGTCAAGAAGGCCTTCGGGGCTATCACTCGGCCGCCGCCGTTGCAGTCGGAGATTATTATCCGGGATTGTACCTTTCTGTGGGCTCTCAAGCTTCCTGAGAGAGTTGGCTTCTTCTCGTGGCTGCTAAGGAGGCAGAGGCTGATGACGAGAGACCGTTGTGCCATGCTTTTAGGTACCATTTCTGACAGGTGCCTGCTTTGCAATGCGGCGATTGAATCTGTGGAGCATCTCTTCTTCTTGTGCCCCAGGGTGATTGAGGTGTGGCAGGGGGCTGGTTTGGACTGGTGCTGCACAAACGACCTCCAGATTTTCTGGATTTCGCTTTAGGCTAATAAGGGGAGGCCAGTGAAGGAGGTGCTTTATCCAATGGCCTTACCGTGGGCGATTTGGCGGGGAAGGAATGATTTGCTGTTCTCGGGCCAAAGGTTCTATAAGGAGAACGTGGGGATTTTTGCTAAGCACCTGGCGGGGGATTGGGCGTTGTAATGGTTTTGTAGTGTCGGGGTGTGACTGTTTCTTATCCCTCTCTTTTCCCTTTCTCTGTTGAATAAAATTTTGGGGCGTGCACCGCAGTGTTCAGAAAAACGGCCGAGTAAGCCGCATACTCGGCCGCATACTCATACTCGATAGCCTTGCCGCTCCGAGTATGATGAAACGGTCATGTATGCGGGTTGACCCGCCGATACCTCCTATGAGGCCGCATACTCGGCCGCTTTTCTGATAGAACTTTTTTTATTCAATCTAAAGCTAAATAGCCGCACCCGCATACTCTCCCGCATAAAACCGCATACTCTCCCGACTGAGGATATTACCATAATATTAAATATTTATTTATATTTTTAATAATAAAAAATACCAAACTGCATAAAACCGCATACTCTCCCGCATACCGCATACTCTCTATGCAGTGACCCCTCCGACTGAATACCACATAGCGCCTTCCTGAACATTGGTGCACCGTCGAGTGTCTCCCCCTTGCTTCTGGATTTCAAAAAAAATAAAAATGGGGCTTGAAGATCGAGCTCATGTGTCCAATCCTCTGCATGTGTAGGCTCTTCGAATGGGTGGTATAAGGGTTGGTCAATGTGAACTTGATCACCAAGGTCAATTAAGTATGGAAAATCATAATGTGCATGCCTCTCCATTCAATTTGTTTGTTCGACTATGTTATCTCCTAAGGTCAAGTCAAAGTGCGAACGTATGAATTGTTGACCTGTCCCAACAATCATATGAGAATCAAATGAGGTATGTGGGGGTTGGTAACTCTGCTAATCATCTGACTCAGCAGTAGATTGCTCTTTAAATGGTTCTTAAATTCCAACAAGCGCCCGTGAACAAGGTGAATCAACCCATGAAGGAAGTGGATCCGGGGTGTGGGAATGTGGGTTAGTGGGAAGTGCGGAGAAGTGGAGAAGTCAATCGAAGTTTTGACTTCATACTCGGGGTGGGGTGAAATCAACCATGAGTAATGGTCTCCCGCGAAGGGTGGAGGGTACATGGAAGAAGGAGAAGGCAGAGATGAACGGTATATGATCGAGGAGAAGTGACTTGAGGGGTCTGGGTACAGGAACCAATATTCCAACATCTTTTAGAGAGAGGAATGAAATGTACGAGGATCGCAGTCGAAAACGTGCAAGTGCACATAGGGATAACACACACAAATATACATACAAACAAATACAAGAGTAAGCCCTAGTTTCACCAACTTAACACGATGATGGCTACAAAGGTCCGACCGTTATCTTTTCGATTTTAGTTAAGTGATAAAACAATCTTTTTACACAGACACACACGGTGAGTCGCCTGACGCCCAATGTACGCTCCCGTTATATCCCAATCAAAAAGACGATCTGCCCAGGTTGCTGGGTTCAATATCACGCCTTTAAGGATAGTAGTAAGAAGACATACACCAAAACCTCTCTCTAAGGTCGTAGGCAATATGTGCTCTAACTTTATTATGTACGTCCTCACCCACTCTGTTTGGAGATAGGTACCTGTATACAGATTGCTCTCTCGAAAATAAATGTTAATTTTAATGCATTTTTTGATCCAATTCAATCAGCAGTTCCGATTTTAGAGATTAGTTGTCACTTGTATTAATCCAACACAAGCAATCACATATATCGTCCGGTCCCAATTCCTTTATCCTAAGTTTGAAAAAACTAAGAGGGAGATCGGAAAAAGCCGATGCAATCAATGAAAACGTTGATGAATGCTTGAGTAAGAAGACTTATAATGCCTCAAGCTCTCTATAATGCAAGATGTACAACTGAATTAAAAAAAAATCTCACTCTAAATGAAATGCGAGTCAGAAAATCATGTCTAGCAGAAAGTTCTATTAGCGGGAAGGAATTGATTTCAGTTTGATTAAATAGAATGATCTACGGTGTGTATTATTAAGTGAAAATATGTGGTCGTAAATTAAACGAGCACAAGCAAATGATATTTGATCTATGTAAAGTTCTAAGAGTTGTGGGTGCATGTCTAACCTACGAGCCACTCAAGTTGAGCCCCGCCCCCAACACGAGAGTGAAACATTTCTTGGCATACCACAAAAATAAATATTCAAAGTTCGGGTTACACACGCGAGATCTCACGGAATCCGCTGGAAATGTGCAATTACCCAATTAATTACAATTTCATTACAAAAATCAAATAAAATACAGAAATAAAATCTTAAGGACTCTGCACTCTTACGACTCGACTCGATCTTAAATTTACGCGCTTCCTTCAGTCAACTTATTTCCCTGAGAAGCTAGTCTCCAATGCTCTTGAGTTGCTCGACCACCTAAGCGGCCGCTCCGCCGCTTCGGGTCCCTCACACAAAAATAAGGCAGCAGTAAGAGAGATATACACAAAATAAAATAAAGAAATAAATAAGCAAAGAAATAAAATCCCGAAAAAAAGGAGCAATAATTACAAGAAAAAGGTAGGGGTCAGACTATCCGGGGATGGGAAAACCTAACTCTAAGTTTTCTAAAATGAACCTCGTTTGCCTCTCCGATAACGGTGCCATCTGATGGACTCAAAATTACCCTATGTTAATGTTGTTATTTTTATGTTGTAGTCGGGCAATCGGGATCAATATAAAAAACCACACAAATAATTAAATCAATCAAGTGAATCAAGTATGGTTTTATGTATTTTTAACCTGAACAAGCCTCATGGTCGACTCGAGGAGGCAAATGAACAACTTAGGGTGCAAACTAGATCACTGACTGCACTGTTTTCAAAGAGGATTTTTTTGATATTTTTTATGCAATATGAATGAAAATGCAAAATGCGATTGAATCAAGTTGTTAAGAGAAACAAACATCTTTACGCAATTAATTTTTAATTCAAAATCGGATCAAATGTATTTTTTGGAATTTTAACTTAAAATGCAACAATGAAAATGAATGATTTTAATGGATTTTCATGCAATTTTGAAACTTGGACAGAAACTCAAATATGGTGAAATGAGCTTACACTATTTTTTTCGTTTTTTTTGCAAATATTTGATTTTTTTATTATTTTTTTAATGAAACATAGTGAATCTGTTTAAATGATTTCTAATAAATCCATAATGAAGATTCACTTCAAACCAAAATTATCTCAAAAAAATATTTTAATGTGCGATTCAAGAGACTTGAGTTTGCAGAAAAATACCATGTGTGGACCTAGTTAAAAATCAATTACGTATTTCACTCTATAAATTATTTCAGGAAGAAAACACCTCCAATTTTAGTGAAATTCGGACATAAGTTAAAGTACAACTAAACGCACAATCTTGGATTTTTTAAATTTTTGTAGCAAGACATAATAGCATACAGATTTCAGAGAGAATGGGTAAGGTATGAGTGAAGATCATTCCAATAATTTTAACTAACCATCCAAACATTAAAAAAATATAAACCAAAACTCATTTTTACAAACATTTACAAATATTTGAAAATCATTTTGCAAAGATTTTCCAAACTGCATATATATATTTCAAAATATTTTTGCATTCATTTTCCAAATCATTTGCAAATCAGTTTTCAAAAGTTTTTTATTTCACACAAAGAAAAGAATTTTTTACAAACAAAATATTTTTCACTGGTTGAACATATTTTGCAAAACATTTTCCAAACAGTTTTCAAAAGCTGTTTCAAAAAGATTTTTAAACTAATTTTCAAACATTTTGAAAAAATATTTTCACCTGATTTTTTAATCAGTATGTATAAAAAGAATTTGAGGAAAAGTATGCACCTTTTTATTAAGTGTGATAGAAAAATGATACGGTAACCATCATGCTATTTTTACTTTAGCAAAATTACAACATTTAGATATCCAAACAATAGCTCAAACCGAAGGGTTTCATTACAAATTTAGATTTAGAAAGATTAAAACAAAAAGGCGCAAATCACACTTCTTTAATTACCCATGAGCAGAGGGGGCCAATGGGCAATTTATCAAAAAAAGTGATAACTTCTTCTCTCTTGGAATCTGAAAACGTGGGTTCCCAAAATGGAACCCATGACTCCTAGGCGGTTGGGCGGAGGTACGCAGGATCGTTGATGTGTGGTCGCTGGAAGAGGGCGACGGAGGAGCGCGGCGGTGGCAATGCGAAGATTGTTCTCTGGTGGGCGACATGGCCGCGCGAGGGAGCGATAGAGGCATGTGGATAGCAACGACGATGGGGGCATGCCGCTATGTGGTGGCCGGTGCTCTGCGCGAGAGCGAGGAGCGTGGAGGTGGCGAGGCAGATGGCGAGGCAGAGGGTGCGGGAGGGCAGCTGGCTGCGGTGGTGTACTTAGGGGACGACAGCGGCTAGGGCACGTACGACCGCACAGTTGGCGGCGTGGCGAGGTGGAGCAACAGGGCAACTGGCGAGGCAGCCACACGCGGTAGGTGCAACTGGCCGCGCGGGACAGGTGCGAGTGGCCGCACGTGGGGGCGCAGTGGGGCGCGAGCAAGGAGGCGCAGTTGGTTGGCGAGTGGAGGGATGCAACAACGTTGGTGCGGCGGCCAGCGGGGGCACGGTTGCGCGTGGGAGCGGCGATGGGCGGCGACCGCGGGCTGGGAGTGGCGACGCTCTGTTGCGGGATGAGGTGCGGC
Organism: Ottelia alismoides; assembly: GCA_037367405.1. Classification (NCBI taxonomy): domain Eukaryota; kingdom Viridiplantae; phylum Streptophyta; class Magnoliopsida; order Alismatales; family Hydrocharitaceae; genus Ottelia; species Ottelia alismoides. The sequence continues at coordinate 116,050 of JAZKJV010004949.1, read as the reverse complement.
CTACTCTTTTTTTCTTTTTTTTTGTTTGGTGCTGGATGGTTGCGGAGTGTGGGAAAGCAGCGGCACGTGCGACGACGATGGGGGGTACGATTGGAGGGGCGGGCAGAGGCGCTGGGGGCCTCGTTGGAGTACGGAATGCAGGGGCGCGCAAGCGGCGAGCGATCGTTGCTGCTGCGGTGGCTTGGGCTGCGTGCGCACCGCTGTGTGCGAGCGGAGGTTGTAGCAACGATTAGAACATGGGTGGGAGCTCCTATGAGGTGGAGGATTTGGAGCTTGGCCATTGGTGGAAGATTGCGAGAGGAGGCGATCATAAATTGGCAAGGGAGAAGGATGAGGTAAGTGTCGATTAGAGATAAATTTTGTTCTCATAGAAAAGCAATGAAGAAGATTGTTATGATAAGTAAATAAATGACAAAATGCAAAATATAAATAGGAAGAAAATATTACCTGCAGTTGGGTGAAGGAGTGCCTGGGAATGGAGAGAGCTATACCTCTCCGATCATTGCTCAACGCGAAGGCTACATGGAGCTTGGAGTGGAATGAACCAGCTGCAATGAGGTGAGAAGGATCACCACGGATCTCGCCTACAGGTCATCGTCTCTCGATGTCAAAGGAGGAGCTGTCACCTCACGGCTTCCAACGGGGCTCGTACCTCTCTCGTACAATGAATAGATAATGAAAACGAAGGAGGATGAGATGATTAAGTAGGAAGGAGGAGAGTGAGTTAGAAAGGATTGGGGTTAGCGGAGAATTAGGGAAAGTCGGTGTAGAGAATGGGTAGAGAAAAATAAAATAAAGTAGGCTATTTAAAATAATAATAAAAAAGGGAAAAAAAAGAACAAAAAAATCGACATGATTAATGCAAAGTAAAAATATTTTTAGAATGTATTTTAACCAATTAAAATGCAAATTTTACGATTTTTTTGCATTTTTGCTAAAAAGATTTATTTACAAAATAAAATAAAATAAAATACTAGAAATAAAGTAAAATACATGTTTTTTGAGATTTTTAATATTGAAAAAATGGAATAAAAATCAAGAAAGAAAAGTATGTGCATTATAATACAAAGTCACACCACACTTTTTTTCTACGCTTTTTAGATTTTTTTGGATTTTGAATTTAATGTATTTTATTAAAACCTAAAATAAAGAAAACAAATGCAAAAGAAATATTTAAAAAGAGTTTGTTATTTTATCACAATAAAGTTGATTTTATTTGATTTTGAGTTAGTGTAAAATAATTAAAAATAGAAGTTAGGGTAATTTTTGTTAATATACATGTGATAATTTACTAGAGAATTTGGTTTCTTATTTAATGCAATTATGCTTGCTTAAATGCGAATGTTTATTTACATGTGCATGAATGATAATAATGCGATATAGATTGATTAAATGCTGTAAAATGCTTGGGAATAGAGCTTTATTTTCATCTTTTAGAGTGATGAATCACATATTCATTAATACCTTTGTCAACACTATATATAAACATGACTATAATGCTATAAGACCCATATTTAGGCTTCCATTTTAACAAACAAGTGTATATTTATATCTTATTTATTGATACATTGGAAACCTTAATTTCCAAAAGAAGTTCAACTTTCATGCATTTCCCTATTTTTTGGCTGTTTTGGCTGAATATCGATGATGTGTACAAATGCATTGCATATTCTTAAATCTGAATGGAGGAAGAGTGGAGCTATGGATGTAAGCACCTGAATGAGATGATTAGAGAGTTGGAGTTGCTGAAGGCAAACCAAGAAGTTGCTGGGGCAATATGTGGGGCATATGGGGGATATGCTGGCATATGCGAACCACATACGCACTTAGGACGCATAATGCATTGGACATTACAGTCGGTATCAAGTCTTCCACTCTCTCAGACCCTTCCTTTGACAGGAGAAAGATTAAAGCCTTGTTTAATCTGTCGAGGCCTACATTTCCCAAAGTGAAATTTTGCAAGATTGCCATCACATTGGGACCGACAAATCTCAGAACTCTTGTAGAAACACACAAGGAATTCATCTGGTCCGGACGCTCCATCTGCATTCAAGTTCCAAACTACTGCTTTCACCTCCATCAGAGAGAATGGCAATGTCAACATATTCACATGTTCCACAGAGAGTGATGGAGATCCGCTTCCCAACCATTTCCATGGACGACTCGCCGATGTTCATGAAAGTCCATGAAAGTAAGACGTCAGATTCCCTGGCTATCGCTCCTTCACCTTCGATCCTTATATCTTCCACAACATCCCAGATCAAGTTTTATTTGTGTCTCCACTGGCCACCTTGTGAAAGAGCTTTGTGTTTGCGTCTCCTTCCCACTTCATTCTGGATCTTTGTTTCCACCCTGTTATATTTTCTTGTCTTCCTCAATAATTTTCAAAGACTCCATTCTTAATCTCAGCCCCCCCCCCCCCCCCCCCCCCGGTTCATTGTTATCTTCCTTTCTGTCAAGTCTCTGGACCTCTATTTCTGCAAACGTGCGACAGATCTTTCTTCTCTCCCTTAACTCCTTGAAATGACAGAGTTTTCTTGCGCAAAGAATTTAGTTTCTGAGCCAGTCTGATTGCTGCTGAGTCCAAGCAATCATACATGGTCTGGTGATCCATCATCAATCCTATGAAATCGTCCTCGAGGAGCCAAGCCTTCTCTTATATGAGGAAAGAGCGCGACTGAGCTCCCTCTCCCGACTCCGAGATGAGCGGGGTATGATTTGACCTAGATCATGGTCTGGAGGAAACATTCAACAAAGGAAAAGCATCCAACATCTTTAGTGACCTTAGAAACCGATCAATTCTTGACCTAAATCTAGTGTTTCTCCAGGTATATCGAGTATCATTAGCGTCAAAGACCTCCGGTTGCAACTCTGTTATCAGCTCCGCAAAGTCCTCTGAGCCCACATCTTGCCCTCTCCGGAATCTTGGAATCTCTGTAGAAAGGAGAGAGTCATTGAATGCTTTAGACACGTGGATCCATTCATACACATGTGGAGGCATCTCTAGAAAGGAGAGATTCATGTGGAGGCATCCATAGAAAGGACATCTGTTATCAACTCTGTTATGGGGGGGGGCTCGGTGACAGACAGTTATAGACATGTGGAGAGGGCTGGTCAGCAATGCAAACACGTGTTTCGTACGCTGATGCGATTCTGCGGCCTTAATGGAAGGAGGACACACAGGAGAAGATGGTGGCTCTGATATCCTTGGGTACTTGGTCCTCGGTGGACCCATTCATAGGTTGCAGAGTGGTTGGTTTCAAGCAGGTTTTTACTGTGAAACATAATTGGATGGAAACAGTCTCAAGGCACAATGCACGTCTCATTGCCAAAGGTTTTACCCAAAGTTTGACACTTTCTCCCTGATAGCCCGTCTATCAGCTCTGAATTTTTCTTGCAGCACAACTGATGGTTTTTACATCAGCTAGATGCAACGCATTTCATTTTGAAGACCTTGAGGAGGTCGTTTATAATGTAGCGATCACCTGAGTTTCAAGCTTCCAGGGAATGTCAGGAGGTCTACTTATTGAAGAAGGCCATCCATAGTCTTAAGCAGGGTTCGAAGGCCTGATTTCAGACGTTCTCAGAGGTGCTACAGAGCTAGGGTTTTTTCAGATCATCTAGATCACTTGTTGATTACTCGGAGGACGTGTAGAGGTATATTAACTATGCTGGTATATGTTGGTAATGTAATTGTAACAGGAGATGACAAGGATGGAAACATCGAAGCAAAACAGATTTTGGCTGATCACTTCATGGTCACTGATATGGGGTCATTAAGATACTTCTTCGGGCTGGATGTTGCCAGCAGTCGCAGAGGATTTGCTCAATACCAAAGTATGTAGTTGATTTTCTGCCTGAGGCTCGCACGTTAGGTGCCAAATCAACTAAGATTTATGAGGATTGCCTATCTCTGCTGTACGAGGAAGACTTCCTGGTGAATAAGGGCCAATATCTTTCGTTAGTTGGTAAATCCATCTCCCTTCCTATCCTCCGAACTTACATAAACAGTTGGGAATTTATAGTTTATGAGCAGATCTAAACATGCCCCTTAGGACACCATTCTGATGGTAATGAGGTAGATTAAGGATATCCTTGGAAATGGGCTAGTTTTTGGAGTAGGGTCATCATTGGATATTACGTACATTGTGATGTAGATTATGCATGGTCTCTTGTTGGTATAAAGTCCACCACCTACTTCTGCACCTACCTCAAGGACACTCTTGTTATTTCAAGGAGCAAAAAACAAGTGGCAGTATCTCGTTCTGATTGCAAAAATGAATACCAGGAAATGGCCTAGACATCAATAACCATCAACACTTTTTCCTAAAAAAAACAATAATAAAAACTTACTGATTTCATATTCCCCAGACTTGATGATGGAACTGAGATGTGACAAAGGATGGCCATATACATAGAAAACAACCCCATGTTCCTTGAGCAAACTAAACATGTAGAGGTTGATTGTGACATCACTGGAGATCTCATCAGAGATGTCTTTACGGACTTACAATGTCAACTTTTGCAGATCAGCGATTCAAATAAAAACTTTTGCAGATTAGAGAACAAATATTTTTTCACCAAAGGATTTCCAAGACTTTCTTTTGAGCAATGCTATAGCAAGTTGAACGTGTTAGACATCTATTCTCCAGCTTGATGGCGGAGTATTAGAGTATGAGTAATGCATCCCGTCGATGGCTTTTTCGCACTCCTTATTTATGTTTGGACGTCTATTCTCCAGCTTGAGGGGGAGTATTAAGTATGAGTAATATACCACATCAATGGCTTTTTCATACTCCTTTCTTATGTACTCACCCTGACCCTTTCATCTCTATCTATATATAGAGGATTTTGGTTCGTTACTCAATAACAATGATTTATCCTTTCCATTATTTACGTTCAACATTTCTTTGTCCGTTCTAAGTCCCACTTTGAGGTTCTTCCAACCGCTCTCACCTTCAGTGATGTGTTTGATGGCCTTCTCTGCGCATGTCCAAACCACTTTAAACGAGCTTCCTTTATTTTATTGTTTATTAGTGCCATTTAAAATACTAGCATGACTGCTCCCTGGTGTCTAAAACATGGCGTGTCTACAGTTTTACAATTGGTACTATTTACCTTGTATGACATCTTCCATCACAGGTAACATGAAGCATCTCACATGAAGCACCTCTTTACTTTAGCCACCCTGCACTAATCTTTTGAGAGAGGTCACTGTTGATTGCTGCATTGCATTTAATGACTGATCCCTGAATTTGAATATGGCTTTCTTGGGAATGCAATCCATTTCAAGCTCTACTTTTGCCATATTTCTAATTTCTCGACCATGAAGTGTTTATTACATATACTCTCTTCATTCTATCACAAGTCACACTTTCAGTTGACTCCACGCCATTGCTTATCCTGTCCACTAGAAGAATGTAATTTCATCTGCAAACAACATGCACTAATGCACCCCTCCTTAAATTTGCTTTGCTAGTTTGTAACCAAGATAAAAAGGCAGGAGACAAGATTCATGTGTGATTCTGAAGGCAGGTCGATAAACCTTGTTAAAAAGGAGCCAGAACGAGGGGAAAAATTTGGGTGTCGTTTTCTTGTGGTTTACTTGCCCTTTCCTTGATTGCAATTAAGATTATAAGGTTCGTTTGTGGCATTTTTCTCTTGCATTCAATTTCTTGGGATACTTTGTAATTTTCTTCAACTGCTGCAGGACGTGATACTATTTTTAATGACAAGTCTCCGATGTCTGCTTCGACAAAATGTGCTTTAGTAACACAGCCATCGGAATCTGCTGTTAGTGAGCCAAATACACTTGATCATAATGATGATCCATCCACTGTCATTAGTTCCAGTCATCATTGTCATGATGAGGTAGAGAAGCAAGGCATCATTAAAGGGTTCTCTCATCCAAGTAGCTCTATTTTAGGTGATCTTCGTACTAAAAATACAGAAAAGATACTGGAGCAAGATAAATCTACCCATGAAAAGTTAAAGGAATCATGTGCAACCCCAGATGATATATGCAAACATGTTTCAGATAGCCAGTCACAGAAGGTACTTTGTTTCTATCTTACTTTTTAGTAGAATACATAATAATAAGGGATTTTTACCCGGTAGACCCTATAAACTTTGCCAATCACCTCCATGACCTTTGAAACAACCTAATTCCCCCCTCGACCTCGTAAACTTGCCAACTCTTGCCCCATGAACCCTCCGGGTAATATGTTTTAAACCTGTGGGGGTTCTTTGGGTAATTTACAAGGTCGATGGGGTAATTACGTTGTGCAAAAGGTTGTAGAGGCATTTTAAAACGTTTATAGGGTCTGCTGGGTAAAAATCCCTAATAATAACTGTAGCCGTGGGCCCACATATAAGCTCTAGTTTTTCCTCTTTGGCAAATACTTTCTGGCTCTTTTTTGAATGCCTCTTTGTTCAGCATGTGCCAGAAATTTCCAATAGTACAGGTGTAGACAAACACAACTCTGCTTTGGTAGAGAAGGCACTATCTGTAGATATCGAGGTAATTGCCAATGAGGTGGTCAATGAGGTGCAAGTACATGACACCATTGTAAAAGGTACTGTGAAAGACAAAGGCAGGACTGCTGCCAGTGCAAGTGGATCGAAACGGAAGTTGGCTAAAGAGTCACAGACCTCTAGGAAAACTGCAGAAAAGGGCAGGAAGAATGCACTTTCTAGTTCATTGGATGAATTGCAGCAACAATCATCTCTTGAGGGTCTCAATGTGAAGCCTTCCAGTTCTCCAGTCCAGACTTCCAATCTACCTGATTTAAACTCTTCTGCTTCCGGGGTATCTTTGTTCAGCCCACCTTTTACAGATGCACAACAAGTCCAACTGCGTGCACAGATACTTGTATATGGCTATCTTATGTGAGTGTGCACATTTCTACTAAGAAGCATCTATTTTGGTGTTACCTGAGTATTTTTTGTGTTATGCAGCCAAGGCATTCCTCCCGAAGAAGCTTGTATGGTGTCAGCCTTTGGAGATGGTGGTTTGTGTTTCTACTAGTTTTCCAATTTTGTTTTTTGTCTATTTCTTTATCTAATTTTCCCAAAATTGGTTTAGATGGTGGGAGAATGTGGGAGGGTGTATGGCGTGCCTTTTCTGAAAAGTATCGGAATCAGAAATCGCCAATGTTTCGAACCCCTTCTCGTACAGGTACTTGCTTGACTGTAAATTTTGTTTTTTTTGAGAGTAACTGTAAATTTTGTTGTGTTAAATCTTATCATAACATTCCATTTTCTCTGTATATGACAGTAATAAAGCCCTTGGATCCGGTAGCAACTTGTAGCTCTCTTCCAAATAGAATGAATACTCCAGCTTGCCAAGCTGGAAGCAAGAGTTCTGCTCCTTTTAACTCCACGATGCCCTTACAATCTCCAATCTGGTGTGCGACCTCTCAGGATTTGCAGAATTCTACTATATCAAGAGGGTCGCTTGTGGATCCCAGCAGAATACTTTCTCCATTGCATGCCTATCATTCTCCACAAGTCAGGCAGTATGCAGTCAATGGAAATCAGTGGCCTGGACAGTCTCCTGTTTCTGCTTCTCTGGTTCCTTCAAGTCATTCTCAAGTGCTCAGCATGAACACTCAAGGGTCAGCTTTACGTTCTGGGGAAGCTCTCCAGCTTCCACACACTAAGGAGTTATCTGCTCATCATAATTCCAATGTGCAATTAGTATCCCCAGGGACATTTTCGTCTCTCCCAGGCACCACCCATACTGTCGCATCAGCAACAGCAATACAGATTGATGCTGTTTCACCTTCTAATAAACAGACCTCTTGTGAACCAAAATCCCGCAAGAAGAAAAAGAATATTGGGTTGGATGCGCCTAAGCAGAATTTTATTGCTTGTCAACCTATACAACTACCAGTTTCTGCCAGTGGGCAATCTAGGCTTTTGGGATTTCCCACCTCTATTAGTTTATTAAATAAAGCTACAACGGACGGTCTTGTCTCAAATGTGTATCCGGTTTTACCACCTGCTCATTTTCAGGTAGTTGGCAGCGGTAATTTCCTTTCTGAAGAGACTTGTACGAAAATAGAGCAGGCCAGGCAACAGGCGGAGGATGCTGCTGCCTCTGCTTCTACAGCTGTTAGGGATAGTGAAGGCATCTGGAGTCATCTAGCTCTTCAAAGGAATTCCGGATTGGTTTCTGAAGTTGAGCAAAAGCTTGTTTCTGCAGCTGCAGCAGCTGCTGCAGCCGCCTCTGTTGCAAAAGCAGCAGCGGCGGCAGCAAAGGTTGCAGCTGATGCTGCTCTGCAGGCTAAGTTGATAACTGATGAGGTCTTAGCATCTAATAAAGTTAATAAAGCCCCTGCAAGTGTTGAAGCTGACCATCAGCAGCGGGAAAGCTGCGCCGCGAATGTTGTGCGTGGTTCCGAGTCAATGCATAATGATATAGCTAGTAATTCTTGTTCCATAATTTCTGCTGCTCGGGAGGGTGCACGGAAAAGGGTAGAAGCAGCTTCTGCTGCAGCGAAACGAGCTGAAATTTTGGATGCCATTGTGAAGGCTGCAGAGCTTGCTTCTGGAGCCGTATCCCAAGCTGGAGCTCTTGTTGCTATGGGTGATCCATTGCCTTTTAACTTGAATGAAATTCTAGATGCTGGACCGCAGAGTTATTGGAAGGGTCAACAATCAAACAAAGATGTTCTGGCTAAAGCACACATGTATTCTGGGATACAAATAACAAAAAATAATGTTGACAGAAAAGAAAAGTCTGCAGGGCATCCTAGTTTCTTTCCATTAAATAGAGAAGAAACACATCATCCTGATAAGGACGAAAATGCACAAACTTTGAATGATTTAGTTAGTAAACCTGTTGAAACTAGCACAGGTAAATTTTTACTGGGATTTTTTTTTCACCTTTCACTCCTATATTATACTATCAGTGCTTTGAATAATTGGATAATTGCTTCGGGGGTTTATGTGGACTTGCAGAATTAACACCTCCTGGTGATGGAGGTATTGGGGACCGATTTGTAGTTGATGCCAATGACCATATCATCAAGGAAGGATCAATAGTTGAGGTAGGAATCATTGATGCTTTTTACCTTGTCCATTGATGCAGCGTGGACTCGACATGTAGGGCCGTCTAATTATTTAAATTGTGGCCGTTAATTTTATTTACATTTTTTAAGTTGTCGCAATTTTAAATAAAGAGATCGCGTGCGATCTCAATTAGTCTTAATTTGAATTTCAAATTTGGTAGTTAGTCGGTTAATTAGTTAGAGTCAGTTTAGGATAATTGGTTGTCAGTTTAAATTATTTTCTATTCTTGTAATGTCATCCCTCCTATATAAAGGGATGAGGGTCCAATGTTTTAGTCAGTTCAAGATGTGATAAAATAGAGATTTATCTCTCTCCTTTCTCCTCTCCCCTCTCTCTCCTTCTCCCCGTGTGATCTACACGTGTTCTTCTTCTCCCAAACCCCTCGTATTCCCGACGAGTCTCTTCTCTCTTCCCCTCGCGGTCTACGCGTTTCTTCTTCTCTAACCCCGCGCATCCGGCGTGTATTCTCTTCTCAACCCTTCCAGTTTCTTCTTCTCAACCCCTCTATTTTCTTCTACCATCGAAAAATCCACCATCAAATCTATTTCCCGCGCCGCGCCGAATTCCGTTTTGCATCAATTGGTATCAGAGCATGGCAACCGAATCGTCCCTACGATTCGGCGATCCCGTCGCGCATTGGAAGATGCAATATGATTTGAGTTGCATATCTCATGATTCGCGTTCACGCGCACGTCGACACAAGTCATGAAGCGCCTTATGTCAAGCCTCAAGGTTCAAGCAATTCGTCGGGAGACGAATTTTTTAAAAGCGGAGGAGAGTTGATGCAGCGTGGACTCGACATGTAGGGCCGTCTAATTATTTAAATTGTGGCCGTTAATTTTATTTACATTTTTTAAGTTGTCGCAATTTTAAATAAAGAGATCGCGTGTGATCTCAATTAGTCTTAATTTGAATTTCAAATTTGGTAGTTAGTCGGTTAATTAGTTAGAGTCAGTTTAGGATAATTGGTTGTCGGTTTAAATTATTTTCTATTCTTGTAATGTCATCCCTCCTATATAAAGGGATGAGGGTCCAATGTTTTAGTCAGTTCAAGATGTGATAAAATAGAGATTTATCTCTCTCCTTTCTCCTCTCCCCTCTCTCTCCTTCTCCCCGCGTGATCTACACGTGTTCTTCTTCTCCCAAACCCCTCGTATTCCCGACGAGTCTCTTCTCTCTTCCCCTCGTGGTCTACGCGTTTCTTCTTCTCTAACCCCGCGCATCCGGCGTGTATTCTCTTCTCAACCCTTCCAGTTTCTTCTTCTCAACCCCTCTATTTTCTTCTACCATCGAAAAATCCACCATCAAATCTATTTCCCGCGCCGCGCCGAATTCCATTTTGCATCATCCATGCCACATTCAATTAAGTTCCATTGTGATTTTGAAGTTGTCCGATATGTGGTACTTTGCCATGGTGTTTGTTCTTCAATTTGACGTGTTTTTATCATTGCGTCCACTGTAAGAGAATCATTATTTTAAGGTTACTTGTACAAAGCATGAAACTTGAATAGTATAATTTCATGAGTGAATTGCTATTTTGGCTTCTTTATGATTCATAGACTTATGGAATTTTTGACTGATTCTTGTAGATTTCATCTGAGAATGGTCTTGGAAGCATCTGGTATTCTGCCCGTGTACTCAATATAAAAGATCGGCAAGCATATGTGTGCTACAATACACTTGTTGCCGATGAAGGTGGCTGTTCAATCTGATGAAGTTGTGGCTCTTTAAAACATTCTTTTGTTTTGTATAATCTCTTTATTTGTTGATGTTATTCAGGTTCTGGGAAGTTAAAGGCTTGGGTACCGCTGAAAGGATTAGGAGATAGAGCACCTAGGATACGTGTTGCCCATCCTCGAACGACAGTAAAAAATGAAGGAACCAGGAAGAGAAGAAGAGATGTTGTTGCCATGCATTCATGGAATGTTGGAGACAGAGTAGATGCATGGATACGAGACGGGTCAGTGCTTTTTAAAATTGTTTTACATGCTGCTGATGATCCTTCCCTAGGAAGTTTAGGTTAGTGGCAGCGTGGATTGGACTGGATCGGTGAATAAGCCACTATATAAACCAATCTCAACAAATAGGGATTATGATAGAATGCTATAATCCATTCTAATTTAGTCCATATAATGCTTGGTAAGATGCAATCCGCTTGAATTTACAAAGTATTTAAAAAGATTGAAATAACTACCTATATATTTATGCTAACCCTCAACCTTTAACTAACTAGTTAAGAAAGGTACTCCCGGTAAACTTATTAGTTTGCCAGATAATAGAAACACACAACATCACTTTTCAAACGGAAGAAAGACAAATATACACATTTGTTACATGGGGGGCAAAGTAATCTCTTCATTACAATTTGTCCATATGATATTGAGTTATGTGAAAGGTCAGCATGTTGTAAATATAATGTTTACTCCATGTAAACTTATTAGTTTGCAAGATAATAGAAACATATGGCACCACTTTTCAAGCAAATGTACGCATTAGTAACATGGGGGGTGTAGTAGTCACTTCCATTATAATATGTCCATGCGAAAATGAGGTGTGAGAGGAGTTGGCATATTGTAAATAAACTAAATAAAATATTCTGTCTATTATCATATACACAGCAGGTTATAGGATTTGATTGAGATAACCCTCAGAACCAACCGGTAGTTTATTTAAAGGTCTAGCAACACTACAAATCAAATGTGTATGATGCATTATATCTCATCCCGTTCTTTGGCATCCAAGTGGATCTAACACTTGGTGGATAGAATAACACAATTATCAAGTGGTGATTTGAGTTATAAATAACCACAAGAAGGGTTTTCTTTAGGAAGTTTAGGTTAGTGGCAGCGTGGATAGGACTGGATCGGTGAATAAGCCACAATATAAACCAATCTCAACAAATAGGGATTATGATAGAATGCTATAATCCATTCTAATTTAGTCCATATAATGCTTGGTAAGATGCAATCCGCTTGAATTTACAAAGTATTTAAAAAGATTGAAATAACTACCTATATATTTATGCTAACCTCAACCTTTAACTAACTAGTTAAGAAAGGCACTCCCGGTTTGCCAGATAATAGAAACACACAGCATCACTTTTCAAACGAAAAAGGGCAAATATACACATTAGTTACATGGGGGGCAAAGTAATCGCTTCATTACAATTTGTCCATATGATATTGAGTTATGTGAAAGGTCAGCATGTTGTAAATATAATGTTTACTCCGTGTAAACTTATTAGTTTGCAAGATAATAGAAACATATGGCACCACTTTTCAAGCAAATGTACGCATTAGTAACATGGGGGGTGTAGTAGTCACTTCCATTATAATATGTCCATGCGAAAATGAGGTGTGAGAGGAGTTGGCATATTGTAAATAAACTAAATATAATATTCTGTCTATTATCATATACACAGCAGGTTATATGATTTGATTGAGATAACCCTCAGAACCAACCGGTAGTTTATTTAAAGGTCTAGCAACACTACAAATCAAATGTGTATGATGTATTATATCTCATCCCGTTCTTTGGCATCCGAGTGGATCTAACAATTGGTGGATAGAATGACACAATTATCAAGTGGTGATTTGAGTTATATAATATAAATAACCACAAGAAGGGTTTTCTTTGTTGGATACCTTTGGAATTAACATTATTTTTGAGATATCTAAAAAGGCTAGGTTGTTACCAAATATACTCACCGTGGAAAAGAAAACATACAAGGGAAATCTCATGCACCATGTAAAAACAGTAATGCTCCGTAAAGTAGAAGAAAGCATGGAAAAATATTGTATAGGAATTGCCCCAACAAAAAGCACCTTACCGCTTTGCATCCACAAACACCAAACAATGTCAACCGTACGAAGATTAACTGTCTCGCCTGTGATTTTGGCGACCTCATTTTTCGATCATGGGACCCTCACCATTTACCAGTGTTAGATACTCAATAATAACTTTATTCAAAAGCTAATGTTTACCATTTAAAAGCTAACCATAGGAAAAATGCTGTATTAGAAAAGCATTCAAATTAGTTTCCTTTCACAAGTATATCATTACATACAATCCGGAAACTTTCACATTTACTAGTACATCAAAAGCTATGAAAAGAAAGGGCTAAACAAAGGTGTGGCTGGCAACTTCTGACAGGTGGCTAGCTGGCTGGCTACTGCTGTGGCTGTCCTGGGACAACAACAGTGCCTATTGGGTTTCTAGAAACAAGGGAAATGAGTGAGCAATGATATCGATAACGAAGAAGAGAAAGCAAGACATGTATAGGGGTTTCGAAAACAATTCATTCCTTTTTCTTCCCAACCCTTTACAAGGTTACCGTTCTGTTTATCTATGCTTTATATTTTTGACCCTTTCAAGGACTATTATTAGCTTCATCGAGTTTGGAATCTGGAGTTGTGAGAGCCTCAAGACCGGGAACTGCATTTAGTGGTTATGTTGTGGAGAAAGCGAGGCAAGCCACATGAGTTGCCTGTGGAGGCACTTAAGTGCCCCACAATGTGGGGCCCACTTGCACCTCATGTACTCTCATGCACCATTTTCTCCTCCCAAATCTGATTTGCCGAATTCTGATAACAATAAGCCTCCGCCTCTATTTGCCCTTTCCCATTCTAGGCTTGGAAACAATTTTCGACATCATCGATCACTTCCCTTCCCTACTGCAGAACTCACCCGGAGGCTAGAAGATGTTGTCCTCGTCCTTACTTCACCTTAGTTGCTCGCTTCTGGTGTAGTAAGCTTGTAGCATGTATTTTTATTTAATTTTAGAAAGTCCATCTTTGTTGCAATGCAAACAACTTCATAAGGACTTCTTATGTTTGTGTTCTGCTCTCTCGTTTTCTTTTTATATTTGATGAATATGATTGTATTTCTTTATACATTTAGCATACATGGTAACATATTAATACAGATTCGTCTATTTTCATGCTCCCCCGGGTCTATAAGATTGTATTTATTAATATGCATTTTCTATTGTGCCTTTTTATGCTTGAAATTTTAGAAATGCCTGTGGAAACAAAAAAATGTCCTAAGATTTCGTATCAATATATTTTTTCGCATATTTTTCAAAGGAAATAATGTTGCTTACTCATCTACTGTCTCGGGGCTAGGCCCGTATCGATTCTAGCGAAACTTATTCGTTCCGCTTTTCATTTTTTAAACCGTAGTAGTGAAACCTACTCTCATTAAGGTCTCTATTGCTTAAGTTCACAAGCTTAAAAATGAACACACACACACACACATCGACACTTGATTGCATAATTATAGAATCATCGTTAGCCTCTCTCTTCATGCATCCACATGACATGGCATTAACTTTATATTAGTCAATAACACTTTCACAATTAAGACAAACAAATTACCAAATATTGTGCATACACTTTTTACATAGCCATACCATCTAGTAAAGGTCTCCAGTTTTGATTTAATTGTCATTTTACCACCTAGGAAAGGCCTCCAATATTGATTCAATTGTCGGTTCCCCAAAGTATGGAAATGGAAATTTGAGGGAATATTATTTGTATTTCTTTGACACTGTCGGGAACTTGTGGAGATCGATATGAAAATCGATTTATTCAAGAAAATAAGGTTCAAATGTTTTTCAACCAACACACATTAGTTTGTTAAAATAGAGACTTATTAACAACCATAGTTATCTCATCTCATCAACATATTACCTCCCTCCTTGTGGACAACCCCATTTCTTTTAGTCCATATAGGCCAAAGGATGTCGGGTAATCAGCTCCAATCATGCCCAACATTTGAAAGTGCGGTCTATGTGATTCTAACCACAAACACTACACCTCTGAATAGCGAAGATCCATCTCTTCCTTGAGATGCCGCCATGGCAAAGGTGGTATAATATGTCGTGCTAGAAGAGATAGACAGGCGACTCAGATGATCGTAAGATTCCTCCATACGAGGAATATAGGTTTTGATAAAACTTGAGATCGAGTAGCTTCAAATTCTAAATCGAGGCGGGCAAGAAACCTCAAACATTGTGGTATTCCTGTATAGTTGATGTTGCTCCAGACTAGTAGTGGGAGGGATATAGAGGTAAAGTTTTTCGAACATCTCTCTCAATCCTGAGTAGAACACTTGGCTCAAATAAAAATCCTGAGTAGAACACATGAGGAGGACGACCATTTTCTTTCATGTTGAAGATGTCAAACTATAGCTGGAGCACCTTGGCCTTATTTCTTTCTTGTGAGTATGTTGAGGCTAATATTTCCCACATAGATTTAGTAGTGGATTGAGTGACGATGTTGTTGATTCCTTGTTGAGGGTCCTGGAAAGGCAACCATGTGTTTGCATATCATCATGCTTACAAGAAGCATTAGCACTGGTCTTATCGGTTGGCTCATGCTCCATCAAGATATACACTTTGTTATGGCTTTGCATGATGCTCTTAAATTGCATCGTCCACAACTCATAGTTCGTCCCATTCATCTTGACCACGGTACATAAGCCTTTGAAGACCTCATATGAAGATGAGATGTCAATCTTTTGATTGACCATGATAGGGAGTCACGTGTTGATAAGACCATGCTAGACATGATGTCGATCACCTATTCATGTGCAACCTAGTGCATGATGAGGAAGAATGATACATGGCTTCACGAGTTGGGGGGTGCAGAGTGAGGCGTCATGTCGTAGTGGTACGGCTAGCAACTGTGTGTTGCAATGGTGTTGCTGAAGTGCGGCTCCAATGTCATTGGAGACATGCGACGATGTTGCCGTTGGAAGGTAAATGCGAGGTGTTGCTGGTGGTTAACGACAACTGTTGGAACAAAAAAATTACATACCAATGAAGAGACCCTAGGGCTCTCTTATATAGGAGAAAAGCCATGGGCTAATTACATAAGAGGTACATGAAGGAAAAAGAAATAAGAAAATGAAAATAAAGAGATACAAATATCTCAACAGTCCCCCTCAAGCTGGAGCATATATGTCTATCATGCTCAACTTGAAACAACATTTCTGAAATGGACCTCTAGTAAGGGCTTTGGTGAATATATCAACAGTCCGATCTTCAATAGAAACATGGAGGTGGATATGAGACCTTTCTGGATCTTGTCTCTGGTATAGTGGCAATCCACCTCTATATGCTTGGTCCGTCCATGGAAATCATGATTATTGGCATTAAACCGAGCTGCTTGATTGTCACATAAAAGCTACATGGGAAGTTGTACCTCTATAGCAAGATCGGTCAAGATGGATCTAATCTACAACATCTTTGTGCTCCACTGAGCCATGGCTCTATACTCAGACTCTACATTGGATCTAGCAACCACTGTCTATTTCTTGCTTTTCCATGACACAAGTGAGCTCCCAACAAAAATAACAAAGCTAGAAGTAGACTTCCTGTCTATATGGCATCCTGCATAATCTGGACTACCTCAAGAGATATACCTCTGCTGAATAGAAGGCCAGTACTTGGCAAAGTCTTCAAATATCTCATAATCATATAAACAACATCCATATGAACCTTCCTGGACTACTCCATAACCCGGCTCACCTTGCTTACAATAAAGGATATGTCTGGTCTAGTGATAGTAGCATAGATGAGCTTCCCAACGAGCTCCCTGTATCTCTTGTCTACCTCCTTAGTGTCATCATCATATAATCTCATGCTCGGATCCATAGGGGAAGTAGCATGCTTGCACCCTGTCATACATGTCTCTAGCAGAAGATCGTTCACAAACTTCCTCTGGTTCATCACAAGACCACACTGGTTTCTGGAAAATTCTAATCCAAGGAAGTATCGAAGATTGCCAAGATCCTTGGTCACAAATTACTGACCTAGGAACTCTTTGGTAGCCTGAATGCCCTGCTCATCATCACCCATGACAATAATGTCATCAAAATAGACAAGAATAGCAACAATACCTCTCTGTGTCCTATGAACAAAAAACGAGTGATCCGCAATGGACCGTACAAACCCCTGGAGTTCTATCAACTTTGAAAGATTATGGTACCAAGCTCTCGGTTTCTGCTTCAGGCCATAAATCACCTTGTGGAGCCTACACACATTCTAAGACCCCCCTCAACAACAAACCCTGGTGGCTAAGATCTCCATATAGAACTCATTCTTCACATCAAGTTGGTAAAGAGGCCAGTCCCGTGATACAACAATTGATAAAAGAATGTGCAATGTCGAATGTCTGGCCACTGGAGAGAAGGTATTCTAATAGTCCACCCCATAAGTTTGGGTGAACCCACGTGTTACAGGACTTGCCTTGTAGCGATCCACACTGCCATCTGCTCGTTGCTTTGTCGTAAAGATCCATTTGCATCCCACAGTAGAGGCACCCGGAGGAGCAAAGACAACACTCCTGGTACTTCGAGACTGCAAAGCGACCATCTCCTGCTCCATGGCAAGTCACCAACTACTATCCTGTATGGCCTCCTGATATGTTTGCGGGATAGTAACAACTAAGGGTTCGTTTGGTTGCAGGGTTGGGCAGGGTTGGGTACTATTCACAGGGCTGGGTGAATAGTAAACTGTGAGGAGGGGGTACCCCTGTGAATAGTACCCAACCCAACCCAACCCTGCCCAATCCTGCAACCAAACGAACCGTAAGAGTCCCATAACAAACCTCATGTACTCCTATGAAAGATGTTCCAAGAGAACATGCACAACTAGAGGATAAATGGCACAGTTACGATGTGGCTTCCTTAAGGCAATAGGTACATCGAGGTCATCATCCTCTCTGTTCTCTGGTATCAACTCCTCCTGTATAGTATTATGTGTACTAAGCATATCATCAGTGCCATCAACAGAAACAATGTGTTCATTACATACTTGAGGCGTGCTGGATGACGGGAAAGGCGCATGAGCAGAGGGACGAGTAGATGACCTGTTAATGTAAAACCATGGTAGGAACTGTGTCAGGATAGATAGAGGTGGAGGTGACTTGGACTCAACATGGGGTGTTGTTGGTGGAGATAACGAAGGTAGTGGAACAACGTTGAGTCAACATTAGACAACCTGTCGCCTGTAGGAGAAAAATACATAACAGACCTAAAAAATGTGACATCAACACTCATATAATATTTTTTACTACACTATCAAAACATCTATACCTTTTTTGGGTACGAGAATAACCAACTAACACAAATTTGATAGTTCTTGGAGAGATCTTGTCACGACCATGAGTAATATTATGGACAAATGCCACAGACCCAAAGACCATGAGAGTAAGGGAGAATGGATCCTTCTCGGGAAACACAATTAAGAAATGAACCTTTTCTCCAAGGATAGTGGAAGGCATGCGGTTCACCAAGTAATTCGACAGCTCTTGGCGAGAACCTGTCACGACCAGGAGTAATATTATGGACAAATGCCATAGACCCAAAGACCATGGGAGTAAGGGAGAAAAGGTCCTTCTCGGGAAACACAATTAAGGAACCTTTTCTCCAAGGATAGTGGAAGGCTTGCGGTTCACCAAGTAGCAAGCTGTGAGAATCCCATCACCTCATAACGAATGAGGAGCTCGACTCTGAATCCAAAGAGTCCTCGTAACATCCAGAAGATAACGATATTTGTATTCAGCAACACCATTCTTCTGTGAAATGTAAGCACAAGAAGTCTGATGAACAATACCAGGAGATCTGAGAAAGTCAGATAGTTGTAAAGTGGAAAATTCCAGGGCATTGTCAGTACGAATAAACTTCACATTAGTAGAAAAATATTCTTAACTTCAATAAATAATAATTTAATGACATGACCCGCTTTAGACTTACTAGAAAAATCATCCATAACCATATAGAACCGATGCCCCTGATGATCGGGAACACGACTAGGACCTCATATATCAAATTGAAACAACTCAAACGACTGGCTACTGCGACGACTCTGACAACTCGGAAAGGAAGAACGATGGTGCTTCACAAGTTGACATGCCTCACACTCCAAGGTAGTACGAATAGAGATCTAAGGGAGAATATGGCACATCTTCTGCACTGCAGAGGGAGGTGTCCAAAGCGAAGATGCCACATGAAAGGAGAAACTGATCCTGAAGGAATGGTAGCAGCACTAGTACACGACAATGTTCAGGAAGGCGGTATGCAATATTCAGTCAGAGGGGTCACTGCATAGAGAGTATGCAGTTTGCGGGAGAGTATGCGGGGAGTATGCGGTTTTATGTGGCTTGGTATTTTTTTTTGACACTCTGGCTTGGTATTTTTTATTATTAAAAATATAAATAAATTTTTAATATCATGTTATTATCATCTAAATATTATATCTCTTGATTATAATAATAAAGAATTGTAGGTACAAGGAACAAAACTATTGGAATAAAAAGTAATATAGAGTCAAATGAGCAAAAATATCAATTGAAAGAGCATTAAGTCGGGTGCCCGTGTTTAGGTTAGGGTTTTAGAAAATGTTTATTTGAAAATCGTCCGCATAAACGGTCACATATACGCTATACTCGATCGAGTATGTGGCCTGACCCGCCTAGATGTCGATTTTGTCATACTCAGAGCGCCAAGGCTTCCGAGTATGAGTATGCGGCCGAGTATACGGTATACTCATGCGATTTCCTGAACACTGGCACATGGAGGCTTGACCATCCTATAAAGTCCTCTATGTTGACGACCACATCCAATCACCCTACCTGTGAGTATGTCCTGAAACACAAAAGAAGATGGATCAAATATGGCACAACAATGTAAATCTTTTGAAATATGGCTAATAGACAAAAGATTGATTTGAAATGCTCGAACATGTAATACATTCTGCTGACACATCGAGGTAGCTAGGACAATTTCCTCCTGACTAACAATGGGTAGATGAACCCCATTAGCAATCACCATTGATCTACCAGTAGGGATAGACACAAGAATTGGACTGTGCTCGATCGCCACACATATGATGAGATGCTCCAGAGTCCATGATCCAATCAGTCAAATCTGAACTACTACAACTGGTAGGTGCATAAGAAATACCTGACGAACTTGAAGAAGCTCTGGTAGCAACTGCTACATCTGAAGAACCTGCAACTGAAGTGTTTGGAGTAGACATCATATCTCTCAGTCTAGAAACAATATCATCAAATCAGGCATCATGAGAAGGAGCTGAAGTTGGCTCTCTCTGCTCAGCAACACGAGCAGACACATGATACCCATGCTTCAGATAGCGTGTCTCCTCTGATGACCTGGACGGAGGTGATGTGAGCATGGGCTACGCTGACGTCCTCCTCGACCACGAGGTCCACGCCCGTGAAACTGTAAAGTACCCCTCTGCCACGAGAAGCTACCATAGCAAAGTGAGTTTAAGCCATGGTAGTCGATGAGGTAGTGATCCTACTCAGCCTCTTGTAGACCTCCTCCATTGGAGGTATCGTCTCTCTAGTAAGTAGTTGAGTACGTGCTGCATTGTACTCAGGGTCAAGGGATGACAAAGGGACTCTTGTCATAGTGGCATTCTGGTATGCCTGCTGCTGCTCAGTGCTGGTAGTAATAGACATAATGCTATACATTCGCTCAAACATGCCTCAGAAATGCGAGAATTGGGCATGAAGAGGTAGACCATTATGCTTGGTCGAAAATATATCATACTGCAATTGTAGAATCTTGCTCTCATTCTTGACATGCCCATATGTGTCTGATAAGATGTCTCACATGGCCTTCGTTGTGGGTTGATTGATGATGTCGTTGGCAATCTTCGTGGTGAGCATTCTAGATAGCCAAATCTGAGTATACGCGTCATCTTGCTTCCAAGAAGCATTAGCCCCAGTCTTGTCCGCCGTCTCTGAATCCATTAGAATGTGCTCCTTGTTATGGCACTGCATAAGGGTGCGAATCTGCATGGACCACAACTCATAGTTGGTCCCATCCATCTTCACGATGGGAGCTGGACCCTTGAAGGCACCAGACGATGAAAAAACATCACCCTTGTTCTCTGATATGGTAAAAAGAACAACAATCCGGAAAAAAATAAGGAGTAGACTACTCTGAGTGAGTCTACATAATCGTATAGAGGATTGATTGTGCGTGTAGATTTATACAACCATCCTTGTCAATGCTCGCTGTAGTCTAGGGTCGGAAGACGTGATTTATAGGCTCGAAATCACGAAATATGGACAAAATCAGACCTTATAGGCATGCAGAAACAGTTGAACTGCATCATGTAGAATGTGGGACGACCAACTAAGCGGTGGCGAGCAGTAGAATCGGTTCGGCGGCAGTCCACTGGGAAGAGGGAACCAGTGGTAGGGGAGGTCGGTTCGGCGGTCTGTTGGGCTACCTGTTAGGCTAGAGGCGGCAACCCACTGGGCGAAGGGGGGGAGGGGTGGGGTTGTCGGCGGTGGGAAGAGGCGATGGCTGGGTGGCGTGTGCGGTGGGGGAGGGGTGCATGTGTAGGGTTAGGGTTGGTGGGATATGTGAACATCGATCTAGGACCATTGCTTCAATACCATGTTGGAAGAAAAGAATTGCATACCAATAAAGAGACTTTAGGGCTCTCTTATATAGGAGAAAAGCCCTGGGTTAATTACATAAGAGGTACATGAATGAAAAAGAAATAAGAAAATGAATATAAAGAGATACAAATATCTCAACAACAACAGTGCTGCTAGAGGGTCGTTAGGTGCTGTGAGCCGTTAGGTGCAGCGGAGGGGGCTAGACATGGTTACATGCAAGAGAGAGAGGTGACGATCGACATGTGGTATTCGATCTCCGATCTAGGACCGCTGCTCTGATATCATGTGAAAGGAAATGAGCAAATTCTTTATTTTGAGTCCCTAGGGGTCATTTATATAGGGAGAAAACCCTAGGTCGACAAAGAGAGGCTGAAGGACACAAGCTGTACATAGAGAGATACATATAGAAAGGAATTGACTAATGAAATACAAGAATATTTCATAAGCGATTTTTTTGAAAGAAAAAGGGTGGCATCCCTGGTTGGGACTCACCACACACACATATATATTATTACTTAAGTTTCGTAAGCGGTTTTATTATTGCTAAGTGTTTATATCAACTGATTGTTTTATTCTTGTTAAGTGTTTGCCTCGACCTAGCCGAATCGTTATCTATTTATATTAAATGTCTTTGACTTGCCATCCAACCCATGGAATGTGTTCGGCTTTGCTGATTGTTTCATAAAAGTCCGTTTGGCTACATGTTAACTATTGTCGAAGAGAGTAGCGACGTTGTCGATTGTTCCATTAAGAGAATGGTTTGTTCCAATCAAAGAGAAGAAAAAGGGGGCTCTTTGGAAGATTGATTATGCCAAGGCTTATGATTGTGTCAGTTGGAAGTTCTTATGGTCCTCCCTTAGGCATAGGGGTTTCCCTGGGATGTGGTTTCAGTGGAGGAAGAGATGTGTCACTACTTCCTCCTTCTCGGTTCTGGTTAATGGCAAGCCTGAGGGTGGTTTTTTTCAGCCTCAACAAGGTGTCCGTCGGGGCTGCCCGCTGGCTCCTATGCTTTTTGTCCTTGCGGTGGACTGTTTGGCGGTTCTGTTGAAGCGGGCGGTGGAGGCCGAGTGGTGCGAGGGCTTCTGTCGGATGGATATCTCTGTCCCTTTGCTTCAATATGCCGATGATACGATCATCTTTTTGGGGGGACGGAGGACCAGAACCGCAACGTTGTCTGGCTAGTGGACATCTTTGGCAGCCTATATGGGCTTCAGATCAACAGGCAGAAGTCGGTGATGGTTACCTTTGGGCTGAATGATTTCGAGAGTGGCGGGGTCGTTGGTTGGGCGAGATGTCCCCTGGGGAGCCTCCCTTTGTCCTACTTGGGCTTACCGTTGGTGGATGACAGACTTCGGAAGTCTGATTGGGACAATGTTCAGTGCAGAATGGAGGAGAGGATGGCGGGTTGGAAGGCGGTCACTTTGTCTAGGGGAGGGAAGTTGACCCTTCTAAAGCATGTTCTTGCTGCTATTCCAGTGTTCTTCTTTTCTACTAGGTTGATGTCGGTTGGGGTCAGAACAAAGGTTGAATCTCTCATGAGGTCATTCTTGTGGTCAGATGGGAAGCAACAGAGGTACGACTTGCACCTGGTTGGCTGGGATGATGTTACAAAGAGGATTTCTGATGGGGGCCTTGGGGTTCGTGATGTGGAAATCATGAATAAAGCATTGTTGACCAAGTGGGTGATTTAAGATTTGGGGACCTTCGTCATCGTTGGCGGCAAGAGTTTTGAGATCCATATATGGAGTAAAGGGTGAGTTGACTGCGGTTAGAAGGAGATGTGAATCTCCCCTTTGGGCTGGGATCCGGGCCGTCTTGCCGTGTGTTGCTCCTCATCTGCACCCGACGCTCGGGAACGGTCATGTTTTCAGATTTTGGCTGGATGATTGGACGGGGGATGGTGCTCTGGGGATCCGTTTCCCGAGGCTATTGGCTCTGGCGGTGGATAGAGATGCGAATCTGGCTGAGGTGGCGGAATCTGGCTCTTGGGCCCCACGGTTCGTCTCGGATCTATCGGATCAACGCTTGGAGGATTTCTTGAGGTTGCTTGTGGAGGTTCCCCAGCCTGGAGAGTGGTCTGACGTGGTTGACCATTTTGCTTGGTCTGGGACGAGATTCTCGGTTAAGAAGGCTTACGAAGCTATGAGTGGGGAAGTGGTGGAGCGAGACGAGGTGATGTGTGCGGACATGAAGATTATCTGGGCAACCAGGATCCCGTGCAGGGTGAAGATCTTTCTATGGTGTTTGAGAAGAAATCGTTTGTGTGACAAAGCAAGGAGGGGGGGTTGTTTGGCTTAGCAGATACGTTTTCCTACAGATGTGAGGGTGTGGTGGAAGATGTAGAGCACATTTTCTTCGGGTGTGCGACGTCGGCTCAGACCTGGCGTGACGTGGGCCTTCATTGGGTGGAGGCCAACAGCTTTGATGCCTTTTGATGGTCGATTCACGCTGTGGGCTTGGGGTCGACGGATGACTGTGCTAAGGCCTTTTCGGTGCTTTGGGCGATCTGGCTTGAGCGGAATGAGCTGATTTTTAAAAACCATAGTTTTTATTCTGAGAATGTGCTCTCAAACTCTAGGGACCTTTACAATTTCTGAGCCTCAATCTAATGTTCTCCACTGCTTATTAATGAATTTGTAGCTGTGGTGACTCCCGTCTTGGGAGCTCACCCTTTTTGCAATAAAAAAGAGAGAGAGAGAAGTGTTTGTTAACGACGCTATGTGTTATATTTCATCTTAGAAAAATAATATTTATATTTATTATCGTTCTTTGTTTTGCAAGTACAAATTGATTTGACATCTTTCATTTTCGAGTTTTTCTCTTGAATCGTACTTTTGCAAACACCATGGGAAATCAACCAAACCTCATGGACATGATAAAATAGGCTATTAATGTTTTGAGAGGTCAAATGGCTATTCTAATGGATAGATTGATAGAGACCACCTTCAAGGGTCTAGTAGATCCTCGAGTATTCACTCACGACAAAAGCATTGTCATTATCTCTCCCATTTCTCCTCTCTTTCAATTCCAGTAGCTCTATCTCCGATGTAGAAATGAATTCATTTGTGAGTTACTTACAAGATGAAGATGACAATTCACCCTTTAGGAAAGACAATGGTTGGGATCGTGGTAATCATATTGATGTTGTGGATTTCGATGGACGTCGCAAACATGTTATTTTCCTTGATTGAATGGACCATCTCACTCACTTCATCACTTGGAAAAATTTACCTAGTAAGCGAAATGTTCAATTCGTCACGCTCAACCTCAAGGGCTATGCTCTACTACGGTAGAAGCACATATAGATGAGCATCGCCATGCATAACAACAACAACGAAGCCTTTTCCCACATTAGGTAGGGTTGGCTACACGGATTCTTTGCCTCCATTCAGTTCTATCTTGGGTCTCAAACTTAGATCTAAAAAACTAAGATCCCTTCATATAGTCTCATTCCAACACTTCTTGGGCCTTCTCTCCCCCTCGCAACATCATTCCGAATCTGATCTTTACGTGTATGTCCACATATCCACCTTAGTATTTTCATTTCTGCTACTGCCATTCTCTGCACATGTCTATGGTTCACATAACAACATTCAGATCCATAGAGCATTGCACATCTTACGGCTGCTTTGTAAAACTTTTCCTTTGATTTTCTAAAGAATTTTCTTATCACATAGAACATAAGAGGCTCCTCTCCACTTTAACCAACTTGCATTCACTATATGAGTAACATCTCCATCAATTTCCCCATCATGTTGCAAAATATATTCCAAGTATCTAAAAGAAATTTTCTTCTGAATGTTATTGTCACCATTTCACCTCGATTCCTTTAGTGTTGTTTCCATCAAAAGCACACTCCATATATTAATCCTTTAGTATCTGAGGCATGTTCTCAAACCTCTGACTTCTCATTTACTCTATCTCTAGTCTCATCAATCAACACAATATTTATCAATGCATAACACCCCGAGGTATCTCATCCTGAATGTGATTAGTCAACTCGTCCATAATCAAAGTAAAAAAGGAATGTACTCAAAGCTGAACCTTGATACAGATCAATGCTGATGTCAAAATAGTCAGTCTTCCCAGACTAGACCCTTACACAAGATGAAGCCTTATCATACATATCTTTTATTAGGTTAATGTAAGGACATGTACTTGCCCGTCTCCAAAACTCTCCACAATATCTCCGTGAGACACGGTCATATGCATTCTCCAAATCAATAAAAATCATATGGAGGTGATGGTTTTGTTGATGGAGCAATGCTCACCATCTTTCTCTTTTCCCTTCATTACCTTGGATAAGGCAGCTGAAGTTCCTGGATTTAGTATGCGTTGCTTCAGACCAGTTTCCCGACAGACCATTCCTTTGAACGACCTTATTCCAGTGATATGAAGAGGGCACGACAAAAGTGCAAATCACTTCTAAGAAAAAAATCTTTAGCTTCAATTATGGTACCGTAAAACCAGCAAATGACTTAGATATAGTTACCTGAGAAAGACTCTTGCCAAGGATAGTTTTGTTGATGGAGCAATGCTCACCATCTTTCTCTTTTCCCTTCATGACCTTGGATAAGGCAGCTGAAGTTCCTGGATTTAGTATGCGTTGCTTCAGACCAGTTTCCCGACAGACCATTCCTTTGAACGACCTTATTCCAGTGATATGAAGAGGGCACGGCAAAAGTGCAAATCATTTCTAAGAAAAAAACTTTAGCTTCAATTATGGTACGGTAAAACCAGCAAATGACTTAGATATAGTTACCTGAGAAAGACTCTTGCCAAGGATAGTTTTGTTGATGGAGCAATGCTCACCATCTTTCTCTTTTCCCTTCATGACCTTGGATAAGGCAGCTGAAGTTCCTGGATTTAGTATGCGTTGCTTCAGACCAGTTTCCCGACAGACCATTCCTTTGAACGACCTTATTCCAGTGATATGAAGAGGGCACGACAAAAGTGCAAATCATTTCTAAGAAAAAACTTTGGCTTCAATTATGGTACCGTAAAACCAGCAAATGACTTAGATATAGTTACCTGAGAAAGACTCTTGCCAAGGATATGATACTTGGCCTTTGAGAAAACATTTTAGAAGCACTCTTCGGAGATATGGAAGGAGCCCCATGAGGATCAAAGTACTTCTTGAGCTAAACTGTGAACCTTCGAATTTTTAGTGCGTATTGATTAGATTTACCAAAAGATACCAGAATATTATAATTTGGAAACCAATGGAGATTTTTCAATGATCCGGACTTCCAGAGATATTTACCAAAAAGTACTTTAGTAAGTACATAGATAATTGGTTCTTGGTTTTGGTAAATGCCCTTAGGATATCAATAAATTCAATACTGCAATGGCGGTCCACTACTAATAAACAGCTCCTGAACCATTATGATTCTTGGACGTGAGAAACAGGAATCTCTGTATCATTTGTGTCTTTAATATCTTGGTAGCTATGTTTCTACATATTGGTATTTGTTGTTTCACACCTTTTTTTACCTGTGGATTCTTCGTTTGCAGCTGGTCAGAAGGTGTCATCACCGCAAAGAGCAGTGAGGATGAAACTAAATTGACTGTTTGCTTTTCTGGTAAGTTGACAAAGTTCTCTAGGACTGTGTTTTGTTTGTACGGTTGAATTCTCTGGTGTCGTCTACTCATTTAATGTCACACTTGACATTGCAAATATGTCATGAATCTGCAAATTCAAAAGAACTTACAATAGACATTGAGGGTTTTTTGGGATCATTTGTGATGCAGGACGAAGTCAATAAATAGGGCATCATTTTCCTATTTTATCTGTTAATTAGAGTTTAATTTTATTTATGTTTATTCGAGTCAATGCAATTTTTATTTAAATAAACGAGATCGCATGTGATCGCAAATTAGTTAGTAGGTTTTAAATTTGAATTTTGAATTAGAGTCAAATTAGGATAAGGTAGATTTGAATTTTGATTCAAATCAATTAGAGTTAATTTGAATTTTATTTCTATCTTTGTAATTCCTCCCCTCCTATATAAAGGGGATCTCATGTGATCTCAACTGATGCAGCGTGAAGCTGATAAATAGGACTTGCTTTATTTATTTTTCATCGTTAGTTAGAGTTTAATTTTATTTATGTTTAATCGAGTCGTTGCAATAAAAAGAGATCGCATGTGATCTCAAATTAGTTAGTCGGTTTTCAATTTGAATTTCGAATTTAATTAGTTAGAGTCAAATTAGGATAAGGTAGATCTGAATTTTATTCAAATCAATTAGTTAGTAGGAGAGGGTCAAATTTGAATTTTAATTTTATTTCTATCTTTGTAACCCTACCTCTCCTATATAAAGGGGATGACAGTCTATTGTAAGGGCAGGTCAAACTACAATTTAAAATGAGATTTTTATCTCCCTCTCTCGTCTCTCTCCTTCCCCACGCGATCTGCGCGATTCTCTTCTCCAAAAATCCCTCGTTCTCTGACGAGTCTTCTCTTCTCAAACCCTCCAATTTCTTCTCCACCAAAAATCCACAAACAAATTAATTTTTCATCGCCGCACAAATTTCCATTTGCGTCAGTTGGTATCAGAGCATGGCATCTAGATCGTCCTCACGATCTGGCGATCCCTCCTGTCGTTCACGTGAAAATTCCAAAGAATCTCGCTCCGACGACCGTCATGGCGTGCTGAGGTTAGACAAACACTATCTAATATGCTCCAAGTTTGTGCCGATATGCAAGTTTTGGCGTCACAGATACGAGAGCCGCGGAATACCGCGGAAATATTGAGGCCTTGACGCGCGAAATAGAAGAGAATGCCGCCAAAATTGCTGCCAAAAGGGCCGGTGAAACACTACCTCATTCCTACGAAGCCGCTGTACAGATTTTCGACGAAAAAAGCGAGAAAATTCGCCATCGACAATGCATGCTTGCTGTCCAGACCATTCTGACCTGCAGTCACCAGAGAAAGCGACTCCAACACCACCCATGACCCTCCTGCGGGCGCCCTCCGCCGCCTCACACCTCCGGCAACCAGTCCAACCCCCTCACAACCCCTCCTCGCCCTTCCCGCACCTCCGGCGTAAATCCCATCACCATCTTTAGTAGAAGAAGTTGTTTTCCAAGGCAAGTTTGAGGGCAATAATGAAGAAAATGAAGGAAAAAGTCCCCCATGAGCTTGCTGTTCTGGCTGTTTCAGATCAACCACCGACGACAAAGTGCAACGTCTTCAACCCCTCCGCAGGTCCTCGACGACTCCCCCGCACCTCGGGCGACCCCTCCAACACCACTGCATCCCCCTGTCCATCCCCAAATCCAATTCCGAAGTTGATGTCCAACCCCACATCTGCCAACAATCGCCTCCACCAGTGCCGACGACAACCCCAAAACCCTCTCCATCGTTAAACCCCACCGCCCGTGCCACCGCCCTCCCCCTCCCTACCCGATGTCGCCTCACACTTCTTATCCCACCAACACGTCGCCGGGTCCTCCATCTCGGCCCTGCACTACCACCACAACTCCCGCTCGCCCCTGTCCTGCTGCAGCCGCGCCTCCATCTTCCGCGCCTCCCTCTCATTTTGTTGCCGCCGCCGCCGTTGAATGCGGAAGATGAAAACCCTGTTTTTCTTTCCATCCCAAGGAAACTCATATCCCATGAAAAGGGGAATAATTGGTTCATTTGGAAATATTATAATAAACTCCTTCCACCAAAAAATATTTATCTAAAGGTTAAAGAATTATACATATGTGTGGGTTTTTATTTAAGTGAAGGGGTAGAACTTTGGCAGCCATGCCCCTTGGTGGGAAGAAATTATAAACGTAACATGGAAAATGAGCAAAATTGGGAGATCCGATCAACCAATCTATATGGAATTCTCCACCAACAGACCGAAGATCAAGCAATTCGTCGGGAGGTGAATTTTTCAAGCGGAGGAGAACTGATGCAGTGCGAAGCGGATAAATAGGTCTTTATTTATTTATTTTTCATCGCTAGTTAGAGTTTTATTTTATTTATGTTTAATCGAGTTGTTGCAATAAGAAGAGATTGCATGTGATCTCAAATTAGTGAGTCGGTTTTCAATTTGAATTTCGAATTTAATTAGTTAGAGTCAAATTAGGATAAGGTAGATTTGAATTTTATTCAAATCAATTAGTTAGTAGGATAGAGTCAAATTTGAATTTTAAAATTTATTTCTATCTTTGTAATCCCACCCCTCCTATATAAAGGGGATTATAGTCTATTGTAAGGGCAGGTCAGATTACAAATAAAATTGGGATTTTTATCTCCTTCTATCGTCTCTTTCCTTCCCCACGCGATCTCCGCGATTCTCTTCTCCGAAAATCCCTCATTCTCCGACGAGTCTTCTCTTCTCAATCCCTCCAATTTCTTCTCCACCAAAAATCCACAAACAAATTAATTTTTCATCGCCGCGCAAATTTCCATTTGCATCAATTGGTATCAAAGCATGGCATCTAGATCGTCCTCACGATCTGGTGATCCCTCCCTCGTTCACACAACAAGTCCAAAGGATCTCGCTCCAACGACCGTGCATGGCATGCCGTGGTTAGACAAGCATTATCTAATATGCTCCAAGTTTGTGCCGATATGCAAGCTTTGGCGTCACAGATGCGAGAACCACGAAACATCGAGGCATTGACACGCCAACTAGAAGAAAATGCCGCCAAAAGGGCCGGTAAAACTTTCGTCCAAGTTTCCGATGAAGAAGGCCAAGAAAAGATCGTCGTCCAGGCTGCTTCAGATCAGCCACCATCAACGACATCGCCTCCGACGACTGTCTCATCCCCATTGCAGCCCTGCCTCGCCTTCCCCGCACCTCTGGTGAGCCACCCGACTCCTCTCTCGCTGTACCCCCTCCTGCCACACCCGCACCCCCAGCCCCAACCCCTGCACCAGCGACCCCAGCCACATCCCCACCATCTCCGCAAACCCCTCCCACCCCCAAACCCCATCGTTGTCGCCCCCTTTCCCCGAAGCCCTCACACCCCTGGCCCCACCCCTGGATGCTGCACCCGGACCGTCAAATATTCATGCCCCAACAACCCTTACTGCCACCCCTACTGTCGCCCTCGCACCTCCAGTTCCCCTTCCCGTCGCCACCCTCGCAGCCCTAAGCCTACTGCCGCTATCCCTTCCTACCGTCGTCCTTGCACCCCAGTACCCCCCCCCCCCCCCCCCACCGCCTACGATGCTCGCCTCAACCCCAGCGCCTCGTCCGACCGCACCTGCAACCTCTGCCCCGCCACCGCTGTCCCCCTGCGCGAAACTCCCGGGCCGCCACCATGACCCCACCTCCGTGGCGACCCTCGCTTGCCCCAACCCCGATGTCACACTAGCACCGCCAGCCCGTTGCCGCCGCCACAAGCGCCCCTGGCGCGACCGTCATCTTCAACAACAATCACGGCGCCGCCGAAGCCGTGAAGGAGATGAAACCCTAGTAAAGGTTGGGATCCCCTCTCGATGGAAAGAGCAATCCCCGTGGGGATTGGAAACAAATTTGGAAAAATTGCATAGATATCTAGCCCCCTAAAACTTTTTATACGAAGGTTAGAAATGGGGAGTTTATTTGGAATAATTGCAGTAAAGGTCCTCATCCCAGAAGTCTTTATCAAAAGGACCAATTGAAGGATATATTATGCTATGGAACCATTTTAAGTGAAAGGGTACAAAAATTGCAGCCCACCACCCTGGAGCAGGAATATTTAAAAAGAAGGGCTGAAAGAAAGAAATTTGGGTGGCCTCCTTACCCAATTAGGATTAGGACTATGAGTTTCACCTATTTAAAGGTCCTATGGTTTAATTCATTGGCCATATCTCCTCCTTTATTAAATTTATACTATTGCTTTGCTATGGGATCTCCAAAAGCTGAGATGTTCGATATGAAGATGCCTCATCAAATTTTTAAGTATCATGTTAAGGGACAAAATCAGAGTGGGTGCCCGCATTCGCGCCACACATGCTATTCCGTCATGAAGCTACGGCTCAAACCTTCGCACCACGCACGCCTGGATTCAACCGATTGCTCCACATCAGTTCTTCCTTGGGATGATCGAGAACACTGAATTAAATTTATCAACCTCAAGCCTGCAGATCCAACAATTCGTCAGGAGACGAAATTTTCAAGCGGAGGAGAACTGATGCATCACAAAGTCAACAAATAGGCCTCATTTTCCTATTTTTATCCGTTAATTAGAGTCAAATTTTATTTACGTTTATTCGAGTTGATGCAATTTTTATTTAAGTAAACGAGATCGCATGTGATCTCAAATTAGTTAGTCGATTTTAAATTTGAATTTTGAATTTCGAATTAGAGTCAAATTAGGATAAGGTAGATTTGAATTTTGATTCAAATCAATTAGAGTCAATTTGAATTTTATTTCTATCTTTGTAATTCCTCCCCTCTATATAAAGGGGATGGTAGTCTATTGTAAGACATGTCAGATTACAATTAAAATTGAGATTTTTATCTCTTTCTCTTGTCTCTCTCCTTCCCCACGCGATCTCCGTGATTCTCTTATCCAAAATCCCTCGTTCTCCGACGAGATTTTCTCCTCTCAACCACTCCACTTTCTTCTCCACCAAAAAAATCCACAATCAAATTTGCGCAAATTTCATTTGCATCAATTTGTTAACATCAATATGTAGCTCGAACCAGCAGTTTGAACTTTGGCAGTTATCTCTCCTTGGAAATCGAGGCAAAAAATCTAATATCTTGCAAATTCATATTGTTTGGACGTAGGAGTGTTAGGAAAGCTCGAGCTCGACAGGTTCATCTCAAGCTCGGCTCATTATCCAGCTTGTGAGCTGTGCTCAATGAGCAATCGAGACGAGCTCAAGCCAGATTTTGGGCTTGATATTCTTGTTGAGCCAAGACCTGCTCGGATTGTCAACTTGGCTTGAGATCTCGATAACATAGCAAGTCGTGTGCGTATTCAACATCTTTCTTTCGTTAGTAATTATAAACTCATATATGGATTTGGAAATGCGTCTTATATATGTTTTCAAAGTCTAAGAACGGACAAATCAGATCCAAATATTGAATTATTGAACTTGATTAATTGCCTCATCAAGAAGGCTGAAGCAGCCATGTATCTAAGTGAACCAAACTTGGGTTGGCTCAACAAGGATCTCACCAGCCTCGAGCTGTCAGAATCCGTTGTTGAGCCTTTGCTCGAGCTAATGTCTGTTCGACTCGAATGGCTTGATTGACATCCCTATTTGGAGGGTAACCAACCTGCTGAAGTTATCCATGGGTAATATTTGTTATCCTGTAGAGGGAAATAATTGTTTGTTGTTTCACATTTGGAGGTGTTAAAATTAAATGGTATGGTTCTCCCCTAGAAGTAGTCTCAACAATTTTCTCCTATTGTGCATCTGACTTGGCATTGGATGGTTGTGACTTGTCATGCTAGCCGATTGCTAGAGTTGTAATAAACAATCAACTAGTTAAGTGATTGGGCCTAGAATCAGGTTGAGGTGGATATAGATTTAGCTACTGATATTGTGGTTGCAGTGGTGGATAATGTGAGGTAGGTGGTTCTGCATATATGTGATTATGCGGTAGTGGATGTTATCCTCTATTGTAGACATTCTGAAAATGATTTTGGCGTATGGTTTTATTTTAATCAGAACTTTACTCATCTTTCAAAATCGTGTTGTTTGGACCTTCAGGTTTCTTGCTAGTCAGTAAAGTTTAACGTGATGAAACCCTTCAATTTGCCGTTGTTTTTGTCCTTTTTCTTTCAATTAGGTTTCTTGGAATATTCAGGCTTTATGCAACTTTAAATAATACTCATTTAAAAGGTTCAGTAGATGAATTATTGTTTCGGGGAAGGTGTATCGGATCTATTGATAGCTGTTAATGATATCTGACCTTGCTGATAGGATCTGGGTATTTCTGATATTTATTTGTTGGCGTGTATACAGCTGGAGGAGATTTGTCAATAGTCAGGTCTTGGGATCTTCGTCCATCCCTTATCTGGAAGGAGGGTGCATGGGTTGAATGGTCTAGTTTGAAGGAAAACAAACCTTCACCGTCTGAGGTTCGTTAACATGTATATTAAAAGTAGTGTTGTACAATTTTGAATAGTTCTCACTTTTTTTCTACAGGACAATGTTCAGCATGACACACCAAAGGAGAAGCGGCAAAAATTGAATGGGCCCAGAGAAAAAAATCCCACAGAATCTGAGGGCCTGGGCATCAAAAATAACGTTTCTAATGACTCGGGGAAGCCTGATAATCACCCCACATTGCTCTTAGCAGATAAGGAACAAATATTCTCTATCGGAAAATCTTTTCAGGAAGAGAACGTTTCTGAGAAAGGGAAGCAGACTGCCCTGCAGAAGCAGAATCCAGGAGTCATATTTGGTGTTCCTAAGCCGGGAAAGAAAAGGAAGTTCATGGATGTTAGCAAGCAGTGTGTTGTGGACAATAGAGAAAAAGTGAAAGAGGGAAGCAGTAACATTAAGTTTGCAAAATATTTAATGCCCCAGTCATCTCATGGGTGGAAGATGGCACCTAAAGTTGATCAAAGGGAGAAACGAGCCACTACTTTGAAAGCGCGGACACCAAAAACTGCAAAATCTCAAGTTACTCACTCTAGAAAGGCATTAGGTGGAGATGGACTATCCACATCGAAATTAGTTGCTTCCAGTGATGGGGGAAGCACACGTTGGGCCTTTTAGTTCTGAACTTTCTTCTACTTGTCATGCGGATAAGAAATTAGAAAAAATATTCACTTGGAAGTTTCACTTTTGAACACCATGCGGCCATCAGATGATCCTGTGTCAGTTTCTCAATTGCACACTATGCCAGAAGCTTCTGACGGGGAGGTTGAGCATACAAGAAAAGGAAAGCTGGGTGCCAATGAGAAGGCATCGGGAAGTGATGACAAGAGCTCTAGTATTTTTGAGAACTCCGGCAGAACACCTGGTGCTTCAGAACCACGGAGATCCAATCGTAGGATGCAGCCAACCTCCAGGGTATGCCTGCCTTCTCTTTAATTCTCATTAAAATATCTGTACACCTTGTATGTGGTGTTCACTTCAAAAGTTCAAAATCATGGATTTTTTGTCTTTTTGATTGGTAAAATACTTTTCTATTTCAACTATCGCAAAATGGATGCTTTAGCCATCCAAGCATTAGAAGCTATGAAGACGGGTATCATACGTTTAGGTTGTACAGATATGCTTCCCGAATGTGAAGGCAGCCATATTTAGGTAAAATTTTGGTGTCTTGCCTATGAGGTTTGTGACCTCTTTGTTCCCTTTCGTGCTTTTGTTATGCCTCTTTAGTTGCTTCCCTGCAAACCTGTGTTGGGATCCCAAGTGACTCTGACACATCTCCCCACACCTTCGTCGGGAAAGGGTACTCAAAGAAGATATGATCTCTTGTTTTGCTTTCTCCTTTGGCAGAGGAGGCAATGTGTGTCTGCAAATTTCCATCTTGGCTAGGCAAGCTTTGATCGGTAGCCTGTTCAATGCTGCTCTATAATGACAACACATGTGCTTTGGTGCAGCTCTAAGGGACCAAACTTCCTTGACCCAACTGACAAATGACGCACATGATCTGATACTGTCGACATCAGAGGCAAACGAGAACCCATCTAAAGAGTACCAGCAAACAAAATGGGGGTCCAAACACCTGATAGCTCTTTTAACAAGATCTTTGGTCCACAACGAGGAAACAGAGGGTCCCCTTTTGCTCGACCAAAAAAGAACACCCTCAGCTCAAATGGTCTTCCACCTTGTGAAGTTGCCATTCCCAACCCATCATCGTTGCTTTTTTGATAGTGGAGAGGGAACTAAAGCCATGACCACCTCCCTTTTTTTGGCAAAATAGACCATATCTCGTGCTACCTCATGTTTGCGAGAGTCCCATAAGTAGTACACATGAAGCCAAACGATGTAACAACGGCTTGAGGGTTAATAGTAGCCTCGACCTAGTTAATTAGCACCCATTATGGACTGATTTCAAGAGCTGTAGCCAGCTCGGAAATGAAATACCTTTTCCTTCTAACCAGAAAGCATCCCCATCGCTTTATCCTCAAGGCTCTTCACTACCTTGTATCCCTCGCAGGAGTGGGAAAGCAATAGGCCGAGGTAGGTAGAAGGGAAGTAGTCTCGAATGGGGAAAGCAACAAGAGTCAAGAAGGAAGCTGACGACTTTTGACTCTATAAGTGGAGTGAAAGTACAGTTCTTGAAAGGAAAACAATGTCTCACAGAAACGCTAGATTTTTGGTTGCCCCAACAGAAGAAAATGAGGCTGCCTGTAAAAAATAAGGTGAGTAGGTGCCCTGGACTTCCTCCGCCCAGTGGGGAGAGCTTTCCACACTACACTGCTTTGTCAGCCAAGCAGGTTAGAGACTCCTTGGCAACCACGGAAAGTAAGGGGCTTACGGATTTTTCCTAAAAAAACTAGTAAGAGGCTTAGGGAGTCTGCTTGTTGCGGCCCACACATTCCCGTGAAAAGTCCGTGGGGACATCTCTTGACCACTACCAAGAACGAGGCTGTTCTTTAACTAATCCCATCAACCCACACATTCCCGAATCCCGTAGCACTCAAGTTATCCTAGATTAATTGGCGATCTAGACAATCAAAGGCCTTTGCCAGATCAATCTTTAGGCAAGCTTGCTCCCCCGCCATTCTTTCAAAATTAAAGGCGAGCTCCTGAGCCATTCTTATGCTATGGAGTACCCTTTCAAGTCTCCTATGGACCGTCCTGTCATGGAAGCTGTCTGATTGGATGAAATAAGGTGAGGCCTGATTGAGAGATTAAGGTGAGGTAGCACCTCAACCATTCTTCTTCTAACACCCAACTTTGTGAAGATCTTGTAAATTACATTACAACGGGAAATGAGTCCAAATTTCCCAAGGAAGATGACGATCCCGTTTTAGGGACAATGGTGGGGAATGGGTGATCGACCTCCCTTACCATATTCCTGTCGTTCTGGAGGAATGTAATAAGATTTTCCACATTTTTTCCTGATCAAGGACTGATGGTTGAATTTCTGATAATATTTCCGCCATTAGTTTAACTTGGCCATGGCCGGTCTCAAGTCTGGGTAAATTGAAGAGGGTTGCACGTTACGTAGCCGACAATCAGCGTAAGAAAGACAAATTCCTAAATAGTGTTTTAAAAAATCATTATTTAAGAATTTGTCTCAAAACAATTTATTTAAGTAAACATTTAGATTTCATCGGGGCATTCTACTAGCGATGCATTGCATCGCTTGAAGCAACGAGAAGTTAGCAATGCTTCTACATCGCTGCTCGGATGTAGTTCAAAATTTGCAAGGGTTCTTGCATAAAGAACACATACGAGTAAATAAGCTAGTTTCGCTGCATCGTCGTCCAGATGCAGTTCAAAATTTGCAAGGGTTCTCGCAACACATGCGAGTAAAGAAGTAGTCCAAAAGCGGTTGCAAAGGAAGTTGTAGATATGTAGTTGGAATACTGGCACTTGATTGGCAAATCGATAGAGATAGTAGCTACGATGAAAAGAAGGAAGATTCAGATAGTATGTCTCCAAGATACAAAATTTGTTGAAGAGAGTTTGACAACCCAACATCGCTTGTTAGTCATGGATGTGCAAATAAAAGGGCGGGTAAAGAAAATGAGGGTTTACAAGATCATTAGAACTAGACGGTGGAATCTTCAATTGAAGCAATCAAGCTTCAGAGAGAAGGTTTTAGAAGACTTATCATGGGATTGTAATGGAAATGCAAACGAGATGTGGGAGGTGGTAGCATCTTGTATCTAAAGAGTAACCAAAGAGATGCTATGCGAGTCCAAGGGAGGAGATCCAGGCCAAAAGGAGGCTTGGCGGTGGAGTAGAGTGCAAGAGAAGCTCAAAATTAAAAGAGCATGCTTTAAAGCTATGTTTAAGGATAGAACAGAGAAAATTGTCACAAATTACAATAGCGAAGTATGGAGTAAAGAAGGCTGTAAGCGAAGCTAACTCAAAATCTTATGAAGTTTTGCACAAAATCTCAACTTTAAGGAGGGTCAGAAGGATACATTCAGGTTGGCCCAAGCAAGAGAAAGAAAAATCGAAGATATTTCTCAAGTAAGATGTATTAAGAATGAGGAAGGTCACATACTTGTTACTCAGAAGGATATAGAGACTAGATGGAAGCAGTATTTCTATAAGCTTTTTATTGGGTAAGGAAATAGAGAGATCACTTTAGGAGATCTAGTTAGTAGTGAAAGTTAACTTGAATTGTGCAAGCTATAGACGAATACAAA
This sequence comes from Ottelia alismoides, assembly GCA_037367405.1. Lineage (NCBI taxonomy): Eukaryota > Viridiplantae > Streptophyta > Magnoliopsida > Alismatales > Hydrocharitaceae > Ottelia > Ottelia alismoides. The sequence goes on along the minus strand of JAZKJV010004949.1, from coordinate 78,300 downwards.
GGAAGGAAGTAGAGGAGGCTTTGAAGTTTATGAGACATGGGAAACATGTAGGACCTGATATCATTCCTATAGAAGTTTGGAGAGCTTTAGGTGAGCATGGTTTGACTTGGCTTACAAATTTATTCAATGTTATTTGGCAAAGCAAAAAATGTCTGAAGATTGGAGAAGCGTGGTGATGCCTCTTTATAAGAATAAAGGAGACATTCAAATTTGTTCACATTAAAGAGGTATCTAATTGATGAGTTACACTTTGAAAATTTGGGAACGTATGATCGAAAGAAGGTTGAGGCAAGTTTCCAACGTAAAAGAAAGCAACTCAGATTCATACCAGGTCGCACAACTATTGAAGCCATCCATTTGCTGAGAACTATGGAGATTTATAGAGCTAAAAGGAAGAACCTCCATATGATCTTTATTGATTTGGAGAAGGCTTATGATTTTGTCCCACGAGAGATATTGTGGAGAGTTTTGGAGAAGAGAAGTACCTGTCCTGTACATTAACCTCATAAAGGACATGTATGATAGGGCTTTATCTTGTGTAAGGACCCCGTCTGGGAAGACTGACTATTTTGACATCAACATTGGTTTATATCAAGGTTCAGCTTTGTGTCTATTTCTTTTTACTTTGACTATGGACGAGTTGACAAGTCACTTTCAGGATGAGTTACCTTGGTGTATGTTATTTCCTGATGATATTATGTTGATTGACAAGATTAGAGATGTAGTAAATGAGAAGCTTGAGGTCTGGAGACATGCATTGTAGACTAAAGGATTTCGTGTAAGTTGGGCTAAGACGGAATATATGGAGTGCACCTTTGATGTAAGCAATGGTGAAGGAATTGAGGTGAAGATCGGTGACAATAATATTCGGAAGAGAGATTCTTTTAGATATCTGGGATCTATTTTGCAATAGGATGAGGAAATTGATGGAGATGTTACTAATAGAATAAATGCAGGCTGGCTAAAGTGGAGAAGAGCCTCTGCTATTCTCCGTGATAAGAAAATTTCTTTAAAAATTAAAAGAAAGTTTTACAAAGTAGCGAGGCCTGCTATGTTCTATGGATCTGAATGTTGTCCTGTGAACCATAGACATGTGCGGAGAGTGGCTATAATAGAAATGAAAATGCTATGGTGGATGTGTGGACACACACATAAAGATCGGATTCGGAATGATGCAATCAGAAAGAAAGTTGATGTATCTCCGATCGAGGATAAGATGCGAGAAAACTGCTTAAGATGGTTTGGACATTTGCAAAGGAGATCAGTGGATGCACCAGTTAGGAGATGCGAGTGTTGGGATGTTCAATCGACTAAGAGAGGGCGAGGATATCCCAAAAAGTATTGGAAAGAGACTATACAAAGGGATCTTAGTTTTTTGGATATAAGCCCGAGATTGACCCAAGATAGATCTGAATGGAGGCGAAGAATCCATGTAGCCGACCCTACTTAATTGTGGGAAAAGGCTTTGTTGTTGTATCTATCCAACAGAGATTGTTGCAATAATTGCATCAACATTCATGTGGATGACTACTAAACCTTAAGATCAAAATTTCTAGTCTTCTAAAACATATGCAATCAATTGCACATATTATTAGAAGAGTGAGATACAATTATTAGACTTTGATCTTATCTAATAAGAAAGTCAATTTCAATGATTATATGTAGATTATACCGATGCACTATCTGAGTCCTTCTCTAAGGATTTCAGATAGCCTAGATAGTCATATTATCAGTACATCGCTTGTTGCAGTATTGGCATTCATCCAACTCTTTGGATGCCATATGTGTAGAAATTATAGAAGTACAATCAACTCTTTAACCTTCCTTCTTACTTGGGTCAGACCCATGCTTCCATTGTGCTCCCATCATCTATAAACAACCATTGCTTAAGACAAAGGATCTCTTATGTTGAATTCAAAAGAGTTTAATATAAGAGTATTTCAATATTTATACATGCTTCATTCAATTAATACAATATGAATATTATGAAGCTTCATGAATGACTAGAGTATAGATAGTGGAATGATGACACTAATCGTATCTACATCCATCTTAACTCTTAAAGACTTTTGGTTCCGGCAGGTACTCAAACATTTTGAGTACATCATCTCTTATCGAGCCACCATTCTGCATAATGTAGTGAACCATGTCATTCATGATTAAATGTTGAGAACACTTATGTATGCCAAAAACATCTTCTTGGATTTTATAAAGATTATTTGACAATTACGATCATCATCGACATGATACTTCCGAAGCACACTCGATGAGCGATCAAGACTATGGAGACACACAAACCCTAGGTTTGACCTATTGTCTATTTAATTGATATTCGTTATTATTATGAGGAAACTTGCACATTGCAACCACATACATTATGTGTCCAAATGCAAGTACAATATCTTGATCATGGATCCAATCCATGATATTTTACTGTTGTTATTGAATATAATATTTAGCGAGTTTAATGAGGATTATCTAAAATAAGATATTTGCATATATATATATATTACTTTGATTTAGGATTTTTAATATCAAAGTTGTCTTGCCTTGTCAACAATGAAAGTTTATTCCCTTAATCACTTTCAATGCAAAAGATATGCTTACCATTATATCTCAAGCAAGATCTGAATCTCCTTATCTTTGTTACATCTCAATAATATGAGAACCTATAACTCGGATAAAAAGAAGCGTGAACTCATTCCGCCTTGCAACTCCAACTTGCATCTTCCAATTCGGTCTTTCACACCCGAGCCTATCACCCCTAAGGCAATGTTGACCCGTCGTTAATTGAACCAACCACCAACAGGAATAGAACTCGTTATGCACAATCCAATATCGTCCCAATAAAATGAGGAATAGATATTGGGGTCACTATGCATACGCTCTTACTCTTTCTAGAAGAAAAGAGCCCGATCCAGATGCGCTTGTATGCATGAGCTGTCACTTCGGACATGCGTCTCCTACATACAATCCCTGGCAACAGATGCCTTCGTCTTGACGGAAGACCATCGATATCACTGATGTGATCCTCCATATCCCATTCAAATTTTAATTAATCATTATGAATCATATTCACATGACTAATTCTTTCAAGGGAAATACTACTCTATTCACAATAGAGTGTTTTAATTTGATATAATTAATTCAATCATATTAAATCAATTATCAATCCAATTTATTAAACATTAAACAATTTTGATTATTACTTGAAGGATGGTATAATCTCTGTAAGAAAATCGGAAGCGGAAGCGATAACATGGAACAAAATAAATAACAAGAAGAACAGTGGGATTTTACGTGGAACCCTACTCCGAGAGGAGCGGGATGAAACCACGGGAGAAGCCCCTGAATTGGGCGTTTCTTCTATTGAAGTTCTCAATGAGTACAGGGGGCGTGGGGCTCCTTATATAGCCCCACGGACAGACCCAATAGTGACCGCTCCCCATGTGGTACTAAACATATGGGTGGACTCTTTTCTTTTCCAACACTCCCCCTCAAGTTGGTAGCTGGGACAGCTGCAACTTGCAATAATAAAGAAAAATATACATCATTACATCTTCACTTGAAATCACCACAATCAACGTATGTATCCGCAACTGGTAGACAAACCCGCTTGCTGACGGGTATATCAGGTCATCGGAACGTATCTCTGTCGTGCCTGGAAGGTCACCGGACTGTCTCTGTCGTGCCTGCATGGTCACCGAATCTCTGTCTCAGTCGTGCCTGCGGGTCACCGGACTTTGTCTCTGTCGTGCCTTGAAGAAAACAAATCCAGTGCGGAGTCGATGTCGAGTATAGAGACACCACGACGAAGATCGATGCACAGTGAAGATGGCTTGATATTCTGTGAAATCCGGAGTGTTTGGTCTGTCAGTCAATGATGTAGGATGCATATGGCTTTTACCCCCCCTTTCTCCCAAACTTGTGAGAATAATGAAAATAATAGACAAGTTGGGAGAAGCAAACATGAATCACATTTTTTATGCGTATGACTTTTTCCTTGTACGCGACTTTTTTTTTTCGATTTTTTTGTATGCGTACGGCTTTTCTCTTGTACGCGCCTCTTTTTCTTTCTCTCTTTTTTTTTCTCCCAACTTGGTTGTTTTCGACAAGTTTGGGAGAAAAACGAAGGATCAACGAGAAATTCTCTTCCTTTTTTTTGCAGTCCCAACACATTTTTTTTGGACTGTATTTTTTTCACAAACATTCATCCTTTTTTTCAATCTCATTTTTTCACATTTTTTTCACTATAGCCCCTCAAATTTTCATCTCCTTTTTTTAATCACTTTCTTTTCACATATTTGCCCATCTTTTTTTCCAAGGCATCATTGACTCTTTTTTTTCATCATTTTTTTCTTGCATGGCTTTCTGTTTTTCTTTGTTTCATACATCAATTCTTACTCTCCCTTTTTTCTAAAATTATAGACAGCAATTGCATCCAAACGAATGATGTAACCCCCCCTATTTTTAATGAATGAGCAACAGAACGGGGGGTCCATCCGCTTCCACTGTTTCAGCCCACTTGGGCCTCTCATCTCCATCATTTTTTTTAAGAAGGGCCATCAGGTCCTTTTCACATGGGATGTCATTCCGACGGTATATTCGTCACTAGGTTTCCGAGGGTTCCCATCGTGGGAACCCATTCCTACCACCAGAAAGGAAGGCGTCGCCAGGGAAGGAAGGAAGGGTGCGGCCTGAAAAGGAGAGATCTCGGTGACGGATCGAGTCAGTCGAATGACGGCGGAAATGACGGGTTCGTACGCGGAACCAGCGGCGGCTCCGTCTGGAGTTTGTTGCGGCTTCAACTGGAGTAGAATGGCGAGGAGATCTGGGTCGCCTGGAGACAAACTACGGCCTGTGCCGCCAGCTGGAGTGGCCTACACCGCCGCGCAAGATGGAGGAAGGACTCGCCGCCAGGGGCTCCTGTAGTTGTTGGTGTCGTTGCTGGAGATTTGGCGATCGGAATCGCCAGGAGGATGCGGCCCTGCTGCGATTTGGGGGTTTGTGCAAAGCCTGGAATCTAGGGCAACAGAGATCTTGTTGCGCATACATCGCGTAGAACTGGAGAGCATCTCCCTGCACGAGATCTGGAGGAGCAATGCACGAGATCTGGAGGAGCAAGGGCATTGCAGTGGCTCTTTCGCCTCTGAATGGAACCCCTCTGAATGGCAGCAAGAATCTCCATAGCAGCAAACAAAATAAAAGATTTTTGATGAAACATAGCAAGAATTGAATCTTCATGATAACCTACTCCAGATCTCTAACTTGAACTGATCTCCAATAAATCTTCAACATAAAAAATACAAATCTTGACCATATATAAGAACTTGAAATCCTCAAAAATCGACCTGCTCTGATACCATGTAAAAATCTTGACCATATGTAAGAAAATCGGAAGCGGAAGCGATAACATGAAACAAAATAAATAACAAGAAGAACAGCGGGATTTTACGTGGAACCCTACTCCGAGAGGAGCGGGATGAAACCACGGGAGAAGCCCCTGAATTGGGCGTTTCTTCTATTGAAGTTCTCAATGAGTACAGGGGATGTGGGGCTCCTTATATAGCCCCACGGACAGACCCAATAGTGACCGCTCCCCCATGTGGTACTAAACATATAGGTGGACTCTTTTCTTTTCCAACAATCTCAAAATACATATCATTCGAATTTTAATAATTAGAAAATACATCACGATCACTCCAAGCTTTATCCTTTCCTTACCGGTTGTCATGGCCGGTACTGACGGGAGTAAGACATACAGCTCACGGAGCAACCTGCTACCCCAACGAACCCCGACTAGACACTATATCCGCCTCAGGTCAGGATAATGCGATTTGATCATTTTGTATTTGAGATGATAATCGGTCTTTCAACCGAAGTTATACCATATAATATTTATCAAAATATTTTTGATTAATATTATAAAGATATTTGCTAAACAAATCCCCAATCTTATTCAAACAACTATGTTTGTTGGAATTAATGTAACCAATTGTGATCAAGATCAATTATCTTATCATTTTTGGTTAAGGCAATGTCATTCAAGGAAGTAATTATCATTATTAAATATTTCACAAATATTCATCAATAATTATTTCAGGAAATTAATCATTAATTTCCATTAATTTAATTGAATGTCAATCACAAGGTTTATAATCAAGTATGTAATTTGCAACAGTGACCCATACTTACTAAAATTATCATAACTCGATCGAATAAAATCTGTATCATGCAAATTAAGTTTCTTTGATTTGCCAATATGATTTATAACAAAACCCAAATGATAAACACTCATTTCTAAACGTTTTAAAACTGTGGTTATCTCTTGATTACGTTCTAAAATACCAATCCCGCAAAGTGGATACATGTCCACTAAAACAATCATAACTTGAGCAAACAGATTCCAAATAATGTAAACTCAAGTCCTACGGTTTGCTAATTTAATGGGGGACATAATAATCCAAGTGATAAACTCATGTTTTATGGTACTTAAACAAGGCGAAAAATCACACTAAACATGGTTGCGTGAATAAAATGCGATGAAACTTCACACAACTTAAAATGTCCATGTTATATTAGGTTTATGGATCATATCATAAACCTTCAACCTGGCTCTGATATAACTTGAAGGATATGGGAAAATCCTTGAGCGCATCATGAAATCGTGGAGATCGCATCATATGCGATCGGGAGCGACTAGTCGTACTAGTTGCTCGAGGCAACGGATTTTTTTTAAAATTTGAACGATGAAACCACATGATCTAAGAACACTTCTCGGTTTACGTCTTGAAGTGTGGTTGCGATCGAGTTTCTAAACAAAGAGACCTCCAAGTTCGATCCAACGGAGGAGACGCTTGCGAGCGCGTTGATGAAACACGTGCTACTCGTAATCCATTTGATGATCCAAGCGACGAATCTCCTAATCTCATCTTACGAGATTCAACGTCTTCTTTACGAGCCAAGCACACCGAAGAAGATGGAGATCCACGAGTAGTCAATCCGGCAGCACAACGACGTCGCGATGACTACGACCATCTCTAGGGTTTAATGTAAACGACAACTCTAAGGAGGGAGAGAGGGGGCGTGTGTAGAGACAGAGACGGGGAGAGTTTAATACCACTTGGAATTATTTGTGTAGTCAAAAGGGCATGGCTACCCTTCCTTTTATACTAGTTGGATGTATATGGATCTCAATCCATGTGTCCTCTTAATCCAATGGTTTAGATTAAGAGGTTATTAATCAATGTACATGATTTGTTGCTACAAATTTACAACAACTAATTTAATTAAAATAAATTAATTATATCCTCAAGATACAAAAATAATTCATTTTAATTTCAACTATAATAAATAGATAATTAGAGAGGCAATCACCACCTCAAAAAGGGGATGGTCGTCCCCTCTTTTGACTTGGTCAAGGTGGACGACCACCTTTGGTGGTTTTGCCTTCCGTAATATATATTTATTATATATATTAAAATACAACAACTATTATTGCATTTATCTTCACAAAATAATTCGAAATTAAATTTGCGAAAACACCAATCTTGTCATTGACAAATAGGAATCATATTCGTATATCCAAAATAATATGTAAATTAGATTTACAATTAGTTGTTTATTGTGAATCCAATTCACAACAACATATAATTTGTAATTCTATTTACCATTAAATCTCTCCAACATATTATAAATCATATTTATAATATCTATGATTATTATGGATAGAGATATCCACATTAATCATATATTTGATAATTAAATCACATTTAATTATCCAAGATGACTCTTCTCATGTGCCTAATTAACATGAATCACATTCACATTATTCACATCTTTGATAATTAAATCACATTTAATTATCTTAGATAATTCTCCCTATATGGCCAAATAATATGAATCAAATTCATATTATTCATGATAATTAAATCACATTTAATTATCAATATCTCAATACTCAGATACATAATTCAACAATGGAATTATTCTTGATTTCTTTCAAGAATAATGCGCTTTCTTCGCGGATACTTGGAGATAAAGATATGGCGATTGTATGTTCCACATATAGTAACTTGGATATTGAGATCGCATCTCAAATCCAGATCTCGAAGACCTCCCATAGATGTTTGATTAAATCAAAATCTTAAATCTAATCTTCTCATTGCATCTGAATCACATTCAGATCAATGCCCAACAATTGGATTAAGATCAGATCACTTCTCTATGAAAGGAGTTATTAAAATTCCGACCCGTTTCATCACTCCCTCGGAATGGAAGCGTCATGGTTATACAATCGTTTATTGATTACATCACCCTCATGTATTGCTAATACCTGTACAACCTGCATACTGGAAGACCTAAAATAAACCCAAAGTTCAGGCTTGAGGACCTAAAATTCATCAATAACTCCACTATGCCTTTATTGTACAAGAAGAGGGACACACAAGACATAGAAAAATACCAACTGTTGAACTTAGGTTTTTAATGAGTTTTAGAAAATTTATTTAAGATGAGAGATGTGGAAATTATATCAATGTGTCGTCGCAAACCAAAACCAATCAAACAAAATTTAAGTTTTTATTCTAATGATCGTCAATGTGTTGTTGCAAACCAAAACCAATTCAAACAAAAATTCATCAACAATTGTATGATCATCAAGATGGCCATGGTACGTAACCCTAATTGTACTAAGGGATCTATTATGCAAATTAATTATTCTTCATTTCAGATCAGGGAATGATATTTGCAATAACATTTATTGCATAATGGCTCGCCGTGGGCTCGCATGTCCAACATAGATATCTTGTTGTATGTTATTCGTTGATAATATTGTGTTGATTGATGAGACTTTAGATGGAGTAAATGAGAAGTTTGAGGTTTGGAGACATGCATTGGGGTTTAAAAGTTTTCGTATAAGTAGGGTTAAGACTGAATATATGGAGTGCACTTTTGATGGAAGCAATTGTGAATGAATCGAGGTAAAGCTGGGTGACAATAACATTTAGAAGAGAGATTCTTTTAAATACTTGGGATCTATTTTGTAACATGATGGGGAAATTGATGGAAATGTTACCAATAGAATAAATGCAGGTTGACTAAAGTGGAGACGCGCCTCTACTGTTCTTTGTGGTAAGGAAATTCCTTTGAAAATAAAAGGAAAGTTTTACAAAGCAGCCATGAAACCTTCTATGCTCTATGTATATGAATGTTGGCATGTGAACCATAAATATGTGTAGAAAATGACCGTAGCAGAAATAAAAATGTTAAGGTGGATGTGTGGACACACACACACACATAAAGATCGGATTCAGAATGATGCAATCAGAAGGAAAGTTGGTGTAGCTCCGATCGAGGATAAGATGCGAGAAAACCACATAAGGTGGTTTGACCATGTGCAAAGAAGATCAACTGATGCATCGGTTAGGAGATGCGAGTTTTCGGATGTTAAGGCGGCTAATAGAGGACGATGAAGGTCTAAGAAGTGTTGGAATGAAACGATACGAAAGGATCATAGTTTTTTGAATTTAAGCCTTAGAATAGCCCAAGATAGATTTGAATGAAGGTAAAGAATCCATGTAACCGACCCTACTTAATGTGGGAAAATGCTTTGTCGTTGTATTTCCGCCATTAGTCCAACCCTCTGGTCTCTTTTAAGTTTTTACATACTGCAAAGTTTTGTAGGTGGACAAGTGTGCAAACTGACAAACGAGTCATTATATTCATTATGACCTCATCAATCTATTTTTTGATATGCTATGTCAGCCAGAATGTCCAATTTGCAAATCCTCAAGTTGGCTAAACGGGTAATAGTGTTGGGTCATATTACATGTGCCAAGTTGCAAAAAGAAACGAGGCTTAAATTGACATGAGTGCTACTCTGTACGGATGGTTAAGTTGACATCATAGTTAACGAGTCAAAACGCTCAGTTTTTTTCACCTCTTCATTTATAAGATGGTTGAAGTGCTGAGTTGCAAATATAATATATGGTTAAATTACACGACTTGTATTAGTCATTACTTTTATCCTCCTTTTTCTGTAAGCTAGTTTTTCTTTCGTGCGAACTCCTTTTCAACTCACCAACCTGAGCTTATGAGGGGAAAATTGTGCATCTGATGGAGTTGAAATGGACATATTATTCGGGGAAGATTGTGCAGCATAAGCACTGTATTTTTTGGTCCTGTAATGAAATCTAGATGAGGCGTATCACAATCCTTTTGCTTCAGAAAAAAAGAGTTATTGTATTTGACCTAGAACGTCATTCTAAGGATTAGGTTCCATAAATTTCTCTTGTTATCCATCTTGACACGTGTACATCTTAAATTGGTTTAACTTGGATTTATGTCTGCATGCAGCTCCTAGAAGGGTTGCAGAGCTCATTGATGATTTCAAAAATACCCAGTGCCCCCCAAGATAAGGGCATCAAAACGGCCCCAAGAGGTGCATTGGCTACACGAGGTACATGTTTATTCGGAAACTTCCCTACTAGTCCTGTGCAGTTGTGATTACATCAGTTAAATTGTCTTCAACAGGCCGAACACTCCGTACTCGTGGCTGAGGGACGGTGCTCAGTTGCAGCTGCAAGATGCAACCTTGTATGATGTATTTGATGAAGTACGGCGTAAAGAGGAAAAACCCTGCGCAAGTTGCAGTTTTGTACATATTGTTATAAAGCTTCTGTTATTGAGTGGATCGCTTGATTCAACATGCTCAGTTGTAACATGATTAGGTCCTTGTAGTCTGAAATACCATCCTTGCCTCCAGTCAGCCTCAGCGCAAGTATCGTCGGGCTTTCCTAATATGCTTTTTGCACTGCCCCGGTTGGAGGTTTGAATGCATTGTGGATGCAGAATGGCACTGGTCCTCAGGATTAGGCATGATGTTAATTTTATATGGTTATCAGCATTTAGTTTTATTTAGCAAATTCGTGCGTTTCTTGTGCCTCGTCGGGCAGGCACATGCAAATAGTAGTGTCTCAAACTGAGCCTCGCCTCATTTAATATATCGACTTCGTTAAGTTACTCTCTTGGCATCTTATTTTGATGTGTTTTGCCTTGTTGGAAAAAGGTGCTTTTTCCCCTTTTGCCTATTGGCAGATGCACATTTTTACATCTAGTTTTCGAATCCCTGTTGGCTTGAGCATGGTGTAGTTTCTAGTCCGGTTTTATTATTCCTGCCTTGTGGATCAATCATGTACAATTTAGCTTGCTATTGATACCATTGCGTAAACATTGGTATGCAGCTGAATATCCATAACGTCTGTTTGATGCCATTGTTAATTTCAAACAGCATTGCCAATCAAACCTGAAATCCAGGCCTGGCATTTGATGATTCTTTGTCTTTTTATTATTCTGCACGTTTATGCTGATCTTTCTATCTGTATGCACTTACAGATTAATATAGGTGATAATATGAATAGAAATGTGGATACAGATATTTACGGATATGAAAAATGTACTATGATTGTATCAATGGATGTAAATATGATTGGATACTAATTTTGATATGTATAACTGCACATCTAATTTATAGATTAGCTTGAATAATCATTGAAGGTTGCGGACATATATTAAATGCAGTTATTTCGTAACATCTATATCAAATATGTTGTCAGTGATATCTTATCTGCATAGCATGGATACTGTAATGATCAGATATGTATATAGTCCAGCAAATGGGCCTACTATTAGTTCCAGTGGCAAATTCAGTTATTAATGAAGTATGATTTTGATACGCCGACGATTGTTTCATGTTCAGGAAGGAAGGAGCGGCCATGGAGGCTGATGAGAGGTGGTGATGGTGGGGGTATCTGGATATGAATTCGCCTTGTGGTTTCAATCATAAATGAATCAAATCTGAATTTGCTTGATAATAGTTATTTGTTGATGTTCTCATTTTTTTAAGATCGGTTTGTTATATTTTTTTATAGGACATTCATCTTGTCTTGCTTCAACTTGGTATAGTAATCCTAATGCGTTCAACTTTATTGATATATAATTGTTTCACCACAGAAAAAGGAGTATTTGTAGATTGCAAAAGATATGAATTCTTTCTACATGTAACCTAAATCACAGAGATCAAATTTTAGGTTGATGTGACATAAGGATTAGTGATACGTATTTAAGCATGGTCATTTTAACAAATTCTTAAAGCAAAAAGTTGTTCAATCATAACATCGAAAGGTAAAATGATTGGATTTCATTACTTTATAACAAATGATTTAAAATTGTGAATATAGAGTTTTTTTGGGTGCCCATCTGTATGACATCACACCATTTTTCCTTCAAAGAGAATGAACTTGAGGTTGAAATCTAGATTTATTTTCGCAAACATACATATCTACTCTCAAAGACGGTTCATTAATCGGTTTAGATCCATGAGCGGAAAGTTAGAATGTACATAGCTACTTGGATGCAACATAACTTTCGATAGGTTCACAAACATCATACTGACAATTGATCGGTTCTTTGCTCCATGCGAAAGTATATCGCTTACATCCTTATCGCCAGTGTCCATGTCGTTGCGGACTATCAAGAGCAAGGAATGCACTTTCTCCACTGGTACTATCATTCAAATCATCATAAGATGCTTGGAATGGCTTTTTTGCAAGTGCCTTATTTGAATTTTCAGTCTTAATCTTGAGGAGTGGGTAGTACTTCTTTATGTGCCATAGCTTCTCCACTCTGTCGCTGCATCGCACAACTTCTCTATTGTGCACCTACAACTCCGCTATGGTGCCACCACCCCTCATTTCCCGTTCCTTTCCCCTTCCATGAATGTATGGTTACCTCATCTCTCACTTTGAACTCGTCTATTTGGTTACCTCATCACTCGTCCCACGGACAAAGTCTACATAGGTAAAATGGTTCCATGGAGCGTAACTTGTACCCTTGCCCTTATATTATTATGTCTCTCACACAATAGTATATAAAAAATGAATTTTACACTTGTATTCTTCTGAGTTTTTCCAATAACACTTATACTTCTAACTTGTTTTCTAACTATACTTGTGCCCTTTACACTCGTGTCCCCGTTTTATACTAACGGAATGACCATACTGTGAATTATGCAAGAATATAAGGGCACAAGTGTAGTCTTACGAGTTTTAGACGAATCGAAATTTCAATTCTATTCAAACTCGACCCATTTAAGTCGGTTATCTACGAGCTCAATACATAGCAAGTCCAATATTAAGTATGAATTGCTACATCTATAGCCCTACTTATATGCCTCATTAGGCAAAATATTTATTAGCTATTATCGACATTATACTTAATATTGTTCTATTTATCAATTATGTCGGATTTAGAATATGATGCTACTGTCATCGTCGTCAACATCATGAGCTATTGTTATTCACATGTATAGTCCGGCCTCTCCTAACAATTAATGGTGATTACTGTGAAATTAATCTGGGTGTTGCAACCAATCAAATCACGACATTTTTACTATAGGACAACATGCATCTGTTATACTCCAAGACATCATCAGCCATTGTTGCCATGTGCTTTCATTGCTTTTGAATCAACGGTGGCCTTTGTTCTACAGTCGAAGTGCTCCTGTTTTGGTAACATTCGCAACCACAAACAGGAGAATAGCGACAACAGAGACCTTATTGGACGTTTCTGTTGTCCCCCTCCTTTTCTTTTACTTGTAAAAGATAAGATTATTGGAGACTGACGTTCACAAGGGACACGTACAGAAATTAATAAACACGTCACAGCAAAAACACGGGAAACGTGTGTGTATAAGTATACATATGTATATGTATATGTAGATGGATATAGTATATGTATTGAGATGTAGGAAACTTACATGTTATCCTGCAAATGGGTTGCTGTAAGATGATGAGCAAGGAAGTTTTCAGCTGCTGCGAACATCGGGACGGATCGTCTGCTGTAGACGACCCCTGCTGTAGCGCAGTAGATCGTCGGATGGGGAACAGACGGCCCCTGATACGGGGCCGGGGATAGTGGGCCTCCAATCAGGTCCGTCCATTCCTCGTCCGACGGATCTCCTGCGCTACAGCAGGGGCCGTCCACAGCAGACGATCCGTTCTAGCAAACATCCTTTATGTTTGTACATGTATGCATGGATGTATAGAAGGTATTTTCAGAGTACAAAGCTCTTTAACAAACCAGTAAATATATAATCTCAACCATCTTTTTTTTATCGATTATTACATGAAAATCATCCCATGATATTACGAATATATTATTTCTGTTTGTTCTCAAATTTGCATTTTTGCAAATGAGTAATATAAAGCATGCTATTTAAGATCTTGATATACATGGACAAATATTTTATCGCAACTCTTTAATACATTTTACAGCTTTATATTTTAATTATTATGACTATTTGTTACGTTTAACGACTCCGTGTTATAGTTTGGTGTTTAATTTACAATACTGTCTTTATTTTACATGGTCGTCATTGTTTTTCACGACTTCGTATTTTTTACAACTCTATTTTTTGTTTTTCACAACTCCATTTTATTTTTATAACTTCGTATGTATTCTTTTTAGATTTTCATCACCGGAGACCTTCTTAACTTCTGCACTTACCAAATTTACAGTTCCGCCCTTTTGTAATATCAGTTATACCGTACTTTACCTTAACGGAAAGGCATAACACATGACGGAGCTGAGGTCTTATCTGGAAGGGGGCACAAATAGAAAAATAATTTTGTATTTGTCAATGTAACAAAATTTAAATATTGCATAAATGTATGAATCAATTAAGCAAGATAATTTGTAATAGAGGACATCGACTTTAAATTTGCAAGATCAGACGTTCATTAATTGGGTAAATGCCTTCCTTACCATGATGGCTATCTCAGTCAAAGTAAACAATCAAACCTTGGGCTTCTTCAAACTAACATGTGGTGTGAGATAAGGAGACCCCTTTCCCCACTCTTATTCATAAATATTATGAATATATTCGACGCGAAGCTTCAAAACCTAGCTAAAATTAGCCTAATCGAATCATACAAGATTCCTGGTGAAGAGAGCTACATCCCTAATATGATCTTTGTGGATGATATCATGATCTTCCTGAAATTTGAGGAACATTCCCTCAAATGCCTCAAATTCAATCTCAAATCTTACAAATTAATATAGAAAAATCTACCTTCTTCCAATCAACATATCCGCCTCAGAGACCCACACCGTCTCAAACATCATCCAATTTGAACTCAAGAACTTCCCAACCAACTACTTGGGAATTCTTCTATCTTCGAAGACTTTGACCAAAAGAGACTAGCTTCCACTCATTGAAAAATTTGAAAAGAAACTGAAACTACTTAACTCGAAAAATAAGATGCTTGCTCTCACCTCCCGCCTCTCCTTACTAAATTCTACCGACTCCCCAAGTCAACCAGATGAGGGCCTCGCTCAAATTACCGAAATATGTCATTCAAAGCATCAACAAAGTGAGAAGACGCTTTTTGTCGAATGACCCAAACAAAGACAAACACTGCCACCAGGTGAGATGGGAAACTATCTGTCGACCAAAGTCAAATAATGGGTTGGGCATCAAAAACCTAGAATCCTTTAATCAGGCCTTGTTGTCTAAATCTTGGGTCAAAACTTTTGAGGACCTCCACCAACTTTTCTATAGAACCATGAAGGGACGCTACCACAGAGGACAACCCATTCTGTTAGAAAATCGGAAGCGGAAGCATAAACATGGAACAAGATAAAGAACAAAATAACAAGCGGGATTTTACGTGGAACCCTACTCCGTGAGGAGCGGGATGAAACCACGGGAGAAGCCCCTTAACTGGGCGTGTTTGTCTATTGATTTTCTCATCTGTTACAGGAGGCCTGAGGTTCTTTATATAGCTTCTACAAGGCCTCCAAGTCCCACCACTAGGCGGTATGGGACTAAACTCAGTGGTGTGGTAAATGGACCCTGGAGGGATCCATTTACCCACCTATTACATAAGTGACGCATGCTCCAAATACTCTAACACTCCCCCTCAAGCTGGAGCATGCAATGCTCAGCTTGGACAAACAGGAAGAAACTCAACTCACAATACATGACACTACAGACAATATCAACCCAACGTGCACAGCTGCTGCAGTCGAGGACGTTGCTTCTCATGGCGTGCATGTGAGGAGGACGAACGGGGCTGGAGTGTCTATCTGGCTCAGAGAATGGTACTCTACTGTGGAGTCCCTATGATACCACATGAAAACCCTTGCCCTTAATGGCATAGGGAATAGTCCTATGCTATGGAGTCCCTATGGCTCACATGAAAGTTCTGGCCGACCAACAAGAATGACAAATGATTGGCATGCGTCATCGTCGAGTCTGAGCTTTGTAGAGTCTGAACATCTGACCGGTCTGGAAAATTTGGTATCTGAATCTTAGAACAAGACCTGTGACTCTACATATACTCCCCCTTTCTCCCATACTGGTCGGAATGACATTGTATGACCACGTTGGGAGAAGATAAAATAATACTTAAATATGGGGAAACATGAGTATTCTAAAAAAATTTCTCTTGCGGCTTTTCTTCATTCATTTTTTTTATAAGCGTCCATTTTTTTATTTTTTTTATAAGCCGTTCCAACAATATTTTTTTTTACGGCTTTTGATCAATATATTTTTTTTTCGCAAATTGCGTACGGCTTTTTCTTGTACGTGCCTCTTTTTTTTCTTTTTTTTTTGAAACACCTCTCTCTTTTTTTTTTTAAACTCTTTTTTTTTCCGGCCCCACATCTGGGCCCACCAACGCATCTCCCTGGGCTCTCATTTTTTCTGCTTTTTTTTTGAAACCACTCTCGGCCCAAATTTGGGCCCAAAATATTCTTTGTTTTTTTTTGAACTCAAAAGTGCAACCCCCACGTATTTTTTTTTGTAGCTTGGGCCCAGTAGCTTTATTTGGCTATTAAAGCCCACCGAAGGGTATCTTGCATGAAAAGTAGGGTTCCCTGTCGAGGAACCTTGCTTGCGATGGGAACCTGACTCGCCGCCGCCTTGGATGGGCATCGTCGGGATGCTTGCGGGGGATGAGATGAGGATGCCGCTGGAGAGGAATCAGAGGAGTCAATCTGGAGAACATACGAAGGAGGGCGGGCCTCTCGCCGCTTGGAGCTTGTCCCGGCCTGGAGTACTGCTGGGAGTGCGCGATGGGGCGAGCGGCGGGTCTTCGCCTGGAGACTTTGTGCGCTGCCTGGAGCTTGAAGAAGATGGTGAGGGCGCCGCTGTCACCTGGGTAATGCTGGGGCGCCTGATGGGAGGCGCAAGATGGGAGGCGTGTGCCCTGAGCGCACGATGCGCGAGAATCGCCTGTGCGGGGCTCGAGCACAAGGAGGTGCGGCGCATCTAGCGCCGCCTGATGTTGGCGGAGGATGGGAGAATCGCCTGTGCGGGGCTCTTCGCCGCCGTTGGGGCCCGCCAGGGAGCGTGATGGTGCATAGCGTTTGGAGGCGCGGCCTGAAGCGGTAGCTCCGCCTGCGTGTAGCGTACAGGAGCTCTTTGGAGGGGGCGCGAGGATGAGGGTGAGGATCTGCACCAGGGTGTAGTGTCGTGGAACTGGAGGGAGGCATGCGGCCAGATCTCCTCCACCTGCGTAAGCTGCTTTGGAGATGGAGTCGGGAGGAAGGTGGCCCGGTAAGGCTGTGCGCCGCTGCTGGAACGTAGGAGTTGCCTGGCAGCATACGAATGACAAAACATGATGATCTGCGGATTTGTGTCGCCACCATGGCCTGGGCTTCAATCGGGTCTCAACCGATGGGTGTACGCAGGGTTTTAACCCATACACATCTTCAGAAATTGACGACGACCAAAAACTTAGGGTTTCAAGAAACCCTGATTACTGAACTCAGAGATCTTGAACAATAATTAACCACGAAAGATCCGAAAACAAACTTAATCTGATTATCAAATCTCGAACAGACTATGAGAATAAAACATCAAGAACAAATCCGCGAGAATCGAACCCGCTCTGATACCATGTTAGAAAATCGGAAGCGGAAGCATAAACATGGAACAAGATAAAGAACAAAATAACAAGCGGGATTTTACGTGGAACCCTACTCCGTGAGGAGCGGGATGAAACCACGGGAGAAGCCCCTTAACTGGGCGTGTTTGTCTATTGATTTTCTCATCTGTTACAGGAGGCCTGGGGTTCTTTATATAGCTTCTAGAAGGCCTCCACTCCCACCACTAGGCGGTATGGGACTAAACTCAGTGGTGTGGTAAATGGACCCTGGAGGGATCCATTTACCCACCTATTACATAAGTGACGCATGCTCCAAATACTCTAACACATTCCAATTAATGAGTAAACCAATCAGCGCGACTCGCCTTGTTGGCGAGCAATCAAACTTGGCTCCCTTACACTCAGATTGGTGGCCTCTTGAACTACAATTTCGGGGGATCAATCTAGGCTTTGGACCGATAACATATATGGAAATCCACCACTATCACATCTCCTTCCTTTCCTTTGGTAGCTCTCAAAAAACAAACAATCAACCCTTACTTAGGCTTGCACAATGCTAAATACAAGACAAAATTGGCTAAAGGCCCTCTCCCGAAGATCCAACAACCACCTAGAGCTACCAACACTCAAGGTTTTCTTCTTAAACACTCACCCCTACCTATCACCATCTAATCGAATCACTATCCTAGGGAGGACCTCGTTACGTCTAATGAAAAACATATATGATACTTTTACCCATGGTGGGGTGAGATCCAAACTGAATATGAAATTCAGGACAAAACCCTTCCACCCTCGTGTATCCCTCTTCCTTTGGTCTCTATGCCACAACAAACTTCGGGCACAAGTCCAACCAGTAATCCCATATATCGCATCTACAAATGCTTTCCCCTTATGCCTCTCAAATCTAGAAACCCTAAGCCACCTATTTATGGAATACCCTTTCACCCAAGAAAGTTTAAACATATTGAATAATTCTTTATTCGATGGGAGCGTAAATATTTTTTTTCATTCTTCCTAATTCATGTCCACTTTCCTCATCCCAATGGCAGATAACCGCCAACCAAGCATTATCATGATGGTCGTTTTGGAGGGAGCTTTGTTCAAGGATGTTCCATCGTAATCCCTGACCACCCTCTTCCATTGTTGACCACCCTCTTCCATTGTTGATGATACCCTATTTATCCATACCCATTCGATCTAATAAAAATTGGCCACTTAAACCTCCTTTAACTTATATCACAGACAAATCGATATCTTCGATTGATATAAACATCACTTGTTTCTACATCAATTTTTATAGTGAAGTCCTCAACCCCATGAGTGGCCACCCCCGTACATGTTTGCAAATGGCAGCGAAGCAAAAATGATACATAGGAGCCTCTCGCTAGTTGGAATCAAAGGAACCAAAAGCCCGTTGCATAACACCGATCTCGCTACCTTATGTCGATGATCTTTTGGACTGAGAAAGCTCTTTACATTTCTATTTTTTGCTACTTGGTCCTTACGAGTTTGGACGATTGTACTAAATACCGTGGCTCCTAAGGTGGCTATCTGGTTTGTGGCATTGCTATGATCCTCGGGACCAAGAACTATCCTATTTTACTTTGGTGAAATGATGTCCCGATATTTTTATAAAAAAAACTCAAGCTTAAGCATTTTGATATGCGATCAATAGGCTCGGTTAGGCCTCCCAACAAATTGTGTAGGTCAGTTATCCTTGACAGAGACAATCCAGCTTAAGGACAATACATGAGGGGCGTCCAATGTGCAAATTAATTTTTAAATTCCTTATCCATTTGAATTCATTTTATATTTATACTTTTATCACACTATGTAGTACATTTTTTTCTATATGTACATATATATATATATATATATATATATATGCATCATTATTAATACTTGAGTAAATTAGAGAAAAGTCCCTAAACTATATACCCGATTTCAATTTATATCTGAACTTTAAAAGGCAACAATGTTATACCTGATCTTTAAGATTTGTCTTATTGTGGTCTTTGGCTATTGAAATTTAATTGATCATTTGAACTTTCTAGCCTTATATCACAACAACTTAAAATCATATTCAGACACATATTAGAGATTATGTACCATATTGTTACCTTATAAAGTTCAGGATATTGAAATCAGATGTATAATTAGTGGACTTTTGTGTAATCTACTCTTGATATGTTTTTTAAAAAACAAAGATATGGTAATCGATAACTTTTATCCCAATCCAACCTTTTTACATTGATATCAAGAATAACGCACTAGCGACAAGAGCAGCTCAAAACAATGCAATGAAATCGATCGAACCCATCAACGTTCACGGACAAAATAAAACTGAATCCAATTGGACCACGTATTGCAAATAGAAAGATGATGATGATATCGATAGTTAATCTGACTTCCAACATCATTGATTGAGACTTGACTTGGCATTAATTTCTAGATTTCTTAATTAGGAGCTAAATTGGTGTTGATCACTGTATTTTAAGTTGTATTCTACTTCTTTTTTTTACAAATACAATTTGCAAATTTTCGAAAGCTTGGTTCGATCGAGCTGCTGATTATTGGAAACAACCTACACAAAGGACATATATTAGTCGCAAGGTTTGGTGTTCGCACTGGGGGAGAGGATCCTCTGCTGTAGAGGGTATTGCAACAGATGTGTTGTAAATCCGAATAAATTTTTTTGTGATTTAGATAAAATCCAACCTTATAGATTGAATCTTAGATTAATGCTCTACATATCCTCCAAATTTCGCTTAAAAACGACATTATTTGCTATTTTATCTTAATAGTTCAAGATTTAGATCTTTTTTAAATGGAGTTCAAGTTGCTTAGATCTTGACCGATTGTTTGACCATTAAGATAAAATAGCAAATAATGTCGTATTTAAGCAAAATTTTGAGGATATATAGAGCATTAACCTAAGACTCAATCTATAAGGTTGGATTTTAGAATCTAAATCACAAAAAAAATTTATTCAGGTTTACATCACCTTTGCTGCAATACCCTCTACAGCAGAGGATCCTCTTCCTCGCACTGGTTCCAAGTCATGTGCGGCGGAGAAGATGCCATAATTGACGATCGCCGGAGCCAGATATGTCATGCATCTTGGTGGTGGTCAGAATGAAGGTCACACAAAGGAGGATCGGTTGATGTTATGCTCGCTAGGTGGAATGTGTTTGATTTCTAGGTAACAAAGAAGAGAAGAATATAAGAAGAGGAAGAGGAAGAGGAAGGAGGAGGAAAGGAGAGCGAAATCGGTCAATGGTCCAATGGGTTACTCCCACATGGCAGTTTGAAGTTGGTGCTGATAGATCTATACATTAAACCAAAGATAGATCTAACATACTAAAGAATTGAAGCACTAACCGGAAGCCGTCGCTTAAGGAATTGAAGTCGAGATGATGGGATTTCCTTCTCCTTCTCAACTCTTGCCCAATGTGCTTGAGTAATGGATCCTCAATGATTCATTGGTTGAGGGAGAGGGGACCCAATACATATTTATAAGACTTGATGGTTACCTATCCATTAAGGTAACCACCAAAAGCAACCTCCCAATGATGCATCCTTTCATCATTAATCATGAGCCACAAAAAATAAGAAATAAAATTAAACTTGGCAACTACCATATATGGTAGTTGCATGTTAATTTCTTACATTCTCCCACTTGGTTCATGTAGAAAATTTGTTGCTTTACATTTGTCAAGTTAAGCTCTATTAATATGAATCTTGGCGGTAGATACCTTTCGAGCAGATATATCCTTCCAAGCATTACAATACCAATAGTTTGCTTAACATGACAAATCTTTATGTGTTAATATCCAGATATTAACACGGGTCCTTTCTTTATGTCTGTTCATTAATTGCATGCTACTAAAATATAACAGACAATAAACAAAGATCATTATACCAAAACTTAAGGTGTACACAAATGGATGTGTTGATATTATTATAAGGTACTAGATAGGCCCATTTCAGTTACATGATTGATGAATACATTAGGCGGCAAACCCTTTGTCATAGGATCCGCAATCATGTACTTAGTACCTATATGTTCAATCAATACTAAATGATCTCTAACTTTCTCTTTAACAACAAGATATTTAATGTCGATTCTCATTCCGGCACGCGTATACTTGTTGTTGTTAGCGAAAAATACGGCTGCAGAATTATTACAATGAATCTTTAATGGTCTTGAGATTGAATCCACTATCTTGAGACCCGCAATGAAATTCTTTAGCCAAAGTGCTTGTGTAGTAGCCTCGTGACATGCTACAAATTCGGCTTCCATGGTACTTGATGTGACAAGTGATTGCTTCACACTTCTCCATGAAATTGCACCTCCAGCAAGCAGAAAAATGTATCCAGAGGTAGATTTTCTATCCTCCTTACTACCTGCATAATCCGAATCCGAATAGCCAATGACTTCTAAGGAATCTGAATGCCGGTAGATTAGCATAAAATCCTTAGTTCCTTGCAAATACCGCAAGACCTTCTTTGCCGCTATCCAATGGTCCATGCCTGGATTGCTTTGATATCTACCCAACATTCCAACTGCAAAACATATATCTGGTCTAGTGCATGTTTGGGCATACATTAGACTCCCAATGATAGATGTATATGGAATGTCCTTCATCTGTTCCTTTTCTAAATTATTTTGAGGACATTTGAATGAGAAAATTTTATCTCCTTTTACCATAGGTGCTGGGGTAGGAGAACAATATTTCATCCCAAATCTCTCTAATAATTTTTCAATATAGGCCTTTTGAGACAATCCGAGTACTCTTTGAGATCTGTCTCTATGAATTTCAATGCCAATGACATATTTAGCATCGCCCATATCTTTCATTTCAAAATTATTAGAAAGAAACATCTTTGTATCTCGTAACATCCCAAGGTCATTACAAGCAAGTAAAATATCGTCTACATAAAGGACTATAAAAGCATATTTACTCCCACTCGTCTTAAGATATATACAATTATCAACAAAGTTCTCAACAAAACCAAATGAAGTTATTGCATTGTTGAACTTAATGTACCATTGACGAGATGCTTGTTTTAGTCCATATATAGACTTCCTTAATTTACAAACCAAATCCTTGCTATTATCTAAAATAAAACCTTCAGGTTGTCGCATGTAAACATGTTCATCCAAGTCTCCATTAAGAAAGGCCGTTTTCACATCCATTTGATGTAACTCTAAGTCAAAATGAGCTACCAATGCCATGATTATTCGCAATGAGTCCTTTCGTGATACTGGAGCGAAAGTCTCATGGTAATCTATGCCCTCCTTTTGAGTGAAACCTTTAGCCACAAGTCTGGCCTTATATCTCTCAATGTTGCCTAATGAGTCTTTCTTAGTTTTAAAGACCCATTTGCAACCAATAGATTTCGCTCCTTTGGGTAGCTCTACCAAGTCCCATACTTGGTTTGCACTCATAGAATCCATCTCCTCCCTCATGGCATTGTACCATTTAGTGGAGTTAATACAATTCATGGCTTGTGAAAATGATGTTGGATCCTCTAATATTCCCATGTTGTAGTCACATTCTTGTAGATATGTTATAAAATCTGATGAGATTGTAGATTTTACTACCCGACCAGATCTAGTTGTAACAACACCTTGTTGAACAGTTGGTGCTATTTCAACTTGATTTTCAGGTAGTGGAGGATTCACCATTGGTTCAACCAAAGGAATATTTTGGACTGGAGGGACAACAATATCTTGATGTTGTGTCTCATCCAAGATATTGTGTTGAATATTTTGCTCCTCCCTTTCTTGTGGTATAACAAGATCCGGTAATTCATCAAATATGATTTCTTTAATTACCATCTTGCTCCCACTATTCTCGCTATTTTCCAAAAATATAGCATTCCTTGATTCTACAATACTCGATTCCTTATTTGGACAATAGAATCTATAACCTTTAGAACCTTCTGGATAACCAATGAAGTACCCGCTTGTAGTCTTCATATCCAATTTTTTCTCATGTGGGTTATAGATTCTAATCTCAGCTTGACAACCCCAAACATGTATGTGTTCCAATCTTGGTTTCCATCCCTTCCAAAGCTCAAATGGAGTGGATGGAACTGCTTTTGATGGAACTCTATTTAATATATACACGGCTGTCTTTAGAGCTTCACTCCAAAAGGATAAAGGCAATGAGGAGTTACTCATCATACTTCTAACCATATCCATTAATGTGCGATTCCGTCTTTCGGCAACACCATTTTGATCTGGCTCACCAGGCATTGAAAATTGATGTTCAATGCCTTCATCCTTAAGAAATCGCGCAAATGGTCCAAGTTTTTGTTCTCCTCCAACATACCTACCATAATACTCACCACCTCTATCTGATCTCACAATTTTGATTTTCTTTTCTAATTGTTTCTCTACTTTTACTTGATAATCCTTAAAAGCATTTATAGCTTTTGATTTTTCAAATAAAAGATAAAGATACATGTAACGTGAGAAATCATCTATGAAGGTGATGAAGTATTTTTGACCACTAAAACATTCTATAGGAAACGGACCACATATGTCAGTATGTATAATTTCTAAAAGACTAGTACTTCTCCTTGACCCTTTAGCATGTTTGTTGGTATGTTTACCTTTAATACACCCCACACAAACACTTGAATCAGTAAAGTCAAGAGCATCAATTACTCCATCATTTACTAATTTTTTAATTCTTTCAATGGAGATGTGGCCTAATCTTTTATGCCATAACGCTGATGATCGATCACTTATACGTTTTCGCTTTTTACCAACAACATTGTAAACAAGGAGATTGCTTTCAAAATGCGAATCTAAATGCATTTTGTACAAATTATCAACCAATTCACCTGTGCCAATTAACTTATCATTCTTGAACATTTGGAAAAGAAATTTATCAAATAAAAATTTGTATCCAAGTTTACAAAGTCTAGATATAGAAACCAAATTTCTAGAGAACTTGGGTACATAAAAAACATTTTCCAAATCAAGAACATAGCCAGATTGTAAAATGAGTCTTTGCGTTCCAATCGCTTCTACATTAGAAGACATGCGATTTCCCATAAATACGCTTTGCTCATTTTCCATTGGTCTCCTTGTGCTCAGAAAGCCCTGCATGGAGTTGGAAATATGGATTGAAGTTCCAGAGTCAATCCACCAAGTATTAGAAGGAACATCAATGAAATTAGATTCATGACATACATGACATAGATGTATACCTTTCTTGGCGAGCCATTCCTTAAACTTGATACATTCCTTTTTAACATGCCCAGATTTCTTGCAAAAGAAGCACTTTGCCTTCTTAAATTCGTTTGGCTTCTTTTCTACATGTTTTACATCCCTTTTCCATTTATTCTCTTTCCTACGAGTGACCAAATGGACACTCTCAACCTTCTCTTGCTTGAGCCTATTTTCCTCTTGTACACACATTACTAGTAACTCATTTAGAGTCCAATGATCTTTATGTGTGTTGTAGGAAATCTTAAATGGCCCATATTGTGAAGGTAAAGTGTTGAAAATTAAATGAACAAGTAAGGGCTCAGAGATATCAAGTTTAAGTACTTTAAGTTGAGCAACAATGTTGCTCATTTCCATTATATGCTCTCTTATCCCGGTGCAACCATTATACTTCATAGAAGATAATTTTGTTAGGAGTATGCTTGCCATAGCCTTTTCTGAAGTTTTAAACTGTTTTTCAACAGAGTCTAAAAATTCCTTTGCAGTCTTACATTCAGGAATTGAACCCCTGATATTCTTGGCTATGTTAGTTTGCATGATCATTAAGCTTAATCGGTTGGATTTCTCCCACCGTTCATACAAATCCTTGACGCCTTGACCACTTTCATCCGTAGGCTTCGCTGGTTCCTCAATGCGAAGTGCATAGTCAAGGTCCATACATCCTAAAGCAAGAAGAATCTTCTCTTTCCATTCAGAAAAATTATTTCCATGTAGAATCGGAACAGAATTCAAGACATTGAATTGAGTAGACATGAAAGCGGAACTATCTGCAATAATTTCATAACAAAACTACCACAATAAGCAATAACTCAAGCATAAAACATAATTCAAAATATTAACTTATTTAATATTTTGAGAAATCAATGTACTATCATTACAATACTTGCTGTGGCTAAAGAATTGTAATATACAATTGATTTTTTTTATTAATAAATGAGAAACATAAATTTCAAATATTCATTAGAAATTCCGTACCTGTGGGCATTAGAATAACTAACGAAATAATTTATTTTTCTCATTCCAAAAAATATGTCCAATTAACTCCGTCACTTAATGTAAGTATTGGCATTATTATCCTCGATGCTGTGGCTACTCTTGGATAACTAACCAATAATTACTCATTATCAAGAATCAATATGTACAATAAATCGATCGGATGCTGTGGCTATTCCTCCCGATTCAAGTATACACACTTACTCGAATGACTTTAAAGGTAGTTAATCGAGCAAT
Source organism: Ottelia alismoides (assembly GCA_037367405.1). Classification (NCBI taxonomy): domain Eukaryota; kingdom Viridiplantae; phylum Streptophyta; class Magnoliopsida; order Alismatales; family Hydrocharitaceae; genus Ottelia; species Ottelia alismoides. The sequence continues at coordinate 51,873 of JAZKJV010004949.1, read as the reverse complement.
TTCCATCATAACAAAATATAGAATGCATACTAGCCTTGGAACATAGAAAAAAACTTGATTTCACAAGAGGCGTATTAATGCCAACACTAATGACAACTTTTGCAGTTGTTGATGGCAAATAAAAAAAAAACGAAAGCCACAGAAGTAGTATCAACTAACTAATTAAATTAATCAGAAACTAATTTAATGGCAACTAACTAATAACCAGTACATACGTACAGAAACCACTTATGTGTACGGAAGCCAATAATCATTGTTCATGATCCAAGTTAATTAGTTCAATGATATAAGATCAAAGAATTAACAAGAAAACTATAAAAAAAAATATGGAAAAAAAAACATTCAAGTTAATTTGCACGTCTCAGTTAACATCCACATGCATATGCATTAAAACATTTGATAATGCCTTTGCAAATAATAAAGAATACAAAGTTCTTTTCCTATTGGTTGTTACCTGAATGCACAATACGTATTAGGAAAAAAAATGTACATGTGAATCACATGATACGCTACCATGAAAATTTATCCCGATGGTTCATAACCCATCCAAGTTAAAAAAAAAACTATATAACAAGGATCGACCCAGTAACTACGGTTGTGAGAAAAAAAAACGGTGGTTTAATAATTACCGAATTTGCACTATAGTAACAACATTTTTCCAACTGCCGATAAACCAAGGCGTTATCCACAGTCGTATAATCGCCGTGAGTATTTTGAAAATGCCAACATTACCATTATCGGTGGATAAAACACTGACGACAAGTTAACCTCATCGGCGATAGATTTAAACCACAGGAAACCATCATGTTTTACGAAATAAGTCGATGCTGAGATGTTGGGGAAAAAACCAACAAATAATTGTTTGCTCTGATACCAATTGATAGATCTATACATTAAACCAAAGATAGATCTAACATACTAAAGAATTGAAGCACTAACCGGAAGCCATCGCTTAAGGAATTGAAGTCGAGATGATGGGATTTCCTTCTCCTTCTCAACTCTTGCCCAATGTGCTTGAGTAATGGATCCTCAATGATTCATTGGTTGAGGGAGAGGGGACCCAATACATATTTATAAGACTTGATGGTTACCTATCCATTAAGGTAACCACCAAAAGCAACCTCCCAATGATGCATCCTTTCATCATTAATCATGAGCCACAAAAAATAAGAAATAAAATTAAACTTGGCAACTACCATATATAGTAGTTGCATGTTAATTTCTTACAGGTGCACCAATAAAATTGACTCAAATGACCATCCCAATCAATGCCACAAGAGGAGGAATAAGAACAACAACAATAATAATAATTAAATTACAGTTTCTCTGCAAATATGCATGGGTCCATAAATTAATATCCTTTTGGGTAACCGTAAGTATGGTCATTGTGACACTGTCCTACCAAGATTACAGTTAATCATGAACTAATGGAACCAACAAAGTATGTTCTAATCCAGTTGTAATCAGTCCTTGGCAGAGTCAAGAAGTAATATGGCAGTGGGGAACTGGGTACAGATTAGCTGGAGCTCTCTCACCTTTTAATTGCAATTTTGATTCCAAGTACACTGCACTATGAAGGTGCCAGCACAGCATCCTCGCGATAATGCTTAACAATCTTTATATCTTACAATTATTTCCTCGTGTGTATGCCATTGCGCGAGGATTAGAGGGCAGCATATGCCATATATTCGTCTACTATCGGACACTCCACCGGCCATCGTCCAGGGGAAAACCAACAAGGTTGGGTCTTCGGATGCTGTCACGTCGAGTGATATCGTACTGCGGTGGAGAGATCCCGATTTCATCAGATGATCACGATGCAGCACATGATTCTGCCCAAGCACGGTGCTGATGATTGCACGGGCGATCAAGGAGTTTCCTTTGTCCATCCAGGCTGGTTAAGCTCCTCTAAGATTCTCGATATTTTAAAAGGAGGAGGAGAAAAACCCTCGATGGTTCTCGTGCATCACTCCCTCCAGATCAACTGTCAAGCTGATGCTCTCATGGATTTTATCTACCGATCGATATGAGGATGAATTCGAGCCACTGTCAGGAATAAGAAAGAGCTTTTTGCAGTAAGTAGCACAAGCCTCGATCTTAAGCAAATAAATAACCAGTTGGTAAACAGGCAGTCAGAAGAGATAAGGGCCTTGATCTAATTCTGACGAGCTTTTAGGAAAATATATCCTTGGGTTAGAGTGGATTTTTTAATTAATAAAGGAGTTCTTCCAAATTGTAGGAGAATTTTCTTTTAATGGATATTCCCCATTTAGGTTATCGTCCCACTATAGTGATTGTCTCCCTGACCTTTTTGAGCCTTTGTCTTTTTATTCTTAGATTCTTCCTTGACTGATCAGCAGAAGCTAGAATCGCTTTCCTTGTTTTTGTAGTCTGATGGGGATCAAATTACTTCTATTGCATGCTATGATGATATTCGAAGTTGAAGGGTTTTTTTTCTTGTAACTTGACCCAAATATTGGTAAGTGTAGAGTTGTTGAAAGTCTCTAGGGTATTTATTCACCGTTCATCGATTTCTTTTGGACGACATATGTTTCCTGTTGAGGCCAATGTTTTCGCGGATTCAGATAGGTTTACCTATTTTTGATGTCAGCTCAGAGAGTAGACAAAAGGTACTTAGGGTAAGGTTGAGATATCGGATCACATTTTTCATCATATTCTAGAAAGATCAAGATGTCATCCACGAAAAGAATGTTTTTATCATCAGGTCTGAAGCCATCAATAAGGTTGATTTTGCTATATTTTGGAGCATACTATCTAGAATGTTCATTGTGTTAACGAAAATCAACAAATATAGTGGATCTTCTTCCCCAACCCCTTTAGAAAAATGCCTTGAAGCATCGACCCGATTGCGATCCGATCCGATACGAATTTTCATATCTGATTAGGATCCTTTTACCGATTACTCGTATATATGTGTATTATAGGATTAAGGCATGAGTAGTCATAGAGTCACATTCTGGGAGAGCCGCTGCCTCCTATGATTCTTGTATATGCAACTCTGTTTTCTCTCATAATGGAATCTCACTTTGCTCGTGGTTTTTTTCCTGCTATATCGGTGGGATTTTTCCACTTAAAATCATGCATGTTCTTCGTGGTTGATTGTTTGTGGTTGATTGCATGTTCGGATCCTTCTTTGACAACCCCTCCTGTGGCTTTAGAGAAACTTGCTGATGTATCATATTTTCAGTGATACGGTTGTTGTATGTGTCTAAATAAACATGCAATTTTTTTAGAAAAACGATCAAGAAATTCCTTCATCATGAAGCACCAATGCTAGAGTTTAACATGCAGGAATAAGAGTAGGCACATCCACACATGAGTGGAAAACAAGTGACTGCAAAATACCAAAAAATATCCTCAGAGCCAACCACAAAAGAGGTGCAAGTCGCAGCAGAGAATCCCGAAAGCATCCAAAAACCATGAAATAAATCCAGACTTAGGACGCCCAACAGAGCGAGGCAGCCACCGAAAACCACGGAACCCGAATGAAACCGCATCAAAAAAGATAGGGCAGTAGTTGCCCACAAAAATAATCCACGACCAGAGAAAAGATGTTCAATATAGATTTTTGCTCGATCTGCCCCTGGATGGGCTCCTGGAAGAAATAATCACCTGACACTTTAAATCCACCATATCTGGTGCTGGGAGAAAAGAGAAAAGCATGGGATAATATAGTTAAAAGATAAAAAATACTAGGTCCAGAATGTAGGCCGATTAGCCATCAACCAAAGTTAGCATCATGTAACAGTGAGCAATTCACACGCACCAAGCAAATTTGTGATGCAATCGCCGAAATTTTCTTGATGTTTATTGGAAGACCCTCGAAAGCGATCTTGCAACGGGCTCTCCAAAACGACCACCAGAGAGATGCCCGCATTGCAAAAAATGCCAATCATTAACATATAAGATTACCACGAAAAGGACTCGAGAATTATTTTTAGATTTATATTTGTGTTTGGCAAACTGACTTGTGTAAATAAACTTTAAGTAACCTCGTAAGTTTCAAGTAAGTGTGCATAGGATTCAACATCTGAATGACAAAGATAGCATCTGTTAGCAGAAGAGGTGTTAAATTTATAAAGTAGATCCTGAGTTGCAACCTTTTTATGAGCCAACAACCACAGCAAGTACAAAATTCTTGGATCAAAGATTCTCGACCAAAAATTTTGAGTTAAATTTTGAAGCAATGCCACCTGAGGTTAAAAGAGAATAGATCATTTTGTTTATAGATTTGGGCTTGAGCAAATCCCAGAGTAGGGAAAAATCTTATATCCTTTTGATTGGCATTCAAATTATTCACCATCATGTTTATTGTACCACTGATGCGCTCAAGTTGTGGCCAAATCCCAATAGGAGCCCTAGCATAGAGTCTCTTGAACCAATGGTTCTTTGCTTTCCAGGTCGCCAGCAAATTGACCGAGATCCTATTATTATTAACCAGTTTCCAAATGTTTGGAAATTGGGCATTAAGGGGTGGATTCCCCAGCAACGGGTTCCTCCATAGTGACGAAAGTTTACCATCACCTAACTGCTTCTGAAATTTTCCTCTTAATCCCAATGAGCCTTTACATATATCACCCCAAACTGGTGAGCAAGCTTTGCGAGAAGTGCCAAATAGTGAAATAGGACCATTAAGGTAGTGTCCAATGCAATCTACTTCATAATTGCGAATGTGCTGGCAAATAGACTGAGGCAGGTCCTTGATAGTGTCATCTCGCAGAATCAGTCGGCATTCATTCCCGGACGGCAGATGGCAGATGGGCTAGTGATGGCGAATGAGATTTGCCTCCAGTGGCGACGTGAAAACAGGAATGGGTTGTTGTGGAAGATCGATTTTGAAAAAGCATATGACTGTGTAGACTGGAATTTCCTGTGAGCATCGCTTCGTCGTCGTGGCTTCACTGATCTCTGGATAGCGTGGATGAAGAGGTGCGTAACGCCATCTTCCTACACGGTTTTGGTGAATGGGAGGCCGGAAGGTGGTTTCTTTCAGCCGCAGAGGGGAGTGCGATAGGGATGTCCGTTGGCGCCGATGCTCTTTGTGTTGGTGGCAGACGCTTTGGTGGTAATGTTCAGGAGATCGGTCGACGAGGGGTGGTGCGAAGGTTTCAGTGTGGGGTCTATTTCGATTCCACTTTTGCAGTATGCCGACGATACTGTGATTTTTCTGGGCGGCACAGAAGAAATGGTTAGAAGGGCAAGACAGCTGGTTGAGATCTTCAGCAATATATCCGGTCTCAAGATTAATAGATCCAAGTCGATGGTAATTCGGTTTGGAATGGATGAAGAGGAGAGTGGCAGAAGGGCTGCAATTCTTGGATACCCTTTGGGTGAGCTTCCGATTTCTTACCCGGGGTTGCGTCTTGTGGCGGGAAGACTTAGAAAGGCAGAATGGGACATGGTCCTAAGAAGATTCGAGCAGAGATTTGCGGGGTGGAAGGCGGTCACTCTTTCAAGGGGGGGGGGAAGTTAACTCTCCTGAAACATGTGTTATCTGCAATACCTATCTTCTTCTTCTCTACGCGGATGATGCCGACGGGGGTCAGAAAGAAAATAGAGGTTTTGATAAGAAGATTTTTCTGGTCTGATGGAAAGCAGCAGAGATCGGGTATGCACCTGATTTGATGGGAGGAGCTAACAAGGCAGAAAAATGAAGGAGGTCTAGGAATTCAGGATTTGAACTGTATGAATAAAGCTCTTCTGGCAAAATGGGTGGTGCAGATATGGGGTGACACTGATAGTTTGGCTACTAGGTTGTTGCGTGCCATTTATGGGGTTAATGGATCCCTGGAGGCAGGGAAAACAAGATTTGAATCTTCCCTTTGGGGTGGGATACGGGACATTTTACCTCAACTCAGGCCGGTGTTGAAGCCGAAGGTGGAGTCAGGGGTGACTGTTCGTTTTTGGAAAGACATCTGGATAAGAGAAGGGTTGCTTTGCGATAGGTTTCCAAGACTTTTTGCGCTGGCAGTTAACAAGGAAGGCCATGTAGCAGATGTTGGTGGGTCTGGTTCGTGGGTTCCGCAGTTCCTGTCCGTCTTGTCAAACCGTAGATTGGTGGATCTGGATAGAATGCAATCTGAATTACCCTCTCCAAGCTTTTCTTCTCAAGGGAGAGATCATTTCGTTTGGGTGGAGGGGAGATTTTCAGTAAAAAAAGGCATACACAATTTTTAGAGGGAGAACATATGATCTGGATCAAGACTTGAAGCAAGACATGAAGATAATTTGGACAAGCAAGATCCCATGCAGGGTGAAAGTCTTCCCGTGGTGCCTCAGAAGGGGTAGAGTTTGTGATAAGGCTAGAAGGGGAAGGATTTTTGGCATTACGGACACCAAGTGCGATAGATGTGGCGTAGATAATGAAGATGCGGAACATTTATTCTTTACTTGTCCTTTGTCTGAGCAGGTCTGGAAGGAGGTGGGGGCATCGTGGCTCAATCATGGTGGTATGGTTGATTTCTGGAGATCAATAAGGTCCGTGGGAGGTAACTCGACTGACGATTGCACTCTGCCATTTGCTGCTCTTTGGTCCATATGGGGAGGCAGAAATGACTTAATTTTTAAAAATCAAAAGGTTTATTTTGAAAATGTAGTAGCTTACTGTCGCTCCCTGTATCACTTCTGGTCCACAATGTAATGTATTGCCCACTTTTTTTAATTATATAAAAGCATAGTGCGGTGAGTCTCAGCTCGGGACTGCACCCTCTTTTCTCTAAAAAAAAGATAGTAGCAATCACTAATAAATTTGGAAGTCACGGTTTGTCATGTTCTAAAATCCTTATAGAGGCTTTCATAAGTAGAGCAATGTTGAATTTTTTAAGGTCAAGAATTCCCCAACCGTCATTTGGTGTGAGCCGGCAAACTTTTTTCCATGCAACCTTGGCATGCAGTCCAAGGTTTGTATTTCCATTCCATAGGAGTTTCCTTCTAACTTGATCGATTTTCTTAATTACATTTAATAGTGCCTTGAAGCAAGAAAACATATGTGTAGCAAGTGGCGCTAGAGAAGAATTTAGAAGGCAAACACGTGCCGACAATGGGAGAATGTTAGCCTTCCATCCTTGAAGTTTATTAGCAAGTTTATCAATAAATTCATTCCACTCCCCAACACCAGGCCTCTTAGAATCAAGGGAAAACATAGGTATGAGATTGGGAAGGCCTCATGATTCCAAGGTAGAATGGTGTCCACAATTTGTTTTTCCTTGTTTGAGAGATTTGAGGCAAAATATTCGGATTTATTCTTATTAATACGGAGGCCTGAAAGACTGGAGAAGATTTTCAGGTAGCGAGGACATTTTGAAGTCCAATTTTCTCATGAATAAATATGAGTAGGTCATCAGCAAATTGTGTATTGGTTATTATTTCTGTCATCTCCTTCCTATGGAATCCCCTACATTTACCCGCATAAACAAGTTTATCCAACATCACATCAAGCACATACAAGGAATGAATAAAGATGGGTGGGGCTAAAGGATCTCCCCATCGCACACCATGCTCAGGTTTAACAAATCCTACAGAAGATCCATTGATCTTGAAGGAAGTTTTAGTTGTCTCAAAGAAGGTCCTTATCTAAAGTATGAATTCTTTTGGCACCCCCGATGCCTCGAGTGCCGAGAAGATGAAGGGCCATCTTATGGTATCAAAAGCTTTACAGAAATCAATTTTTAATAATAATAACTTTGGTGTTGAATGATTCCAACAATCAAGAATACCAGAGGCATCCATGAGACTTCCCGAGAACCTTAACAATGATACACATAGGTAGGTTGATCAAACTAATGGGTCTGAGTTTTTAATATCACGATGATCACACTTCTTGAAAATCAGAGAAATAAGAGTATTGTTAAGATTTAAAGTCTTTCATGACGAAATCTACATTTTCCATTGCGAATAGCATATTCATAAAATCAACTTTTAGAGTAGGCCAAAATTTCTGAATAAATTCAACGTTAAGGCCATCGGGTCCTGGTGCTTTATTTCGTTTAAAGGATCTTATCGCGGCCTCCACCTCCATTAAAGAGAAGGCTTTGATAAGCAAATCATGATTACTTGTCAGACACACTAAATCTTTTGGTATATGTATCAGATCGCAAGAAGGATCAGGATCCCTAAAGAGCTCCAATTAGAAGGATGTAATTATCCTTCACATGTCAAGTATGTCTTTGACTAGGAGACTTATTTTTTGCAGAGATGATAGTTTTCATAAATTGTGTGTTTGAGTTTTCCTCCTTAAGGTAGCGAACTTTAGCGTGTTGGTTCCACCAAACGAACTCCTCATACTTAAGCGCTTCAAGTCTCAAGTATAAATTTATGATCTCGGTGGCTTGCTCCCGATTTAAGGACGAGGAGTCCAGTTCTTTCGTGCTTATATTCTCCTCAAGGGCTAATATTTCCTTAACGAAGTTAGAATTATTTTCCTTCCTCCAAGCTTTAATACAATTTTAAGAAGCTTGATCTTGGTTGCCCAAGTGTTGAAGACATTATCTGTAAGAGGGGCAAACACCAATTTATGGTAACAAGAGCACCAAAACTTTCTTTTTCAATCCAAATATATTCAATTTTGAATAACCTATTTAACCCCCATCTTTGAGCACACGTAAACAATAATACATGGTGATCAGAGAAGGTCTTAGGTAGAGTAATTCTCGTTTGCAAAGGGAATAGATCCAGAAAGGGTAGATTTGCCAGAATCCTATCAATTTTTGACCATGAGTTGGGATCAATGGACCTCGACCCGGTGAAATTCTCATTGATCCATCGGTCAAAAGCTGTCACATTTTTTAACTTGTGCATTGGATAGTCTATCATTTCTTTTTTCTTATTAGATTAAAGTCTCCTAAAATCACCATAACATATGTTTCAGTGTCAATTGACCACAATTAAGAGAGGAAAACATCCTTGTGGATATCCTGAGATGGTCCATAAACATTGTAAAAAAACAAGCTCATGGTTAGCAACCTTCCTCTTAAGTTTAAGACCGGAACAAAAGGAAAAATGATATTCTTCCATAAAAAGGAACTCGTCTAAGTTCCAACCGCATAATATCCCCCAAGTGCATATATTTGGGTTAGAAATCCAATTGAAGGATCCCCCCCATATGGTAGATTAGGGTTATGTATGGATCATGTCTCCTGAAGGAAAATTAGTCCTAATGAGCATTTCAAATGAAGGTTTCACAATCGATCCCATTTCAAGTGGTTCCCCAAACTCCTAATATTCCAAGATAGAAGATTTAGATCCACAATAGAGAATAAAAAGAGTAAAGCAGAAAATAAATATGTAAATGTGTGTAAGTATATATGTATATGTACATTTATGTGTATATGCGTATGTGTGTGTAATGTGTGTGTGTCTAAGCACATATGCGTATGTCTATGTATGCGCATATGCTGTGTGTGAGTGTGCTTAAATTTGTGTGCACACTTTTATGGTATATGTAATATGTGTGTATCTTTGTTTGTGTGTACAATCATTGTGTGTGCTTACATTGTGCGCGTATGTGTGAATATGTATTATGTAATACGTGTGTGTGTATATTGGGACACGATCCGGTACCAACTCTGCTCTTATACCAGCTGATGGGAACACGACTTCTCGATATCGTCTCCTCTCGGATACCAGTTGTTGCGGCTCCGGATACGGAAGCGAATGCACAATTGAACTCCATCACGGAAGGACATGAAGAAAAGAACAATCAGATATAACGTTGGTCGATTACCTCCCATAACCACCGGAGAAGAAAGATCACTATAAAATAAAACGAGTACAACTCTCTCCGTTCCATCGCTCTCTCCTCTCTTTTCTCTCCCTCCCCCTCTCTAGGGGTTACATTGCTCTAGTGGTGGTATTGAGGCAATGCCTCCCACACCCTCCGTATATAGCCCAATTACAACCCTATTCAAGCGTTGAAACACATATTTTCTTATATATTTCATCATATGTTGTGGTATCAGATCAACCAGGCCACTCTCGCCAAATCCACCGACACTGCCCATTCAAGGGGCATCTATATATTCCAAATCCTCACTTTAAGAAATCCTAGTAGTCATTTAAATCAAACCAATTCCCACCGTGATTTTATTATCAATCCTTCGAAAAGCTATCTCTTCCTTTTTTCCGAAACATTCACCCTTGTTAGGAGAATACACCCCACATAACTATTTTAATATTGGCACACTCTTATCAGCAAATACTCGTGATTATTTGTCTTTCCATCTTGCTCATGGTTAATTAAGATAGATGTTTCAAGCTTCAAGCAAAGAACTCAAGATTTGATAAAAAAAAAAGAAGATTAAAGAATGTTGCAGATGTTCTTCGAATAATATATTGTAAAGGATCGCATATATATAGGCATGCACAAGTATATTTACACGTGCCAAATTATCATCTAAACTCATCATTTAAATATATACCGTAGAGCTTGATTGATCACTTTTGTAATTTTGATTGATTGCTTGAAGATACCATTTATGGACTGATTGATCATCAGCTATAAACTGATCGATTACCCGAATCCATCGCCTATGTTCCGAAACCAAATCACATGTTCGCTCTCTTAACCTAACTATAATGATTGATCGTTCATTTCAAGTTGTGATCGATCACTTTTTGAATATTGGATTTTTGAAAGTATAATAGTTACTAATTGACCGATCAATGACTCCTAACTAATTGATAATTCATCCTTCTTATCAATCCTTTTCATTTACTGATCCACAATGGTTTTGGATGTTGATTTAATTTTAATTCGATTACTAACATATATATTTAGCCTTGGAATCTATAATCTCATTCACATATGGTTCTTTTCCCTTCTTACTCTACACAATTCACCATATCCATCAAAAAGAGAAAGGGTTGTACAACATATACATGTGAGTCACAAAAATATATCCATCAAGCTTTCTAAATCTCTCTTAACTTTGATCACTCCGCTTCTTACTAATTTGATTCTCTACCACTTGTTAGAGAAATATTTCCAAGTGATCACTACAACCTATGATAAACTCTCATCATCATTTTGATCATCATTAGTTTGAGTGCTCTTATGTTTCCTGTATTGCTAATGTGATTTACTCTATAAATACATTACAACATATATAGACTATGCCGGCATATTAAAATGTAGTTTTTGTCACTACAATAAAATGCGTTTACAGAGACATTTTTCTAAACTATTGTCTATTATGATATTATTCATAATCAAATTATTTTTTTGCAATTTAAACTAGCAGTGATGTCATATCGGATCTTGTTGCTATATCATTGATGACTAGAATATGATGTATCAGCTTAACAAGTTAAACTGACATTCGTTGAAGTGACCAAATCCTCAACCAATCAAACGTTAACCCACAATTATATGATCAATAAAAATCAAGGTGATGTGAATTTTATTATATTTAACTCTACAAAATATGTGTATAGTAAAGTATGTAGAGTGTCAAACCACATAGACAACAGGGAGTAGAGTACATTTTTTATTAATTACTTAATAATATTTTTATGTATTTTTTTGTATTTTTTCTTTTTCTTTTTACAAATTTTTGTGGGTTTTCAAAATCGATTTTTTATGGCTTTTAATATTTTTATATTTTTATGTAATAATTTTTCACTTTTTATTTTAATAATAAAATAGTAATAATATAATTAATATATATACTATATAGGTAGAATGTAGAGAAAATGTGTTTTTGTATTTTTAATTAAAATAAATAAAGTAAAAATAAAAGGAATAATTTTTTTTGGTTTTAGATATTCTTATCTATTTTTGATGATTTTGGGGTTTTTTAATTTTATGAGGTTTTAATATAGAAATAAGTCAAAATTATGAATATTATAAATACGTAACTATATTTAGGATTTAATAAATATATATCAGTGGCAAAAACCTAAACTAATTTTAATACATAGCATATATCATAAAGAAAATTCAAAAAAATAATATGTTTTGAATTTTTCTATATTGTTTTGCAATTTTTATAAGGTTTTTAAGATTTTACATTGTTTAGGAGTTTTGTTTTATATTTTGCAAAAATATTTTGATAGAAGATAAAATCTGAATAGATAAGCATACAAGGGTTTTTGGATTTTTTTGAAAATATTTTGCAATTTTTTAATAGATTTTTAAATAATAAATCGTAGAAAATGCAATGTTTTGTATTTTTTATAAATAAGAAAATAATTTTAAATGCCTTGTAAAAAATATATGTGATAAATATGAATTCCATGCATTTAAGAAAATTTTCCTATATTTTTTTGGAATAGATGACTTATTAATAAACACAAAATACAAGAAATAAAATAAATCAGGGAAATAAGGACCTAATTGATATATCAAAGAAGTTTACATGCATTTCATAATAAAATAACAAAGTCCAAGGGAATCCATACAATATTCCTAAAAAATATAATTTAAATCTGATATATGTCTAGCCAGGACTAATTTACAAATAAAACAAGTTCCTAGTCAAAAATGCAATTTAACTTTAAAATATTACAATGTTTTACAAAATTTTAATGCCAAATAGAAATATCCAAACACAGAAGGAGTTTTATGCAAAATGACAAATCGCCCCACGTAGAGAGTCACACGAGGTGATCTGGCACTGGACCTAAGTGTAATAAAAAATGTGAGGGTTCCGGTGAAAATATTACAAAAGTTTTACGATACTGATGAAGGTTTAAAGATTAAAAATAAAGTACAAAAGGTGAGGGGTTTAAGGCACAAAATACCCTTAAGTGGTCGATCCAACGGTGAAGGGCACTCCACGTAGCTCACTTATCAGTCTACGGTCAGGATGCACTTATAGGTAAATCACCAATTTACGGTGCTAATCAGATCACCAAATGGATCAATGATCGTTGAAGCTCATGATCGGATGATTCTCATAAAAATTGGGGCGCACACTTCATCCAATGGTAGCTGCTCGTCAGAAAGAACGTAGATGAGCGTCAAACTTGAGCTCCTTTGATCGAGCTGATCTCCATCGTCCGACCACCTCGCATTTTCAGGAAGGTCTCATGAGGTAGTTGAGAGTCCTCCTTAGCTATTGGTGCGTTCAGATGGATTCAGGTCTTGCTGGAATGAGACTTGGAGCTCATGCAAGCTCGGTCTGCTTCGAGCTAATGTTCTGAATTGAATCACCGCCAAATGGGGTGCTCTAAGGCCAAGACCGGCGCCAAATTTTTCAGGGCTCGAGGAAGATGCTGCTCGACCCTAGGATTACAGAAAAGGAAGGGGAATGAAGTGGGGCAATGATCTCGGGAGAAGGGCAACAGATGAAGACCTGATCTCACGTTTTGTGCAAGAACATGGTGATTTGATGGCTCGAGGATGCGACGAACGTATAGGGTAGACGATGGGGGTGACAATATGGGTCAGAACATGTGTGTTTACAGAGAACTAGTGGCTGGAGCGTAGAGCTCCGTTCAAGTTTTTTACTTTTATTTTATGCTAATATAGATCGAATTAAATGAAAATAAAAACTAGCCTAAGTTATTGACTACGCTAGGAAATGAGAGAACTAAAGATAGAGTGCCCACCTAGTCGGAGAACCTGTGAGCTGAAGAACCATCAATGGTGCTCTTGTGATGGATTGAATCACGTCCAACTCCATCTCCTCACCTCGAATTGATGAGGGAGCTTCTCATGCCACAAGAGATCTCACTCTAGGTCAAAATCCAGAGGTTACAGGGGCTAGAACGAATTGAAAAATAAAAATGGGAGGAGGCAAGACTATATACACACATGACTGGATACCCTCCGTTGACTCGGGTTTGCACGTGATTCAAAGATTGACCAAGGATGCTCATTGGTCCGCGTGAAAGTCGCATCTTGGACGAAGAATTTTGCTGGAGGAATCGGGGGAAGAAGACATGTGAATTAGGCTACGAATTTTGGCGAAGGAAGGGAAATAACATGTCTCGGACCAGTCCAAAGAGGGGGTGGGGCAGTTGACCTAGCTCAACTGTTGTCGCCTCCTCATTGGTCCATGTCGGGCACTAGGAGACAAAATAGGGCAAAATAGGAATAATTGAAAAATAAAATAAAAAAATGATTTTATTAATAATTATTAAAACATGAAAGTTGTTTCTTATTTTCTGCACTACTTTTAGGTGATTTTTAATTATTTTTATCTACTTATTTTTTATGTGTCAATTTTTACATGTATAATTATATGTATTTATATCTATGTTGTGTGTATATTATTTTTATCTTTATTATATGTATAATTATATTTATATATTATATATTTATAGTATTATTTATTATGTATTTATATATTTTTATTTTATATGTATTACTTTGTTCATGCATGTAAATAATTACATATATACATATTAGGGAAAAATGGGGCTGCCCCCACCCCATTTTTCGCGAATACTTTTATTTTTTTTTGGAAAAATATTAACATGTATATTCATTCTTATATCCCTCCAATATGTTATTCGAATTTTGTCAGAAAGAAAGACTCCTATGACCTCCATCCAGACGTCATTTTTTAATGGTCGCAGGATTTTTTAAATCGACCATGTCTAGATGGAGGACGTAGAAGTCTCTGTTTCTGGAGAAATTCGAATGGCATATAGGAGGGATATAGAGGGGAATATACATGGTGATATTTTTCAAAACAATAAAAAAATTTACCTAAAAATTGGGCGGTGCAGCCCCATCAACCCCTACATATTATATGTATATTATATCTATGTATTATACTTTATTATTTATTTTGATTTTATTTTAGACATTTTAATTTATATTTATATTTTTAATATATTTCAAAAAATATATAAAATTATTTGAAAAAATTTAAAATAATAAAAATATAAAGAGTAAAATAATATAATACTATATACATATGCTCTTGTACAATGGTATGCCAGAAGATTGACTTTTATATCTTAACTCTGTTTTAAATGAAATCATCTTCATTAGTTTGATAATTTAATTTGAAATATAATGAAAGTGAGTTCGATATTTTGAGTTCATATGGAGGGGATATTGATCAATGAAGTTCTGTTTGCGTCTTTTTCATTTGTGTGTACCATGTGCACTATGCATGATTTTTATTGACTATTATTTTTGTTATTTGTGCATTTTTATGTTGAAAACATCTTTATTTGATGTTTGTATGAGTATGTATAAAATAGTGTAACTATGGCTAAATGCAGTGTATTGAGCACCTAGGGTTTCTAGGTTTCTGTTCCTTTTTATCTGTATTATTTTGCCCTCATCTTCCTCTACTTTATTCATTGTCGACCTAATCATGTTGACTTGACCTCAGAGTTTAGGATCAGTCAATATTTACAATACTTCCTCTATTTTTCTTTTCTTTTGTTTATTCTTTTCTTTTGAATTTAAATATAAGTATAATGTATTATTTACAAACAATAGTTAGTGTGTTAATTTGTACAAATTAAATGCATTTACATGTATTTAACCAGGGGTTTAAAGATAAAATTGAGGAATAAAGGTGAATGAATGAGTATTCATCAATCATTAGCAAATGTCCATATAAAGAAATATTATCAATTATTATTTTTCAAAATGTTAACCACTCATCATCAGATATTGAACTAAATATGAGCGATAATTATTTAAAATTTAGAAGATTAGTAATGGATAAACATTGTTGTATGGATCGATGTTATTGATATAATAAAGGATATAATATTCTCACTAATTTCAAATATAAGAAATAATTTCGCAATGAATAATTCGTCATTATATATTTAACAATAGATGATATATTGACTTTTTCTAAAATATAACTACAAATCCATTTTGTTTTAGTGTGCATAATCTCTATTGTTATGTATGTACCGTGATACGGGATACAAGCTGTGGAATTCCTTTGATACTAAGTGTGCGAGTACACGTAAGTATTCATACATACATAAATAGACACATAAGTATGAACGCCGTCGAGACAACATTATACATTGCGATTTATCTAAACAGTATTATTATATATTTGTGAGGTGCATGTATAAATTATATATCTGCTAAACAATGGCATGGCAACGTCGATATTGCTGATGTATATCCCGAAGTCAACCGCAAAACCTGGAGACAGACCTAATCTGTCGTAGGCCGAGGCTCGACCTGGTTCATGTTTCATGCAAACAAGGAAAGGAGATTAACTTAATCTTTTACCAGAACAAGAAAAAGCAAGAAAAAAGGTCCAGCCTTCGTACTGTACATGAGGAGTACCCGGGAAGTATGGAACGAACATCTGTATCGCATGATTGCTGCAACGTGAAGCAAGCAGCATCAGCACGCCAGAATTATTATCGACTGACATGATCACCGACGGAAGGATGCAGTTGGAGGTTGGTGGTATGCTCGAGGACAAGCGGGAAGGGACGGGAGGAGGCAGCCAAAGATCAGGGTCTGCTGTATTGCCCGCGAGATTGCAGTTGAACGCTTGTTGTAATATTACCCATTACGTGGACTGGGAATCCATCAACAGTGCAAAGTTTGTACCCATCTTTCGGCATGATCGCCTGTACAGATAAGGATCGCGATCTCCATCATCCAGTGTCGTGGATGCATGCATGGATCGCGTGATTCATGCACGCACGGAACTATATATAATTATTTGCAACTTGGTTTCTGTGGAAGGGCCGTTCTCAATGTTCAAACCCATGCAACTTGGATTAGATTTCCATGGTCAGAACAGGAAAGTGGCAATTAGATGTGTATTTAATCGAATTCCTTGGTTTATATCGGTGAAATATGGTCACTGATTTTAGCTTGTCTTTCAGTTTTGTAAGCTATGGCTTGTGATTTTGTCTCTCATGAATGGAAGAAATCGTGAAACATTTTGGTCGAGGAAATGTACGTATATCCTCTCAAAACAAATGGTATCAGAGAAACATGCCCGTACTAGCACGGATATATGTACATGTAAACATATACGTATATATTTGTGTGTAAATATAATTAGTTCGTAATAATTATTCTTAATTGAACTTTGGAGTTGAATTGAGTCGATTGCATTGATACGAAATATAGCGGATACTAAGTACAAAGATGCATAAACACAGTGACGTATAAGGTTAATCTATAATCAGATTACATTCTTGTTTGGGGTACTGGATTTAGTTTATTCTATTTTTTGGACAATAGTTCTATTGAACAATACGCTATTGTTGAGACGTGGAATCAATGAAACAAATAAAGTATTTTAATCTTGCTTACTATTTTTATTTGTACCTTTTCAAAGTATTCTACCACATGTCAACCTCTTTAACATCTATTCTGATTGATTGTATATCTCTTATAAAAAAAGTGAATGAAGATGAAACGATTTTTTTTGCAGAGAATCCCAAAAAAAATACATACTATTCCCTCTTTATCGGTATTACTAATCTTTGTGTATCTTGAGGTTTCTACCCGTCCATATAAACTCAACCAAATCCAATTCAATTGTTTCCTCATTCAATGAGTAAGTTTTTACGTGCAACCAACCTATGCTTATTTTCAACTTTCCGAAGCATTTCATCGATTACAACACCCTTCCTCGTAGAATCATGAATAAAGTAATCATACTGTAGATGTCGTATCATGAATTAGTAACAAAAAATACGTACTATTCCCTCTTTATCGGTATTACTAATCTTTGTGTATCTTGATGTTTCTACCCGTCAATATAAACTCAACCAAATCCAACTCAATTGTTTTCTCATTCAATGAATAAGTTTTTGCGTGCAACCAGCTATGCTTATTTTCAACTTTCCGAAGCGTTTCATCGACTACTACACCCTTCCTCGTAGAATCACGAATAAAGTTATCATATTGTAGATGCCGTATCATGAATTAGTAACAAAAAATTCTTTATTTTACGGTCAAAAGTTCATTCATTTTATTTCAATTCTTCTCCAAGAAAAAGAAGAAAACATGGAATCTGCCATTCTGTAGAAAGGGGGAAAAGTATATAAAATTGTAAACAATGTAAAACCAAAGTTTTAATCTTAAAAAAAGTTTATATGACCACTCACAGGACAAATAGATCAACTCCTGGTACAAATATATTAGTTGTTTTTTGAATTAAGTCTTATAAAATTGTAAAAGGTTCCTAGATTTATTTTTTTGTTCAAAATCATTTAAAACCATCATCATTTCATGTGCAAGAAAAATATAAAAAACCTGAAAAAAATAGTTAACATATTTTGACATATTATGCCTTGGGGTTTCCATAGATTTTATCATGCTGTATAATGTATTTTTAATCTTTTTTTTGAATAAGTGAATATAATTAACCGATGAAATGATATAGGTATTTCATCTCCCATTTCCGGACCATGACAATTTGACTAGTCACTATACCTCATCTTTATTTATTTTCCAAAAATTTCTTATTATTTATAAATATTTTGTGTTTGACATCAAATTTTCTTGGTAAATTAACAATGCTAAGATAAATCATCTTTTTAACTCGGGAAGAATCATATCAACACACAACACATAATCTTGAGAGCGTAAGATCGAAAATTATCAAAAAGAGTAAAATCTATTTTGTATGAAAAAGTAAGCTTTTCCTAGTTCCCAAATCACCTTCAATTTCGCTCATAACACGAAACCCATATATGAAAGAGTAAGCTCTTACTAGTTCCTGTGTGAGTAGACCAAATGATCTATATTTACTTACTGCTATCACCTCAATACTTCCTTGATTTGAGCATGCCTTATACTCATCCATGCTTTTTTGTCTTCTTGTTGGTTTCATTGATCATTTTCTCCACCACTTTGGCCTTTTTTAACCTAAGGTAAGAAGATTTAGATCAAATGATCTATATTTACTTATTGCTATCACCTCAATACTTCCTTGATTTGAGCATGCCTTATACTCATCCATGCTTTTTTGTCTTGTTGGTTTCATTGATCATTTTCTCCACCACTTTGGCCTTTTTTAACCTAAAGTAGGAAGATTACATATCTTATTTGGTTTGCATAATGTATAAAATTTATGGTTTTATATATATATATATATATATATATATATATATATATATATATATAAAGGACCCTTCCAATGAGGTGCACCTTTCCAGGGTGCATGGAAAGCCAACCACGAGATCCGTTAGATCTCGATCTAGTGGTTCTTCATCCAAAAGGGTATTTTAGTCCATACATTTTCGTTTTGAATTTGAATTTCATTTTGAATTTAAAATTTATTTCATCCTTGTATTTTTTTTCATTTTCAACACATCTGATTTGGTATTTTTTATTGCCTTTTAGTTTATGAAGTTTCGCCAATGTTGTAGCATTTTCGCGCAATGCAAAATAGAGAGCTCTTTGTAAAATTCCCACTGATATTGTAGAACTGTATCCTGCATTGTAAAATAAAATCATAGTTAGTAATGGTTATTATTTTAATTGTAATTTCAATAATATTATTGTAAAAGCACATATAGGTTTTGTAATATTCGTATGAAGAACTGCAAAAAAGATAAATTAGTAAATAATCAATTATTAAGAGAAAAAAGATAAGTGTAAAAGAATTGAGATTGTGAAAAACGATCTGATATTGTAAAAAATATCTTAGATTGTAAAAAAAGATCTCAAATTTGTAAGAAAGAAATTGAGATTGTAAAAAAACAATATGAGATTGTAAAAACAATCTCGGATTGTAAGAAATAATTTGAAAATTTAAGAAACAATCCGAGATTTGTAAAAAAATGATTTAAGATTGTAAAAAACGATCTGTGATTGTAAAAAAAGGGTCCGAGATTATAAAAAAATGATCTCTGATTGTAAAAACAAGTTGTGCCCTCCTCCTGCATATATCCCTCCTCCACCCGCACCTCCTCTGCCCTTCTCCTCCATCGACGTCACGTGTGCCGCCACCTCCTCCTCTGTCGTCGTGCTCTACCACCTCCTCCTCTATCACCGTCATGTGCATAGGTGGAAGGAGGCCTCAACGCATGCGCCACCATCTCCTCCATGCCATCGTGCACCCCAATCATCATTGCAACAACAAGAGAAGCTCTGCCTATTGCGGTGCTGCACCACAAACTGAAGAAGGCGAGGAGGCAGACCACTCCATGGACGCCGACGTGCTCCGCCTGTTATCCTCCTACGATGCCAAGCTCGATGGCGGCATGATTGGCGTCTATGGCGGCATGATGTTCCTCATTTTTGGAGTGACGACGGTGGCATGGAGAGAGGAAGAGAGAGGAGATGATTGTGGAGATTAATTGTTGCATTCTAAATATAGAATACAAAAATGACCATAAAGGGTTTTTCGGCATTAAAAATACATAAATAACGAGCCATTAATTATGACCATCGGATTGATTACGGATGGATACGATGATTGGCTTTCCTTTCACCCAGGAAAGGTGCACCTTATAGGAAATATATCCAATAAGGTGCACCTTTCCTGGGTTCATGGAAAGCCCGCCATCTCAGCCATCCGCAATTAATCCAACAGTTCCGATTAATGCCTCTTTTATCCTAATTTATTTAATGTTAAAAACCTATTTTAGTCATTTAGTCACACTTTTAAAATAGAATGTGACAACTCACATTCTATTCTTGGTCCCTTTGTTGACAATCCATTGCTAGGTTTTTTCCCTCCCACAACAAACGACGGCGGCATGGCTCCACGTGGAGCACGACGGCGACTGCGTTGGTGGTGGTGCACGGGACGGAGCACGACGACGACGGATGATGAGCCGAATATCCGTACGGTTAAGAGAGGATAAAAATAATATGCAAAAATGTCGTCGTTCTCAACCGCACGATTCGGTCATCGAGAAAAATTAATGAAACCACTTAAAATATAAAACGATGAAAACAATGTAAGCGGCTTTTTGCTATTCTTTTTACCTGGTATAGCGACCAGGGTCGAACACAAGGAGCACGATTGAAAAACTAAGTAGTCAAGTTTCGAAAGCTAATTTTTTTTTGTGGTTTTTGACTTTTATATTTTTTTAAATTTTTAAAAGAAGCACAATAAACACAAAAGAGTACAAAAACATACACAACACTCTTTTTGGTATTTTCAAAATAATCAAAGAAAAGAAAATATTTTTGTGATTTTATAAAAAATGAAAATAGTGGAAAACATAGCAAACAATGGACGATCAGGATTATTTTACAAGTTAAAAATCTTTTTAGTACTCAAAAATCCTGAAATTATTTTTAAGACAAAGTGCAAAGTAATATCTACAAAAAGAAACTGAAATCACTATTTTTGGATTTTTCTACAATTTTCTGCAATTTTTTTAAGATTTTTCGTATTTTGTAATTTTTTTTGAAGTTTTATAAATGAAAATTGTACAAAACTTGGACAGAAATTAAAACATAACAAAATACAGCTACAGGAATTTTTGTGGAATTTTTTAGACACTTTTTCGAATTTTTATGAATTTTCAAAATGTTGGACAAACAAAAAGGCATTGTTTTTTTTATTTTTTAAATATAACAAAACTCGAAGAAATGCAATGAGAATTTTATACAAAGTTAGGGTGCATATCAAGAGAATACACAAATTTTTGTAAAATTTTTAGACTCGTACAAACATTTATTCCAATGAAAGAGCATGCAAATTAAAGTCTGAAATGCAAGGTCCAAATTGCAATTATTCAAAAGTTTGTAGAGAATACAATAAAAACAAACAGCAGTGAAGATGTTGCAAATTACCCAAACAATGCATGTGCAAGTCACATGCTTTTTTTTCTTTTGGAGAGAAGGGATATCTTTCTAGTTTCAACAACCTTGAGGGGCCTCTTTGTAATTTTGCCAACTATTTTAATCCCCTAGGGTTCTTCTTCAACCCTTCGTTGTTTCTTCAACTCAACAGATGGAGTAGGCAGCCGCCGCCACCAACCAAGGGAGAGGAGGAGAGCAGCGGGCGGCCGCGCGCGCCCGCACGCGGGGCAAAGGCGAACGGGGCAAGCGCGGTGGGCGTTATGGCTGGGAGGTGGTGCGGCGGATGGAGGGCTCGTGCGCCACCGCGGAAGATGGCGCCTGGAGGCCGCGCGGCACCGCGCGCGGGGTTTGGAAGTTGGCGAGCGGTGCGCGCCGCTCGAGGGCGGAGATCTGGAGGTGCACGGGGCCCTCGCCGCCAGCGCGAGGGCGAAGGAGCCCAGGAGGAGGACGGAAGGTCGCGGAAAGGTGGTGGCTCTGGGCAGCGCTGCCGTGCTTGGAGCGGAGGGGCGGAAGGCGACGCGCTGGAGCTGGAGGGGGCGCTGCGCCGTGGCCACACGCGGGGCTGAGGAGGAGGCGCCGAGCGCGGGACCGCGCAAGGGGCGCCTGGGGGAAAGGGAACGCTGCTGGCTCCCAGCGATTATTTTTTTTGTTTTTTTTATTTTTTTATTCTGTACCTGCAGGAAAGGTTAGAGGAAAAATGTATTTTTTAATTTTTTTTATTACTGTAAACACAAGTCTGTACTAAGAAAGGAAGAAAAAATTATTTTTTTTATCTGTTTATATTTTCCTGCAAAACAGAACGTTAGATACAAAAGTAATTTTTTATTTTCTTTTTATTATACCTGCAAAACAAATGTTAGAGGGAACAAAGAAAAAATTATTTTTTATTGTATCTTGCAAAAATATGGAATAGGAAACAAGATACATTTTTTTTATTTTATTTATAAACAGAATGAAGTTGGTGAATGGATGGATCTTATGATGCGATGGAATAGATCCGTGGCTCCGGTCACCGTGCGTGACCGGAGGTGGAAGGTTGCGCGAGATAGAAAAAGAAATGCGATGGTCCAGATATGAGATGATAAATCGGTGTCGGAGGCGGAAAATATGTGGTGGAAATTTTAATCTAAAAACTACTCTCTACTCCTACGCAAAAACTAAATCTATGATTACCTAGAGAAAAAGACAAGTAAAAGTGGATCTCACCTCGGGGATCGGACAAGCCATGATGGCCTCGACGAAGCTCACGCCGCTGTCACCGACTGGATCGGAGGCTAGGACCCTCTTCAACAAGAAATCTCTCGGAAACCGGGCTCCTCTCCGCCAAAGATCGATCAAATGTGAATGAGGGAGGAGGAGCCCATTAAAAAAAGGCAAAAAATCAAAAAAGGAAAATATTTACAAAAAAGAAATGTGTTTATTGGATGGATTAATAAAATAATTAAATTAATAAATAAATAAATTAATTAATTACGAAATTCGAAATTAATAAATTAAATAAATTATTAAATTAATTGGAAATTAATTGGCCACCTTAATGGTGGCCATTAAAGGTACGAAATCAAATCATGTATATATGGTAGCTTATTAAGTCACATAAATCAAATAAAATCAAATGATTAAATACAAAATTCGGAATTAATTTAAATTAATTAATTAATGTTAGGTATTTAAATTTTTTTTGGTGGATTTTATTAATGGAAGTTAGTGGCATACATATATTATATACATAAGATATAATGTACATAGGTGCAAATAAGGAAATAATTTTTATACAAGATTTTTTTATTTTAATTTTATTTTAATTTTTATTTTTGTTGAATACAATATTTATAATATATACATTATATCAATAAAAAAATAAAATAAAATATATACACAAATATATGGGTAAACTGCACAATACACCCCAGAAAACCGACTTTTTAACCGTAACTCCAAAAAATACGAAACCACAACCATTTGAAAGATAATTTAATTTATAGTATTGTGGAAGTGAGTTTGGTTCGATTTTAGCTCGTATGGAGCCGAAATTGATGTTTCAATTATCGCATTACGGCTTTTTCTGGGTGTAATTATTTACAATATATACATTATTTTATTTTACAAATATTTTTATTATTTATAACACAATTTTATTCACAACTTTTATTTACAAAAATAATTGATTGAGGTCAAATTATATACAAATAAATTAATGTAAGTTTTAAACAAATATACATGAAAAATATGTACAATACATTTTTTGGATTTTCTGACAGACAACCTTATCTCCCCCTACTTTATTCCTGGTCGATCAGGTCAAGTCTTGACCTTCTCTCGGGGTTTGGGTCAGTCTGTATTTATTGCATAAATACTTCCTTTTCTTTTTCTTTTCTTCTTTATTCTTTTATTTATGTACAAAAAGTGCTAAAAATGAATAATTAACAAATGCATGCAAAATGGTAATTTTATGAAATTAGTGGTTATTTACAGGTATTTGACTAAGGAAACGATGCTAAAATAAAAGAATAAAGGCGATGAATCGTGGATTCATCATTCCCCTATACTTTACCTTTGCTAGTCCCTTAGCAAACACTTATTTGGAAAATAAGTGAAAATAAAAATAAAGAAAAGAAAAAGGAAAGAAGTTAGAACAATGTTGACTTTCAAACTCATCTTCATAAAAATGTAGTCTGGAGCTCTGTCGGACCTTTGGATTATTAATGTGTCGGAACCTTAATGGGACCTGGATTTAAAACCTATCAGCCTCTAAGTTCCATAAGACTCCTATTCAGGTCTCCTCAACAGTCAGATCAGAACAAGTCTACAGACACAAACTCTTATGACTATGAATTCTTACTTGTACGTGTAAGTGAAATTTAGCTCTTCATCTCAAAAGTAGCTAAGATTCAGCCTCTCTCAACAAGGTAACTCAATAACTCGGTCTGGCAACTCTTTCCTCGAGGAGCGGGGATATTCCCTTCTAAGTTCAAGTACAACCAGCTCAAGAAGAGGGGATGGAGAAGAGAATGGATGGTAACCAGTGTAGTTACCTATCCTTGGATGCATGACCAGTGTAGCCATGTCACCCGCTGCAAGCTCATAAATATATGACTTTGAAACTCTTATTCTTTTTTTTTTACAGGCATTTTATTTTTCTTCCAGGCCTGTCCACATTTGGAGATTTTGCTCTTTTTTTTTGCTTTTTTTTGAAATATATACAAGGTGCAGCATGTACATAAGGAGTTTTTCCTCTTGAGCCAGTAGACTATCCCTCTTTTGAAGCATTATTGCAACCCCACAGCTCCTGTCTTTAGACCTCAACATCACCAGACTAGGTTGAGACGCACTTCCCTCCCTAGAGGAGGACGAGAGGTTCCGCCTAGATGTACTACCCTCGTATGCTACCCCAAGCCAAAAGATTCTGCTCCCTCACTACCTCATCCATGAAGAGCTACGTGTAAAGTGCAGTGTCCAAGGTAAGCCACGGTCTGAAAGAATCATGTGTGTGTTGTTAAATGTTCTGCTTAGACTCATCAAGATGACATGTGAACATAGTCTTATGGACTCAAAGAATTAAGTCACTAGGACCTGAAAAGTCTTAACTCCAAATCTTATAAGGTTCCTCTGAAATTAAGTGGGTTAAGGTCCAACTAAGCTCCATTCTTCAAATTTATTCCAGACTTAGTCTAAATGTCAAAATCATCCTGAAAAATGCTCATGCAAATGCAAGAAAATATGGACATGTAAGGAAAAGAAAAAAAATCTTTTGTGAAACAATTTTCAAAATTTTGAAATTTTTATGGATTTTTGAAAAATGATGCACATGCAAAAAGTTTTTTTTTTGCAAATAGTTAGTAATATATACAAATATAAACAAGTTTTTTTTTTAAATAAGGGTTAGAGAAGATATATACATATTTACACAAGAGTGAGTTAATTATTTTACAAGAATGAGATGCAAGAATTTACAAGTATATACAGAGTTGATTTTTTTTAGTATTTACGCATTGTTTTAGCCATATTAAAATAATATATGAAAGTACGAGTTATGGCTAAAGTATATATACCATATATACGACACCCCCCCTATACTTAGCTCGAACTATATCCTCATAGTGATCAAAGAGCTGAAAAGAAAGACATAACTCGTGCCGCGTATAGAAAAGTGAAAAGAATAGTATACTACAACGACGAATAAAAGAATATAAACAATAGAGATCGGTGATCCCCCTATACTTAGGATCAAGTAATCCTAAGTATAGCAGACTGTACACAAAGGGAAAACCGAGGAGATGAATATACAGAGTCTACCTCCCCTATACTTAGGGTAAAATATCCCTAAGTATAGGCAGCAAAACAGAGGTAAAAAGAATCAAATGAATAATCACAATTCTGACACCCCCCTATACTTAGGGTAAAGTACACCCTAAGTATGGAATGATCATGCGATGGAGATGGGGTGTGAGACAGAAAGAATGTATGATATGGACAGATGATATATATAGATGTGAGTCGATCAGTGTTGAGGTGCCTCTCAACAAGCGCTAGAGTTTACGCCCCTAGCTGGTGATGAATCTCGTATTCATCATGCTAAAAAGTCCTTATTAAAATCCCTGCTTAAACAAACCAATAAAAATCACCTCTAATTCTCTATTTTTACCATGTACAATATTGTGTATAATTAACCCTTAATTATTTTGTTTATAATTGTCCTTATTTTTCTGTAATTATTTTATAACTCAAAAACCCCTAAAAATTAGGTAGATAAGTTGTCTATATTTCACTGACCCTTAAAAAGATAAAAAAATACAAAAACAACTCAAAACCACAAAACCGGTGTTTTTATCCCCTTAAAAATGCCCCCAAAAATAGCTTTTGTACAGATGACCTCTTTTGGCTTTTTGCCCAACATGAAAGTTGTAGACCTCGTCGAGACGAACAACTTTCATGTTTTGACTTTTTCCAAATTCGGCCTTTAACTATTTCTTTTCTATTTTTTCTTTGTTTTTACTTTTGAATTATTCTGATTGGGCCACGTGGCGCCCTCTGGGCCGCCCACGTGGCCCGCTTCCCTTCCCGCCACCTGGCGCCCAATCTGGGCCGTTGGATCGCACCATCCTAGCCCCCATCCTCACCGTTCATCCCGCATCTCCCCTCAGCCGCCCGATCTGATCTCCAAGATCTGATCTAAGCCGCTCACTAGCGCCTGATCCACAGCCCTTCGATCCCATCCTCATCCAACGCTCTTCCTTGCGCCACGTCTCCACTCCTCCAGAACCGCACGATTCCACTTTCATCCTACTGTGGCCGATGCTCCACGTCGCCTCTTTACCTACCACCGTTGGATGCCCTCCATCTTCCATCTTCACCGTCCAGCCTCGCCTCGCTCATAGCCGTTAGATCTGACATTCAGATCTAATCTCATCCGCCCAAAAGCGCCTAATCTTCGACCATTGGATCCAATTTCATCCTACGCCTACTTAAATGCCACGTCACCCTTTCACCCCGCACCGCTAGATCTCACTCAAGCTTCCATCTGAGCCGCTCATCAACGCCCAACTTCTAGCCGATGGATCTAAACCTATGATCTAATCGGAGCCCTTCAACTGTGCCCCTATCCCAACCGTTGGATCGCAAGATCCAACGGCCCGCCTTCATCTTCAACCTCGCGTAACCCCCCCCTTCCCCAGCCGTTTCAACTCGCGAAACCTCCGCCCACTTCCTTTTTTGGCCATCACCTCCGGCCACCCCTTTCTCTCCTAACGGCAGCCCCGCATAGCCCGCTCCCCCGCCTTCCTCGCGAACCTCCATCACTCGCCTCCATTAACCCCTTCACCATTAAAACCCCCCTCGAAACCCCCTGCTTCACCATGAAACCGCCGGTCACCCTCCGCTATTTAAGCCCCTCCCCTGCCACCGTCTAGCCTGGTCCACCATTTTGGCTTAAACCCTAGCTTCCTCCGCCCCTCCGGTGACAGCGGAGGGGCGGAACGTCGAGGCGATCATGGCTTTTTGCCGGTGTCGACCCTCGGCGCTCCGCCGCCGAGTAGCGGTGGCTCCGGCCACCTCCGAGCTCCCTGCCAAGGCCGTGCAGGCTGGGCGACGACCCCCTGAGCTCCGATGAGCTCATCCCCAGGCCATTTCCCCCGCCAACTCCTCGCTCCGGCGAGGAGATTTTCATCTCTATTTCTCCTTATTTTCTCCGATTAATTACGCCACCTTCAACCCCTTTCATCCTCGTTTGACCATCGCCAAAGCTTCACCCACCATCAGTCACCTTCGCCGACCCCCTTCCCCTTCTCCAGAACCACCTCCGTACCGACCCCCCTCTTCACCTGCTCCGGCGGCGAAAGAGTCTCCGGCCACCACTCTCGACGCCCCCACGGCCGACCACTCACCTCACAACCACTCGCACATTTCACACTTCGGCTACACTAACATCTGCAGGTCCCTTCCCTTCACTGATCGGAGCTCGCTTCGCCCCGCCGATCTCGAGCTCTTCCTCCGATGACCTCGCCTTGCCGAGCAGCTCCAGACACCCTTGGAGCTTCGCCTGAGCTCCAGGACCCTCGCCATGCCTCCAGCAAACTTCATCGACGCTCAGATGCTAATGAAAAGGCGGGCGGAGCTCTAGGATGCTCACCGGAGCCCCGCCTCCTCCGGTGAGCCGCGGTAGAGAAGAGAGTACAGGTGTCGTCCGATCATTTGGATCGGACGGCCAGGATGATGCCACGTGGAGTGCCGAACCACTTGCCAAAGCTATAGGCTCGGAGCTTCCGAACCGTGGACCGAGCCACCAGATGTCGCCACGTGGCCCGAGCCTCAGCCAGCCTCCCGAGCCTGGGCTCTCACGTGCACCGCACGTGGGGGCCTGGGTAATTTGCAGCGAAGACCCTGACGTTTCAAGTATTTACACTTCGGTCCTCCAGGCGCGTGCCTCACGTGCGCGCCTGGGGTAATTTACAGGGAGGCCCACTAAGGTTTCCAAAATTACAAAAAGGCCCCCGCGCATAAGGGAAAATTTCATCCAGGCCCAGGCGGTTTTCTCTATTTGCATTTAGGTCCCTCCAGGGACCTAAATGCAATAATTATCCTTTATTTTTCTTGCATTTTTATTACATTTATGCCCTTGCACTGTTTTTAGCATAACTTGAGCATCGTAGGTCCAAATTGCATGATTTTAGTGTCGTTTTGATCCTTGTTTTGTCCTCTACAATCTAGCATACTTATTTGTCTCATTTGACAATGTTTTAAATTAAGTGAATTTTTATGTCAAAAATGGGACCTAGCTCTACTTGTCTTGCTTGATTTCATGACCGATTTTTAATGATGTGTTCAAAATGGCTCTAACTTCATTCTATATTATGTTGCTCATATTTTAGGGTATAATTGTAGCATTTGATTCATCATGCAGGTTCCTTTGCATTGTTTGCCCATGCATCACTTTAATTTGCATAAAAACTGATAAAAATACATGCATCATATCATCACTTAGCATAGTGCTTCATAAATTGCATATGGACCTGAAATTGAGATTAATTGACATTGAACTTCACGAATCAAAATTCAAAAGCTATAATTAAGCAGCTGTGTCCCTGTGTTCGACCTTGGTAGACTTGCCAAGCATAAATATTCCACAGCATTCAAAGACTGTGGTTTTTGCTGAACAAAATTCGCCTCCTGTACTACGACTTAATTCATCATTATTATCGAGGCGAATTTTACGTTCATCAGCTGGGCGCAAATGCTAGGACAACGCAGTATCGAGGTTCAGGACGGCATCTGTCAGGCGAATACCGTACTGTTGTCGTCGTCTCGGTGGGAGAACAACAACGGAGTCAGGAGGGTCAAGAAAGTAAAAGATAACACCCAGATAATCAATTAGGCGGGTGTTTGCTACCGGGTCAAGATATGGGCAGATGAAGTCGGGCTCCGGTAACACAAAAGAAATCACCGGCTCAAGGTCTGAATGAAGTGAATGTATGGAGCTGAAGAAGTCGAACGTGGAGAAGGAAGGATCTGATAGTGAATCCTCCACGTTAATCATCGTCTCAAATAGATATGGAAGATCGTGATCTGGAGACTATAAAGGCAGATATTCGATGCATATATTGTAGACAAATTAGTGAACTCATCGAATACCTCAAAGATTGGATCATCCTCGCGAGGGTCGTCGAGGAGAGAATCATCAAACTCATTATCAGAAATATCAAAATACTCGGTCTCGTGATCCGACAGATCGGATGCACTCTCAGAAAGTGAGACCGAGTACACATGGTCCATGACATCCTCCCACAGATAACCCTCGGGGAGTAATGCCGAATCATCAGGGAAGTGGGGATCAATGCTGTCAAATATCAGGTCCTCCAAAAATGTATCGACCTCATCAAATGGGAGGACACATGGCTCAAGTACGGGACTATCAAGTTCTGTAAAATCCAAAATTGGTCCCTCATCAAGCTCTCTTTGCTGAGATGAATCCAAGTATATCTCCGAATCTGAGAAGATCTCCTGAAGACAAGACACTGAATCAACTGTGTATGGACACTGGAATAATTCAGAGGATGGCTGAGATGTGGGTTCCTCCTCTATCTCATGGGATCCTAGCAGATCTAGAATCGAAGAATCTTCTACGTGAAAGAGCAGGACTGGCTCAAAATCTGATTGTAAATCCAATTGCTCCTCAACCAATGTCCGGCTCTGGGAACTCACAACAGTAGGCAACACATCGATCAATTGATTAGTAATAGCATCCATATCCTCTAATCTGTGTGTACTATCAAGATCAACATGGTGTGTCACACACTCAACTGTTGTCATCTCTCCCTCATGTGTTGTCCCAAATAAATCATCTGGTGTATATGCAAGATCAGAAAGTGTATCCAAGATGGTCTCAACAAAATCCAAGTCGGGACAATGGTGTGAACCACCACACGAGGTAATGACATATGAAATCTGCTCTGCGGTCCTCCCCCTCATGGCGATATGGATAAGGTCAGTCATAGAAAATCCATGATCAGGAAATCGCCTTAAAAGTTCTCGTAATCTCAACCATGAATCTATCAATGGCTTCTGGGGGTTAACTGATAAATCACGAATACATGACCGCATCATCTCTGCTCTACACTGGGGGTAAAATTTCTTCAAAAATAATGATCGTAAATCTCCCCATGTAGTAATCTTCCTTCCCAATCGTCTATGCCAACTCTTGCCTCTACTCTGAAGTGTAAACGGGAAGGTAATCAACATCATGTCCTCAGAAGTGATATCCAAATATGATCGTGATACACAAAAATCCTCAAATTCATCGATATGCAAATAAGGTTCCTCGTGCATTTCCCCAAAAAACTTAGGCAGTAGATCAATTAACTCTAAATCCAGAACAAAGGGTCTCAAGGTAGAAGCGGATTGGACTTCATGATCTGTGTACTCATCCAATGTCCTAGGATACAAGTCATCTAAAGCTCGCAACTGCCCCATTCGATTGCCTATGGGATGCACTCTCATCTCAGCAAGGTGAACACCCATGTCTCGTGTTTGGTCAATCTGATCTCTGTGGGTGTCACTCACAGCACGTCTCAAATGGGAGGATGGGTAGGGAGAAGATGAGAAGTCGAATGGGGTTCCGACCTCCCAAGAGAGTGGACGGGAGTGATGGGCGTGAAATGAAGAAGCCGTAAAATTCGGCTGGAATGGAAAGTGGCCCATCGTGACGAGAGGGAAATGAAGGGAGGGAGGGTGGGATAGAAAGGAGTGAAAGAAAGAAAAGGCAGGAACGAAGAGAGAGATAGAAGGGAGGGAGGGAGGGTGGGTTAGAGACAGAAGGTGACTGCTAATGATAGAGGAAGATATTTGTAACCGACTCACACCAAAGACATACAAAACGCAAAGCAAACCACCAGTTCACCAACTCAACACAAAGTGAAGACCGTGAGATTCGGTCCTTTATCTTTTCAATTTTAGAGTTAGGTGATCAACGAAAGTTGTACAAACACTTAGGAGGCTTGAATAGGATTTGTGCACTACTCCTTAGTGTGTACGCGAGCGAGTAAAAGTGCAAACAATGAGGGGATTGCTCTCCCAATACAATGAAGTGAATAAATTAGGTTTGATTTTAGAGTCAAGTTCAATTAGCAGTCCCAATTTTTTTAATTTTTGATTTTATATTTTTTTTGGATATTTTCAATAACAACGCCTAACGAGCTTTCCGATTTCCTCTTTGAATGATTTGAGTCCAAGAAACAGGGGGAGGGATCGAGAAAGCCAATGCACGGTTAAAAACAATGATGCATGCAGAGATAGAAAATGCGTACCTTACTCCAGCACTCTACATGCAAAATGATCCGCGCAGAAATTTAAATACAGAAATAAAACTACCTAAATGATGCAACGGTGAAAACCGAGTCCTAGATGAGCAAGTTCTACTCGCAGAACCGTCTAATCGGTCACCGACCTCCAAGCCAAAGGGTCCGGTCTTGGCCCACCCCTCCTCTGCCCGACAAATCGGGGGTAGGAGAAAGCGCTTTACAGGGTGGACTGCGGCACGTAGGCTACGAAGGAGATGAGTCGATTATTTTTATTAATTGATTATTAGTAGGTCTAATTAAGCGCACTATAGGAACAGGCAGATAATTAAGTGTGGGGACCCTACTAATTACGGCACAAGCAAGAGAAAATCCTAAGGCTAGGGGCTCGAAAATCACGTGAATCAAATAAAATAAAATAAAATTAAAAAAAATGCGAGAAAACAAAACCAGCGAAAAACAACGGTGAGGTCCCCCAAGTGCACCGGCACTTGGCGAAACAGACCCCGAAAAATGTCCAAGTCCACAAGTGTTCAAAGATCCTAAATTATTACAAAAAATATTGTTCTCTCAAATAAAATTCTTCTTCTTCTCCCCTCTCTCTTCCTCGTGCGCGGGTCCTCTAAAAAGAAACTCCAAGTCATCCAAGCAGTACCTCGCACAAAAATCCAAGAGAGAATGTCAGAAAACAATTATAATATAGAGAGACAAAAATAGAAAAATGACTACAAAGCCGTGCTCCCCGGCAACGGCGCCATTCTGATGACGCGCCTGACAATCGGGTTAAGTATGTAAATAATCAAATTGTCGTTGTGACCCAAATCACCAAGCGCGGTCAATCGAGAAAAATAATCAAACCACTCAAAACAGATAGAAATCAATGAAGAAATGTAAGCGGCTTTTCGCTATTCTTTTTACCTGGTATAGCGACCAGGGTCGAACACAAGGAGCACGATTGAAAAACTAAGTAGTCAAGTTTCGAAAGCTAAATTTTTTTGTGGTTTTTGACTTTTATATTTTTTTAAATTTTTAAAAGAAGCACAATAAACACAAAAGAGTACAAAAACATACACAACACTCTTTTTGGTATTTTCAAAATAATCAAAGAAAAGAAAATATTTTTGTGATTTTATAAAAAATGAAAATAGTGGAAAACATAGCAAACAATGGACGATCAGGATTATTTTACAAGTTAAAAATCTTTTTAGTACTCAAAAATCCTGAAATTATTTTTAAGACAAAGTGCAAAGTAATATCTACAAAAAGAAACTGAAATCACTATTTTTGGATTTTTCTACAATTTTCTGCAATTTTTTTAAGATTTTTTGTATTTTGTAATTTTTTTTGAAGTTTTATAAATGAAAATTGTACAAAACTTGGACAGAAATTAAAACATAACAAAATACAGCTACAGGAATTTTTGTGGAATTTTTTAGACACTTTTTCGAATTTTTATGAATTTTCAAAATGTTGGACAAACAAAAAGGCATTGTTTTTTTTATTTTTTAAATATAACAAAACTCGAAGAAATGCAGTGAGAATTTTATACAAAGTTAGGGTGCATATCAAGAGAATACACAGATTTTTGCAAAATTTTTAGACTCGTACAAACATTTATTCCAATGAAAGAGCATGCAAATTAAAGTCTGAAATGCAAGGTCCAAATTGCAATTATTCAAAAGTTTGTAGAGAATATAATAAAAACAAACAGCAGTGAAGATGTTGCAAATTTCCCAAACAATGCATGTGCAAGTCACATGCTTTTTTTTCTTTTGGAGAGAAGGGATATCTTTCTAGTTTCAACAACCTTGAGGGGCCTCTTTGTAATTTTGCCAACTATTTTAATCCCCTAGGGTTCTTCTTCAACCCTTCGTTGTTTCTTCAACTCAACAGATGGAGTAGGCAGCCGCCGCCACCAACCAAGGGAGAGGAGGAGAGCAGCGGGCGGCCGCGCGCGCCCGCACGCGGGGCAAAGGCGAACGGGGCAAGCGCGGTGGGCGTTATGGCTGGGAGGTGGTGCGGCGGATGGAGGGCTCGTGCGCCACCGCGGAAGATAGCGCCTGGAGGTCGCGCGGCACCGCGCGCGGGGTCTGGAAGTTGGCGAGCGGTGCGCGCCACTCGAGGGCGGAGATCTGGAGGTGCACGGGGGCCTCGCTGCCAGCGCGAGGGCAGAGGAGCCCAGGAGGAGGACGGAAGGTCGCGGAAAGGCGGTGGCTCTGGGCAGCGCTGCCGCGCTTGGAGCGGAGGGGCGGAAGGCGACGCGCTGGAGCTGGAGGGGGCGCTGTGCCGTGGCCACACGCGGGGCTGAGGAGGAGGCGCCGAGCGCGGGACCGCGCAAGGGGCGCCTAGGGGAAAGGGAACACTGCTGGCTCCCAGCGATTATTTTTTTTTTGTTTTTTTTATTTTTTTATTCTGTACCTGCAGGAAAGGTTAGAGGAAAAATGTATTTTTTATTTTTTTTATTACTTTAAACACAAGTCTGTACTAAGAAAGGAAGAAAAAATTATTTTTTTTATCTGTTTATATTTTTCTTGCAAAACAGAACGTTAGATACAAAAGTAATTTTTTATTTTCTTTTTATTATACCTGCAAAACAAATGTTAGAGGGAACAAAGAAAAAATTATTTTTTATTGTATCTTGCAAAAATATGGAATAGGAAACAAGATACATTTTTTTATTTTATTTATAAACAGAATGAAGTTGGTGAATGGATGGATCTTACGATGCGATGGAATAGATCCGTGGCTTCGGTCACCGTGCGTGACCGGAGGTGGAAGGTTGCGCGAGATAGAAAAAGAAATGCGATGGTCCAGATGTGAGATGATAAATCGATGTCGGAGGCGGAAAATATGTGGTGGAAATTTTAATCTAAAAACTACTCTCTACTCCTACGCAAAAACTAAATCTATGATTACCTAGAGAAAAAGACAAGTAAAAGTGGATCTCACCTCGGGGATCGGACAAGCCATGATGGCCTCGACGAAGCTCACGCCGCTGTCACCGACTGGATCGGAGGCTAGGACCCTCTTCAACAAGAAATCTCTCGGAAACCGGGCTCCTCTCCGCCAAAGATCGATCAAATGTGAATGAGGGAGGAGGAGCCCATTAAAAAGAGGCAAAAATCAAAAAAGGAAAATATTTACAAAAAAGGAATGTGTTTATTGGATGGATTAATAAAATAATTAAATTAATAAATTAATTAATTAAATAATTACGAAATTCGAAATTAATAAATTAAATAAATTATTAAATTAATTGGAAATTAATTGGCTACCTTAATGGTGGCCATTAAAGGTACGAAATCAAATCATGTATATATGGTAGCTTATTAAGTCACATAAATCAAATAAAATCAAATGATTAAATACAAAATTCGGAATTAATTTAAATTAATTAATTAATGTTAGGTAATTAAATTTTTTTGGTGGATTTTATTAATGGAAGTTAGTGGCATACATATATTATATACATAAGATATAATGTACATAGGTGCAAATAAGGAAATAATTTTTATACAAGATTTTTTTATTTTAATTTTATTTTAATTTTTATTTTTATTGAAAACAATATTTATAATATATACATTATATCAATAAAAAAATAAAATAAAATATATACACAAATATATGGGTAAACTGCACAATACACCCCAGAAAATCGACTTTTTAACCGTAACTCCAAAAAATACGAAACCACAGCCATTTGAAAGATAATTTAATTTATAGTATTATGGAAGTGAGTTTGGTTCGATTTGAGCTCGTATGGAGCCGGAATTGATGTTTCAATTATCGCATTACGGCTTTTTCTGGGTGTAATTATTTACAATATATGCATTATTTTATTTTACAAATATTTTTATTATTTATAACACAATTTTATTCACAACTTTTATTTACAAAAATAATTGATTTGAGGTCAAATTATATACAAATAAATTAATGTAAGTTTTAAACAAATATACATGAAAAATATGTACAATACATTTTTTGGATTTTCTGACAGACAACCTTATCTCCCCCTACTTTATTCCTGGTCGATCAGGTCAAGTCTTGACCTTCTCTCGGGGTTTGGGTCAGTCTGTATTTATTGCATAAATACTTCCTTTTCTTTTTCTTTTCTTCTTTATTCTTTTATTTATGTACAAAAAGTGCTAAAAATGAATAATTAACAAATGCATGCAAAATGGTAATTTTATGAAATTAGTGGTTATTTACAGGTATTTGACTAAGGAAACGATGCTAAAATAAAAGAATAAAGGCGATGAATCGTGGATTCATCAACGGAGTTGGTGGTGGCGCATGTGGCGGAGCACAACAACGGTGGGGGAGATGGTGGTAGCACACGTGGTGTGTTCTCCTTCATCGCATCTTCGACATCTTCGATGTCAACCGTGATGGCGTCCTCACCATCAACAAACTCTTCCTCGCCCTAAAGGGTCGTGGGCAGCGGAGGACATGCATGGAGGAGGTGGTTCGTGGAGGAGAAGGATGGAGGGAGGTGCAGATGGAGGAGAACACGCCCAGATTTTACAATCAGAGATCATTTTTTACAACCTCAGATCCTTTTTTACAATATCAGATTATTTTTTACAATATCAAATCATTTTTTTACAATTATATTGCTTCTTTGCAATTTCATATTGTTCCTTACAATATCGAATTATTTTACAATATCATATTACTTGTTATATTTATCATTAATATTATAAATTTCTAACAATTTCAGTTCGTGAACGATAAGTACATCGCACATTTGTGAAAAACGCACATAATTGTGGGTGTGGATTTACAATCTTCATACAGATTTTACAAAACGTGCATGAACTTTTACAACAGTGTTATCAAAATTACAATTATAATAATATAACTATTACTAACAGTGATTTTATTTTACAATGCAGGATACAGTTCTACAATATCAATGGGAATTTTACAAAGAGCTCTACTATTCTGCATTGCACGAAAATGCTACCACGTTGGCGAAACTTCATTAACTAAAAGACAACAAAAATTACCAAATCAGGCATGTTAAAATTGGAAAAATACAAGGATGAAATAAATTTCAAATTCAGAATGAAATTCAAATTCAAAACGAAAATGTATGGACTAAAATACTGTTGAATAGGAAAATCGGGAGGTCGTGTCGATTCACAAGGCGAACCAACAGTCGCTGAGTTGACCTCGCTCGAAATCTCAATTCAAACAACAATTAACTCACAACAGAAATCAAACAATGAAAAGCGACGTAGAGTTAAAATTTATTATAACTCTACAAAGAATGTGTATAGTGTGCAAGCAGTGTAGAGGTCGAACACAGGGAGCAGACAGGTAGAACGGGGCAAATGATGCACAAAATGTGAATGTAATGCTTTGTCTATTTATGTTATTTTTTGTGGGTTTTTAATATTATATATTTTTTATTTTTATTTTTATATTTTTGTATTTTGATTTTTGATTTTTTAATTTTCTATTTTCTTTTTGTATTTTATATTTTTATATTTTCTTTTTCTTCAAATAGAATAAATATACAAAGTAAGAAAGAAGAGGGATAGATATTTATTAAATAGGTAAAAATAAGTAAAATTCAGATAATAAAATATTTTTGGCTTTTTATATTTTTCTAATGTTTTTGTGATTTTTCTAGATTTTTTCCCAATTTTTTTGGTATTTTTAAAGTCAAAAATACTGAAAACAATGAATAAAAGAACAAGCTGAAATTAAAATGGAGAAATAAAATAGAAAACAGTAACAAAAATTCTCCAAATTAATTTTAAATAAAAGAGAGCAAAATAAAGAAAATTTAAAAACAGAAATTGTATTTTTATGATTTTTATGAATTTTTAATATTTTTATAAAGATGTTTAGAGTTTTTATATTTTTATGGGTTTTCTTTTGTATTTTTTAATGTTTTTGGACTGAAGTTAAAAGACACTAAAATACACGAAATATATTTTTTTGAGAATTTTTCGAGAAGTTTTTATAATTTTTATGGATTTTATAATTAAAACAGTAGAGAAAATGCTTGTTTTTTATTTTTAATAAATATGAAAATGCAATAAAAATGTAAAATAAAAAATATGGCGTGAAACTAAATGCAACAGGAACTTAGGTTAATTTTTGTGGATTTTTACAAATTTATAGATGCACGAAATAAATAAAGGAAATGAAAAGAAATTGCAAACTAGCAAGGGTATTTTTGTGATATGCGAAAAGTTGTCGGGCCAAGATGCAATTATCCCAGAAAATATACAACTAATTGCTGGAATTAAAGGACTAATTTTAAATATGCAAAGCCGTAGGGATATCGCTGCAAAATTCCCAGGTACGCACGTGCTATGCACGCGTCTAGGAGGACTGAATCGCAAATACAAAAATCCGAGGGGCTATTATGCAAGATTTCCAGAGATATTATAAGGCGATAAAAAACGTTCTTGACTAAATACAAATACGCAGAAGCAGAGGGGTATCCCTGCAAAATGGCCAAGTCACTGATGAATCTACGTTTCATCATCTTTATTCTATCATTTTGGCGTTAAAATCCTAGTAAATGTGTGTAAATAGCGTTAATTCATGCAATTTATCATTCATGCATATTTGTGTAAATATTGTATTAAATGCGATTTTTAAAGCCAAAATAATAGAATAAAGAAAAGAAAAGAAAAAAATAAAATATTGTAAATATTTTATGACCCTAAATCCTGAGACCTATGCATCTAGATGAATAGGTCGACAAGGAATAAAGTAGGGGGAGATAAGGGCCAAAATACAATAAAATTCCCTTTCATTTCTTTCATTCTTTATTTATTTTGGGACCAATTTTTGGTTCCACTTTTTATACCTCAAATAAAGAAATTTTGTACATGAAAGTTGTATATAATTAAATATAGAAAAATAAAAAATTGATTTCATACAAAAATAATGTACAGATAAAAAGTTATGATCTGAATAAGATTCCAAAATCCCAACTTCCAAGACATGTATCTCCCAAATAAAAACTCGAAACACATCAAAATCACCTTTAATTGTATATAATTTTAAATAAGTTATGTAATGAAGGTAGTTTCGCATTTTGCGGAGCTACGGTTTGAAAGTTGAGTTTTGGACCCCTATTGTATACTTGTACAGATTAAAATATTCAATTTATTTATTATTATTTATTTTTATAATTTTATATTTTTATATTTTTGTAAATATTATATATAATATGTATGTACATTAAAATAAGAATAAAAACCTCAAGAAAAATACAAAAATAAAACTCTTGTATATAATACATAGGTATAATACCTATAAACATACCTATAACTACTTCTATTTTATTAAGTATACAAGACACTATAGAAAAATACAATAAAAATATATTTAAGTGTATAAAAATATTTTATAAATTTATAAAATATTATTATAAATAAATAAAATTAAATACATAAAATAAAAATAAAATATTAAAATACATATATATATATACCTATATAGGCCTAAAATGGTAACTTGTAATTTAATACGTCATAAAAATAAATAAAAATCATAATAAAATAATTTATAAAATAATAAATAATTTTTATTTTATAACCAAAAATAATAAAATCGTTTATTATTTTAAAATGATTTTAGCATTGTTTTTCCAGGGATTTTTCTTGGTTGGTCCACGTGGACCAGCCAGGTGGCTTGGAAAGTTGACCCACGGGTCAACTCTCTAGCCTTAGTCTGCAGCCCGTCAGAGCTGTGTTTTTAGCCGTTTTCTCCCATTTTTCAAGGCCGCATCTTTCATTATTTGGCCTTGTGTCCTTCTCGACTTTTTATCCCATTATATCCTGTGTACACGCCCAGGCATAATCTTGAGGATTGGATTACGGATGTGCCCTATTTTCTTCGTCCTTTTGGTCGTTTTGACCAGCTCTCTGACCAAGGTCTGATCTGTGTCAGACATTGGTTTTTGTCCGTTTTTGATGATTTTTGTAGGCCGCGCCTTTCATCGTTTGGCTTAGATTCCTTCTTGACTTTTGTTCGCCACATATCAAGGATACACGCCCTTAGCTTTCCTCTGGGATTGCATCACTGGACTGCAACCTACGCTTCGTTCTTTGTGCCCCATCGCCCATCTTGTACAAAAGAGCCACCCGACCTTCCTCTTCTTTTTTGAACCTCCTTTAACCTTGCCCTTGGCCTCTTTCACCTTGCTCCGGACTGGGGAGGTGACAGCTCCCCTCCAGCATCCCTGAACTGGCCTTGGCAAGCGTCTAAGGGTGGTCTCCACCCCATCTCCAGCCACCTGGCTGTGAGGTCCACTCGGGTAAATCTCCCTTGAGGTTACGTTTTCTTAACATTTTTCTTGCATTTTTCAGCTAACCGTAGTCCTAGGTTTCTCCCTGACCCTTTCCTTTCGCATTTCGTCCTCTTAGACACCCCAGCCACCTCTCGTCGGAGCTTGCTCCGGCGAGCATCCATTCCAATGCCTTCCGCCTCTTTCCGCATTCGTTCCTTTTGGTTTTGACCTGGACGACTCCAATTACACTTCTTCCGATGATAATGAGTTCGTCCCATTCCACTTCAATATTAGCGAGACTCCCAAGGCCAGACCTAGTCCTACTTCTTCCACTCACCCGTTTGTGCCTTCACACCCTAGTGCCACCGAGGACATACACTCTGTCGACCCTGATCGGCCTCCCTCCGCTATGGACCCCGATGTCGACATGCACCATACCAGATCCATTCCTCAGCGGTCCCACAAGAAGGTTCGCTTTCTACCTTCTTGATCTCTGTACATCCATCTCTGTTGTACATCCGCTTTTGTTCATCCTCGTCCCTCTCTCGTATTGCTCATCCACTCATTCTCGTGTTTGCCTTGCTTAGAACGTACTTTGTCCTAAGTATAAGGGGGTGGATGAGCCGAGTGTTCGTTCATCGTTCCGTTTCATTACTCCTGTTGTTTCCTATACTTAGGGCTTCTTTTACCCTAAGTATAGGGGAGTGATGTGTACATCCTCTGATCTCGTTTCCATTTTGATCTCTTTTCTTATTTTCTTATTTTCTTCTTTTCCTTTTCTCTTTTCTTTTTCTACCAAAAAGGTGTCTCCCCTTGTTGTCAGTCTTCTATACTTAGGATGTACTTTGTCCTAAGTATAGGGGGTGTGCACCCGAGTCGTTCTATTCTTTGATCCTCTCCATTGTCTCCTCTACTTGTCTATACTTAGGGATATCTTACCCTAAGTATAGGGGGAGACAGTCTGAGTACGATCTGTTCATTACCACCCTTGACCCTACCTTCTTTGTGTACAGTCTGCTATACTTAGGATTATTTGATCCTAAGTATAGGGGGGACAGTCAACTTCTCATTCTTTTGTTCATTAGTTCATTCGTTTATTCTTTAGATTTTCCTATACTCAATACGAGTTATGTCTTCTCTTTTGTCTCTGATCTATGAGGACATAGCTCAAGCTAAGTATAGGGGGGTCGTATATACTGCATATATACTTTAGCCATAACTCATACTTTCGTATTTTCCTAATAATTATGGCTAATAATTCTTTAAAATTTATTAAAAACCTTAATAAAAAGATGTTATTTTTCCTTAAATTCTTTTTGTATTTACTCATTTATAAATCAGGTGAAAATGTTTTTTTTGCAAAATGTTTGAAAAATAGTTTGAAAATCTTGTGAAAATCTTTTGAGAACTATTTGGAAAATGTTTTGTTACATATTTTCAACCTTTGTAAAATGTTTTGTCTATATAATTTTATTTTCTTTGTGTGAAATAAAATATTTGAAAAATTATTTGCAAATGGTTTGAAAAATGATTACAAAAATATGTGAAAAAGCTATCTATACTGTTTGAAAACCTTTGCAAAATGATCTTCAAATGTGTGTACATGTTTGCAAAAATGTTTGTAAAAATTATTTTGGACTAAAGTTTTGCAAAATTGTTTGTAAAATGATTTTCAAGAAAGTTTGAGGAATATATACATCACACCTAAAATTCACTATATATACCTATAAAATTGATCGCTTACCCTGTAAAGTCTTAAAATCCACCTCTTGTAAATATAAGAAGCACTCCCGTGTAAATATTTGTACCTAGCTTTTAGCCAAAATCTTTGTTTTCAAAAATCCCAAAAACATTTGCAAAATTAAAATACCAAAAACATCTGAAAAATCTTTTTGAAAATTACAAAAAATACATATGCATAATCATCTTTTCAAAAAATCCATAAAAAGTTCAAAATCTTAAAAATTGCATCACAAAAATATTTTCTGCATTCTGCATAGCATTTGCATAGCATTCGCATTTTTCGGATTGAGCTTGATAGTTGAACAAGTCTAAATAAAATCTGGAGATTGGAGCTTGATTGGACCTTAAAATCTACCTAATAACAGGAACCTTATAGGAGCTGGAATTGAGGTACTTCATGTCTAGTTGACTTAATTCTTGAGGATCCCGAGACTTGGTTTAGTGGATTCTTGACTGCCTAAGTAGAGTATTTTGGAGTACACGTACGACTCTTGTTGATAATGACCTAACTTGGACACCTACACCTTTCACATGGCTCAACTCAGTTGGAGTGTGAGGGGATTGGATTTGCCGGTATGAGACGCACACAAGTGGAAACACGTGTCCTCCTCTAGGGAGGGAAGTACTCCCCAACCCGTCCAGTGATGAGGAATTATAAAGACATGAGAGTGTGGGTTGCAATAAAGCTTCAAAAGAGGGATAGTCTAC
The DNA here is from genome assembly GCA_037367405.1 of Ottelia alismoides. Classification (NCBI taxonomy): domain Eukaryota; kingdom Viridiplantae; phylum Streptophyta; class Magnoliopsida; order Alismatales; family Hydrocharitaceae; genus Ottelia; species Ottelia alismoides. Next base: position 9,179 of record JAZKJV010004949.1, on the reverse strand, counting down.
TGGCTCAAGAGGAAAAACTCCCTATGTAAATGCTGTTGTATATAGTATTTCAAAAAAAGAAGAAGACATGCTTGTACAAAAATAAAATGCCTGCAAAAGTATGTGAATATGTTGTATAGAAAATAAGAAGGCTTGAGTTACAAAGTCATATCATGTGAGCCTGCAGCAGGATGACTTGACTACACTGGTCTTGCATCCTAGGATAGGTAGCTACACTGGCTACCGTCCATTCTTCTCTTCACCCCCTCCTCTTGAGTTGGTTGCCACTTGAACTTAGAAGGGAATACCCCGCTCCTCGAGGAAGGAGTTATTGGATTGGGGAATCATTGAGTTGTCATGCTGGAGAAGTCAGTCTCTTTATCATTCTAGTTGGGGAGAGCCACTATCACTTACATTGTACGAGTCAGAGTCATAGTCGTAAGGGTTTGCGTATGATTTGAGATATTTCTGACCTGGCTATTGAGGAGACTTGAACAGAGTTTTGGGATTCTCGAAGGCTGTTGGATTTCAAATCCGATTCCCATTAAGGTTCCGCCCGCACTAAAATTCCAAAGGCCCGACTTAAGCTCCAAACTTTAATTTTGTGAAGATAAGTTTGATAATTAAATTTAATCCACATTTCTTCTTTTTCTTTTCTTTGTTTTTCTTTTCTGCACTTATTGCATAAGTGTTTGTTAGGGACTAGCAAAGGAAAGTATAGGGGGATGATGAGTCTACGTTTCATCATCTTTATTCTATCATTTTGGCCTTAAAAACCCTAGTAAATACGTGTAAATAGTGTTAATTCATGCATTTTATCATTCATGCATATTTTGTAAATATTGTATAAAATGCAGTTTTTAAAGCCAAAATAATAGAGTAAAGAAAAGAAAAGAAAAAGAATAAAATATTGTAAATATTTTATGATCCGAAACCTCGAGACCTAGGCATCTAGATGAATAGGTCGACAAGGAATAAAGTAGGGGGAGATAAGGGCCAAAATACAATAAAATTCCCTTTCATTTCATTCATTCTTTATTCATTTTAGGACTTATTTTTTGTTCGACCTTTTATACCTCAAATAAAGAAACTTTGTAAATGAAAGTTGTAGATAACTAAATATAGAAAAATAAAAAATTGATTTTATACAAAAATAATGTACAGATAAAAAGTTATGATATGAATAAAATTCTAGAATCCCAACTTCCCATACCTGTATCTCCAAAATAAAAACTCGAAACACATCAAAATCACCTTTAATTGTATATAATTTTAAATAATCTATTTAATGAAGGTGGTTTCGCATTTTGCGGAGCTACGGTTTGAAAGTTGAGTTTTAGACTCCTATTGTATACTTGTACAGATTAAAATATTCAATTTATTTATTATTCTTTATTTTTATAATTTTATATTTTTATATTTTTGTAAATATTATCTATAATATATATGTACATTAAAATCAGAATAAAACTTCAAGAAAATACAAAAAATAAAACTCATGTATATAATACATAGGTATAATACCTATAAACACACCCATATAATTACTACTTCTATTTTATTAAGTTTATAAGACACTTCAGAAAAATACAATAAAAATATATTTAAGTGTATAAAAATATTCTATAAATTTATAAAATAATAAACAAAATAAATAAAATTAAATACACAAAATAAAAATAAAATATTAAAATACATAGATATAGATACCTATATAGGCCTAAAATGGTAACTTGTAATTTAATACCTCATAAAAATAAATAAAAATCATAATAAAATAATTTATAAAATAATAAATATTTTTTATTTTATAACCAAAAAAATAAAGTCGTTTATTATTTTAAAATGATTTTAGCATTATTTTTCCTGGGATTTTTCGTGGTTGGTCCATGTGGACCAACCAGGTGGCTTGGAAAGTTGACCCACGGATCAACTCTCTAGCCTTAGTCTGCAGCCCGTCAAAGCTGCGTTTTTAGCCGTTTTCTCTCATTTTTCGAGGCCGCATCTTTCATTATTTGGCCTTGTGTCCTTGTCGACTTTTTATCCCCTTATTTCCCTTGTACACGCCCATGCATAATCTTGAGGATTGGATTACGGATGTGCCCTATTTTCTTCGTCCTTTGGGCCGTGTTGACCAGCTCTCTGACCAAGGTGTGATCTGTGTCGGACATTGGTTTTTGTCCGTTTTGACGATTTTTATAGGTCGCGCCTTTCATCGTTTGGCTTAGATTCCTTCTTGACTTTTGTTCGCCACATATCAAGGATACACGCCCTTAGCTTTCCTCTGGGATTGCATCACTGGACCGCAACCTACGCTTTGTTCTTTGTGTCCCGCCGCCCATCTTGTATAAAAGAGCCACCCGCCCTTCCTCTTCTTTTTTGAACCTCCTTTCACCTTGCCCTTGGCCTCTTTCTCTTTCTCCGGATTGGGGAGGTGACAGCTCCCCTCCAGCATCCCTGAACCGGCCTTGGCGAGCGTCTAAGGGTGGTCTCCACCCCCATCTCCGGCCACCTGGTCGTGAGGTCCACTCAGTAAATCTCCCTTGAGGTTACGTTTTCTTAACATTTTTCTTGCATTTTTCAGCTAACCGTAGTCCTAGGTTTCTCCCTGACCCTTTCCTTTCGCATATCGTCCTCTTAGATACCCTAGCCACCTCTCGTCGGAGCTTGCTCCGACGAGCATCCATTCCAACGATTTCTGTCTCTTTTCGCCGTCTCGAGGTGCACAGCAATTTGCCCGTGCTCCTCCTCACTCTTTTTGCAGGTACCAGGTGCTGAAGGACCCCATCTGGGGTCGTTTTTGTTGAAATCGAGCTTCGTGGAGCCGTTCCAGGTCGTCCACGCCGTGGTGGCACTCCGACTGCTTCCCAGCCATTTTGACGCCGCCAACCTCTGGAGGAGCCTCCCAGGAAGCTCCTCGGCCATTTTGAAGCTTCAAGGTCCAGCCGTCGGATGGAGGCCAGTTCTTGGAGGCGCACAGCTACCGTTCGATGCTTTGAACCTGCACCATCGAACAAATCTAATCCTAGCTGTGCATCCACGAAGGGGTATCTTCGCGCCCAGGGCTGACAACGTGTATAAGTGGGAGGCATCCCGCCGTCCGATCTGTTGGGTGAGGGAATTTTGCAACAATTACCCTTGCCATTTTTGTAATATTTTATTAGTATCCGAACTTTCCTCGGCCATTAAAAACTTATGTGACATTTGCATTCCCCCCCCCCCCGACGTTTGTAATATTTCATTTTAGTCCCTGCTAGGTCACGTGCTCGGCGCACGTGACTTGGCAATTTTGCAGGAGGACCCCGGGGTATTTTAGTATTTACATTTAGTCCCTAAAATTTTATATGTAGTTCTATATTTTCTGGATATTTTGTAATTAAGCCCCTGAAGTTTTGATGTATAACATTTTGGTCCTTGCCTGGCACGTGGTCGTCACGTGGGGGTGGCATTTTTGCAGGAAAGCCCTCGCGGCTTTAGCTATTTATATTTAGTACAGAAAGGTTTTTAATCAGTTGTAATTTTTGTGGGAAATTTATTGTTTGACCCCTGGACTTTTCACATATTACAGAAATGCCCCTGCTAGAATTGATTTTTTCTTTTTGTTTTCCCTATTTATTACATGCATTTATAAAATTCCAAAAATTACCAAAAAAATTCCATAGCTGCATGTTGCATCACTCTTTCATGCTATATTTTTGGTTTGCATTTTTATTACACTTTCATATTTACAAAAATTCAAAAACATGCATTTTCAGCACTGTTTGCATTAGAAAATACATAAAAATTATAAAAACTTCTCAAAAAATTCCCACAAAATATATATTTTGTGTCTTTTAGTGTGTTTTAACTTCAATCCAAAAATCACTAAAAAGTATAAAAGAAAACTCCTAAAAATTATAAAACTCTAAAAATCTTCATAAAAATATTAAAAATTCCAGATAATCTTAAAACTATAATCTTTATCTTAGAATTTTCCTTATTTTATTATCTTTTATTTAAAATTAATTTGAGGAATTTTAGACACTATTTGATATTTTTCATCCTCATTTTAATTTCAGCTAGTAATTTGTTTCACTCTTTACTAGTATTTTTTACTTTAAAAATACCAAAAAATAGGAAAAATATAGAAAAATCACAAAAACATTAAAAATATAAAAAGCACAAAAACACTTTACTTCCTGTATTTTGAGTATTTTTACCTCTTTTTATCTCTCTCTCTCTCTCGCACGTCTCTCTTGTATTTATATATTCCATATAGCTTTATATCTTATTTTAAAGAAAAGAAAATAAAAAAATATAAAATATAAAAAGAAAATATAAAATCAGAAAATTAAAACCAAAATATAAAATATAAAATCAAAAATAAAATAAAAAAATATAAAATTATAAACCCACAAAAAAGTAGCATAGATAGACAAATACATCACTTTCACAATTTCGTGCATTTTTCCCCGTTCTACCTGTCTGCTCCTTGTGTTCGACCTCTACACTGCATGCACACTATACACATCCTTTGTAGAGTTGTAATAAATTTTAACTCCGCACCATTTTTCATTGTTTGATATCTGTTGTGGGTTAATTGTTGTCTGAATTCCAAGATTCGTGCGGTCGCCCAAGCGACTTTGTCTCCGCCTTGTGTGAGACATATTTAGACCGCTGATTTTTTGGGTTCAACAGTCACGTTCGCAGAGCACGTGACCTGGCAAGGACCAAAATGGAATGCCACAAAACCCGGGGGGCAGTCGTAAATTTTACAAAAGTTCTTAATGGCCGATGAAAGTTCATAAATTAATTAATAAATACAAAATTTTGGTGGGGCTGACTTACAAAATGGCAAACCTTAGGCGCTATCGAACGGTGAGAATTCTCCCACTTGACACGTGGCGGGCTCCTGGCGCAAGATGTCGGTTCGTGAACGGAGGGATGGGATTAGATCCCAGCCCTGGATCTGACGGCTGCACAGCGAATCGATCAGACGGAGGCTAGCGTGTCTTCAAGAACTGGGGGTGATCCGACGGCTGCGGAGGGCGATGGAAGAACAGGGATGCCCGTCGGCCAAGGAGAGCTTCCTCCGACCTATTCTCTCCCCTCCGACGTGCAGTGAAGTCCTAAAAATGCCGAGCTTCTTCCTGGAGCGTCCCTCGAACCGCCGGCGGCGTCAAAATGGTGGAGAGACCACCGGTGGGCCACCACGGCGTCGAGGAAGAGTCGTGGCTCCAGGTACCTCATTCCTTGGCAAAATCCAACTCCAGATGGAGTCTCTTGACCCCTGGGACCTGCAAGTGAAGCACAACGAACAACAGTAGATGGTCCTAGGGCCTTATTGGCAAATGGATGACGAGCGTAGGGTCGATGATGGTCGCCGGAGCTCAAGAGCTCCGGCAAGGTGTTCGGTTGCGAAATCGGGGCGAACTAAACGATGAAACAACAAAATAGATGCACGAAACAAATCCTAATACTATCAGCTAACTAAACGACGAGAAAACAAACAAAATACAACCTCAAGCGGCTGTACACCGCGAGATAGGTACCTCACGGCCACGCTTGGCCAGAGATGGGTAGAGCGCCGCCTCGGCCCTCGCCTGAGCCTCCTTCGCCGGCTGGAGGAAGGCTGTCACCCTTCCAGTCTGGAGCACGACACCTAGGGGCTCAAAAATAGGGATAAGGGGGTTATTTGAACAAGATAGTCAAAGCACTCCAAAGATCGAGGCGCATCAGGTAGAGCAGCAATGCAATCCTCGAGGAGAGGCCTGGGCGTGCAAGATCACTTTTCGAGGACAAAAAATCGTCAAGGATGCGACATCAAATGGTGAAAGGAATGGCCTCGATAAATATGTAAAAGCAGATAAAAACCAGGTCTGACAGAGCTACAAAATCTAGGACCAGGGAGTTGACCAAAGTCAACGTCCGAAGCCACCTGGTTGGTCCACGTGGACCAACCAGGAAAAAGCATCTTGCAAAAAGATTAAAAAATCAATAAAAATATTAAATGATTTTATTAATTTTAGGTTATAAAATAAAAAATGATTATTTTGTAAATTATTTTATTATGATTTTTATTTATTTTTATGAGGTATTAAATTACAAGTTACCTTTTTAGGCATATATAGGTATATGCATATATATTTTATTATTTTATTTTTATTTTGTGTATTTAATTTTATTAATTTTGTTTATTATTTTATAAATTTATAAAATATTTTTATACACTTAAATATATTTTTATTTTATTTTTTTGAAGTGTTTTGTACTTTTAATAAAATATAAGTATTAATTGTATAGGTATGTGTATTGGTATTATACCTATGTATTATATACATGTATTTTATTTTTGTATTTTCTTTGTGTTTTTATTCTGATTTTTATGTACATATATATTATAAATAATATTTACAAAAGTTATAAAAATATAATATTATAAAAATAAAGAATAATTAATAAAATGATTATTTTAATCTATACAAGTATACAATAGGGGTCAAAAACTCAACTTTCAAACCGTAGCTCCGCCAGATGCGAAACCACCTTCATTAAATAGCTTATTTAATGTTATATACAATTAAAGGTGATTTTGATGCGTTTCGAATTTTTATTAGGGAGATACATGTTTGGGAAGTTGGGATTTTGGATTTTTATTCAGATCATAACTTTTTATATGTATATTATTTTTGTGTGAAATCAATTTTGTATTTTTTTATATTTAATTATCTACAACTTTCATGTACAAAGTTTCTTTATTTGAGGTATAAAAAGTGGAGCCAAAAATAGGTCCCAAAATGAATAAAGAATGAATTAAATAAAAGGGTATTTTTATTGTATTCTGGCCCTTATCTCCCCCTACTTTATTCCTTGTTGACCTAGTCATCGAGATGCCTAGCTCTGGGAGTTTTGGGTCATAAAATATTTACAATATTTTATTCTTTTTATTTTCTTTTCTTTATTCTATAATTTTGACTTTAAAAATCGTATTTTATACAATAATTACACAATAATGCATGAGTGATAAAATACCTAAATTAACAGTATTTACATGTATTTACTAGGATTTTTAAGGCCAAAATGATAGAATAAAGATGATGAAACCTAGATTCATCAAATACCCTTTTGGATGAAGAACCACTAGATCGAGATCTAATGGATCTCGTGATGGGCTTTCCATGCACCTAGGAAAGGTGCACCTCATTGGAATGGCCCTATATATATATATATGATTTTCATGGAGATATCCCTTTTTCCGTTAGAAAGCATCTCTTTGTACATAGGTAGGAATAAAGTCCAGAGTAAACTTGCTATTTTTGTGGTTTTGGATTCTCTGTATGTGTGAAATTACACTGACAAACATAAACTCGTGGAAAGAATACTGCATTTGAAAACTCTCCATCATTCTTCACTAGTTCAAGAGATCGATCTTGATATTTGCTAGATGCTACATACCCTACAATAATCGCCATCTCATGTAACTTGTAACCATATCCAAGGGGAAGGATCTTGCACGTTCGTCGACATCACATATGCTTAGTTAAGTTGAGATGAGTGTGTTTTTTTTAAAAGGAAAAAGAGTACAAAGCCGTAAAGGCAAGCACCCAAAAACTTTATATTCACTGGTTAAAGGTCATAATTATAAAGACCAAGAATCCCGAAGGATTTTGGCATGATGTACACAACATTCTCCACATAAAATCTCTCTCTCTCTCCTAAATAACATCCCATTCCTCGCGAGCCATATCGCCCATAGTGTTGCGGCTGTCAGAACCTTTACAGATGTTTGTTCATTTTCCATGAGTGTGTTGTTAGCAGGAGTTCATTTATCATTTAAAAGCTCATCTGGCTATGAACCATGAATCTGGAATTGGATGTCAAACACTAATAGCATAACTCAAGTAATTAAGTATAATATACTTGAAACATCGGAATTCCTATATAGTGTGAGAAAATTCCTACAAATATTAGGTAGATTAATATTATTCCATGCGAGAAGATGTTCCCTATTATTATCTCATCTCTTGATGGAGCTAAGCACCACTTGCAAGTGGAAATGGCGGTGACAGTCGAGGGAGGGGAAAGTGTAGGGGGAGGAAGGATGTGAGGGAATGAAAAAAAACAACTATTAGATTCAGTTTGGTTAAATTAACTATAGGAAGTGGTTGTTTTAACGGACTAAACTAACAGAGGGGCTTACAAGCAAAAGCAAGTCACTATCAAGGGTTCTACGAGTAATTGAGAATTATGGAGAGTTTGATACATAATTATGAAAGTATAGTGAATTATGAGTGTAAAAAACTCTTATAAGAATACAATATTAATGCGTGCATGGGTGTTTTCTTGAAGATATTTAGCTTATTTTTCATGTCTTAGGTAAGTGAAACCAGGTTTCATCACCCCTCCCTCGTACTTAAAATTTGTTAGTCCCTTAACCAATACTTATTTGAAGAAAAAGCAAAAAATACAGTGAATAGAATTTGGGTTTTGTACCATGTTTATGAACATACTGAAAATCGAGCTTGACTGGATTCTTGTATTAAGAGTGCATTGGAACACGCTTAAAAACAGGATTATAAACTCAACATACTCCAAGTTACGTAAGTCTCTATTCAGGTTCATCTCAAAAGTCAACTATAGTCCACGTACTCACAAAATATATTCCTTAAACAAGGAGACTATATGGATTATGTGTGTAATGTGTTAGCTCTTCCTACTTGAGGATGTGACTAACCAATCAATCTACTTGGCATACCTAGATTCCTCTATAGAAATACTTTCCTCATGGAGTCTTGTATTTCCTCCTAAGTTCAACTATTACTAGTAAATAAAAATAGAATGTGTAGAGCATGACTGATGAATCTTCATTTCATCACCTTTATTTTTTCATCATGTTATTAAATCCATACCTACATAAATATATATAGCATTAATTTATACAAAATAAGACTTAATAATATATTTAAATATAGTATAAAATTGGTTTTAATTCTAAAATAAAAAAATAAAGGAAAGGAGAGAAAAAGAATGAAGTGTCAAGGACGCTGAGTGACCCTAGACCTCGAGATTTAGTCATCATGATAACTTGGCCGACAAGGAATAAAGTAGGGAGAGATAGGGAAGATTAATTGTATAAAATACAACTCAGACCCTAATTCTTTATTCATCAATAATTGCATTTTGATACCTATTTTATTCTCTCATTTTTATACCTCCAATAA